>CM065804.1:184613000-185109000 GCA_033398695.1 Orobanche coerulescens | reverse complement strand
TGGCCAAAGTCGTGGAGAAATCACTCCCCTTTTTTAAGGTCTTAAAAGGAACGAAAGATTTCGAATGGACACCCAAGTGCTCGGCCTCGTTTCGAGAGTTGAAGAAATATTTGGGTTCACCACCTTTTCTCAGCAGCCCTGTCGTGGGAGAAACGATTTTCGTGTTCTTGGCGGCAACAGACCATGCCGTCGCTGCCGTTCTAGTCCGTGATGATAGAGGCGCTCAGAAGCCAGTCTACTATGTGAGCAAGGCATTATCAGAAGTTGAATCGAGATACTTCAATGCCGAGAAGATAGCATACTCCTTGGTTATTACTGCGAGAAAGCTTAGGGCCTACTTCTCAGCTCACACCATCACGGTTTACGTAGATGCTCCCCTAAGAAAAATATTGCACAAGATGGACAGCTCAGGTCGACTTCTCAACTGGTCTATTGCACTGACCGAGTCTGACATTACCTATAGGCCGCGGAAGACTTTACTTGCACAGCCCCTGGTTGATTTCCTAGTTGAAACCTCTTTTGCGAATGAACACGTGCCCGCTATTCGGAAAAGAAAGGCCCTCATGGATACTGAACTCTTCTCCGACCTACCAAGAGACTACTGGATTTTGTATGCGGATGGGTCTGCTACAAAAGGAAGAGGTGGGTCAGGAGTCGTCCTGGTCAGTCCTAGGAGTGAACACGTAACTCGGGACTTTGTGCGATTCAAGTTCCCATCTTCAAACAACCAGGCCGAGTATGAGGCCCTTATCCTTGGGATTGAAAAGGCTAAGTTCCTCGGAGCAACGAAGCTGGCTGCTTACATTGATTCCAAGCTGGTTGTGAAGCAGATCCAAGGAGAGTTCAACGCTGAAAACCACATGATGACCAAGTACAAGGACCTCGTCCTTGACATAACCAAGGACTTGGAGTTCTGGGAGATAAGGCTAATAGGTCGAGATCTCAACAAGGAGGCCGATATGCTTTCCGAAATGGCTACATCTGAGAACGTTGATCCATTAGTCATTTGCGTCGACCAGCCAGCGTTTGAAAGGATAAAGATCTTGGCCATATACCACGAAGAGAGAAGCTGGATAAACGACTACAAGGACTACCTTAGAGATGGAAAGCTACCCGAAGACGAATTGCAGCCAAAATAATTAAAAAGAAGACCGCGCGGTTCATCGTGTGGAACGGAGTGCTTTACAGAAGATCTTTCACCAAGCCTATACTTAGGTGTGTTCCCCCAAAGTATGCGGAGAACCTGCTTGCCGAGGTTCATAATGGTGTCGGTGGAGGACACCCGGGGGCCAGGACTTTAGCTGATAAGGTCATAACCCTTGGATATTATTGGCCTAACTTGAGGGAAGATGCCCAGACCTACGTGAAAAATGCGATAAATGTCAAAGGTACTCTAACCTACCTAAGGTCCTGGCTGTTGAGCAAAGCCTCATCATACCAACTTGGCCCTTCGATATGTGGGGAGTCGACATTATCAGACCTTTCCCCTTAGCCAAGGGAAGCAATAAATATGTCATCGTAGCCGTAGATTACTTCACCAAGTGGGTCGAAGCAAAAGCCTTGGAAAAAATCACGGAGGGGAACGCCATCAATTTCATACACGATTACATCTGGTGTCGGTTCGGTGTCCCTAACACGATTGTAACGGATAATGGACTTCAATTCTCGGATGCCTTCACTGAAGAGCTTAACAGATTGGGGGGTTCAGCACAAGAAATCCTCAGTTAGTCATCCTCAGGGAAATGGCCAAGCAGAAGCAGCCAACAAACTGATCTTGACACCCCTCACAAAGAATCTGGAAGGAATCGAGGGAAAGTGGTTGGACGACCTCCCCCTTGCCCTATGGGCAGTTCGTACAACCACTCGGGGGCTGACCGGGGAAACACCTTTTGCCCTGACGTACGGTTCAGAAGCCTTGGCCCCAGTAGAGATGGCACTCCCGACCTTTAGGGTAACCAACTATGACGAAATCGTCAATGAATATAACAGACTTTTGGATTTGGACTTGCTTGATGAGAAAAGATTAGCTGCACAGCTAAGGATGATTAACTACAAACAAAGGACCAAGGCCTATCACGACAAAAAGGTTAAGAAAAGGGTGTTCGAAATAGGTGACTCGGTACTAAGAAAAATTGAGTCTACCCACCGAAAGGCTCAACAAAACAAGCTCTCTCCAAATTGGGAAGGCCCTTACATTGCAACCCACGCTATCCGGGAGGGGACCTACATGCTCAAAACACCCGAGGGGAAAAAGTCGAAACACCCATGGCACTCAGAGCACTTGAGAAAGTATTACCAATAGAAGAAGTTAAGACGAACTATCCGTTCACACATCCATGTAATGGCCTTTTATCTATCAAAATCCGTTCTCATCATTCTGTCAAGTACTTATACATGTTTAGACATTACATAACAATGTCTGAACATATAAACAAGTATGGAGCACTAACGCCTGACTTAAACATTTAAAGCAAGGCAACTCTTGTAAATTCAGATCAAATCCTGGTCCCTATAAAGGCTAAAGTATACATAACATGCTTGGTCACAAACACGCCGAGTTAAGATTAAGACATCCAACTCGGACAATCAGAACCTAGTTACAAACAACTAGACTGCTCGAACATAAAAACGAGTACACGACACTCAAACACGCCGAGTTAAGATTAAGACATCTAACACTGGCAAACAGAGCTAGTTACAAACAACTAGTCTGCTCAAATCTAGAGACGAGTACACGACACTCAAACACGCCGAGTTAAGATTAAGACATCTAACACGGGCAAACAGAGCCTAGTTACAAACAACTAATCTGCTCAAATCTAAAAGTGAGTACACGACACTCAAACACGCCGAGTTAAGATTAAGACATCTAACTCGAGCAAATTGAATCCATTTCTAAGCAATCAAGTCGACGAACGATACGCCGACCACACTTAGCTCGTACTGGCTAGTGGTATACGTCTCGGTCCTATCCCGATGTAGAGGGCTTTCCTTTGACATTTTCAGGAGGGCCAACCTCAAGTACTCGGCCTAACGATAGACAAGTTCTTGGTTAAGTATGAGCATCTCGTGATACGAGATAGAAAACTTGAGCATAAATCGCATATCAAGAATACAAAAAGAAATATGGCGAAAACTCCCAAATCGGGTCAAGAAGAATACAGGAAAAGCATGAAGACCCCGATAAAACAAACCGAGCTCAGACATTATAAGCATTCAAATGAGAGTACATCATCATAGCCGATTTGGCTTACAAACTGTCCAAAAACAGAAATTGAACTATCCTAGTCAGGAGCCATCCTCTTCCTCGGCCGGTGCTATCAAGTCGTCAAAATTGTTCTCTTGAGGAGCCGGAGGATCCCATACTGGCTTCCCTTCATGAGAATCTCTAGCCCTTATGTTCTTAAGAGTATTCTCAAAGTACGGAATCATAGGATGAGTTGCCACAGCCCGACCTTTGTAAGGATCCTGGACGAAAAGTCGGGCGAGCTTCTCCAAAGGCACCTCAACTTCAGGGTCAATGTAGAGGATCCGAGATAAATTGGACCAGGCATCGCCGTAGACCAAGCCCGCCTCGTCAGCCAAATCGTCCCGATACTGTTTACTCTTTCGGTATCGCTCGACGGCGGCCTCCTCTTTGACATGCAAGCTCTCCTCTAGGAAGGCCAGCCTCTCATCTGCGGCATTCTTCTCCAACTCCAAGAGCTCGGCCCTCTTCCTATGTGCCTCGGCCTCGGCAATCTCCCGAGCGGACTCGGATTGCATCAAAGCCTCTTGTGATTTCTCCAAGTCGGCCAGTGCCGACTTCTTAACAATCTCAGCTTGCTCCACCTTCAGCACGGCCTCCTGCACCAAAGCGTCGTGAGAAGCCTTTTCCTTCTCAAGGGCTTCAACCTTCTCAGCAAGCTTTACGAAGTATTCCTGGGCCAACTTAGCCACCGCCTCATTCTTGTGCGCCAAGTCCACGACTTGCCTGAACACGTCATACTCATGCTGGGCTATGGAGGCGAGCTACAAAAAGGAAACAAACTCATCTCAAACTGATTGCAGAAAGGAAATTTAGATGAAAGACCAAGACGGGATAACAGTACCTCACTAAGAATCAAGCCTTTCATGTTGAAAAGCTGAAGCGAGCTCGGCTTGTCGGCAACGAGTTGCTCAATATAAGACCTATTCATAGCGCGCTTAATCACCGGTCCCCCGAGATTCAGGGCGGCCCCGGAGCGAACGGTCGAATGAAACCCAGACATAATGGGCGCAGCAACGAAAGAGTCGACCATATTTTAAATCTCGGCATCAAAAAGAGCGAAAGCCGAGTGGGAACCAAGGGAATGGCTCTCTTCTAAGAAGGCTCTTCTCTAGCTCAGCCTTCATCATCCCTCGGCCTTTTCTGTCTCGGACGACTCTCTGCCTCAGAGTTCGGCCCACGATCTCGGCCTGGACCTTAAGAGTGTCCCCGGTCTTGACTCCGAGCACGAGTCCTTGTGGGGCTAACTCCCTCGGTGGGCGCCCTCTCAACTTCCGCTTCGGGTTCGGACGGAGCTCTAGCTTGGATAAGAGGCGGCTCTTTGGGGAGCGACGATTCCCCATTGTCCTACAACTCCTTTTGTTGAGCCGCCATATCGGCATGTCGGCTTTCGACCCCCTTCAACCGGGACAACCTCTTCTTTTTTCGAGCCGCCATTACGGGATCGATATGCTCCTCATCCACCTTTTGGATGTCCTCCATCGAGAGATCTGCGCCAAAACAATGTTAAAACCAAAATGAGATGGCACAAAAAACGACAATGAAAGATAAGAAAATTACATCCTACGATGTCCACCGCTTTCAACCACTTATCATCCTCGGCCCGGCAGGTCGCACAATCCTCGTGGAAGATAAAATCGGGGTGAACAAGCCAATCAGGAAACCGAGCCCCTCTTAGGACCTCGACCAAGGGTCTAACCCCAGCTATGGGCCCCCTCATCAGGCCGGCCTGAGTATGGTAGCGAAAGTCAGTCTCCATATCGGCCCAATTAAGAATGGCGATGGAGGAGAACTGCTCAAGCTTCGTAATCAAGCCCGCACTCCAGTCCGGTTCATGAAGGCGCGAAGGGCGATGCGGTGAATTAACAGGTGTTGAAAACTCCTAGCCATGCCGGCTCTCAACTTTGATCACGTGTCTGTTCCAGCCCGTGACCTTATTGACGGTGTTAGAAATGGGGGCCATAAGCTTGGGTTTGTTGGGGTCGGACTTGATGGTGATGGTTCTGGTTTTGGAATTGTAGGACGAGTTGAAAAAATGATAGAAGGCAGACATACACGGCTTGAAGCCAAGACTACGGCATAAGATAATAAAGGCAGTAAGGTACCTGACCGCATTAGCACCGAGGTGAGCTGGGACAATTTCCCAGTCCTCCAAAAATTGATTAATGAAGGGGTCCAAAGGCAACCTCAGACCGAGATGGAATTGCTTGAAATAAAACGGGAGGAAGGCATCACTATAATAAAAAGTCTTAGCTTCATGCTCGTCGACGAAGGGAGTGGCCAAACAATAGTAGAGCCTATATTCATTCCTATCCACCTCATACGTGGAATAAAGCTCCTCAAGCATCTCATCCCCCCATTTGGGATGCTTTAGGCCGAGAAGAGCCTCCCAGATGAATCTGGTCCTTGCCTCGGCTCCATCCTAAGCCGACATCCTTGGGGGTATTTTTCAAAATATGCTCAACACAGATTATATAGGTGGTGATAGGTTAGTTTATGATATGGTGAAATCACATGAGTTTAAAATGATTGACTTGGATGATTTTAGTGCAAAGGCTGGGGTTAAGGGAAATAGAAGATATTACTTGTTGCTTAGGGATGGGGGTTTAAGTTGATTATTGATGACGAAGACCTTATGAATTGGGCTACTGACTTTCTGAAAGAGTGGGAGATGAATGTGTATGTTGAAACTCTAGGAGAAATCCCTCAAGAGACTTATAATCAGACAGATTCTGAAAATAAATCTGGATATGAATCATTTGAGGACCCAAACTTTGTTGTGGGTAATGAGATAGATGATGATGATGATCAACTGTTTGACAGCAATGTAGAAGTTGTTGAAGATGATCAGGTTGACCCAAAAAACATAACCAATAGCACACATTTTGTAGAAGTTCCTATAGGGGATCCTAGCAATCCTACTGATGTTGAAGGGGTGAGGGAGACAGAGGAATGCGAAGTAGCAGATTCCACTGAGGAAGAGGGTAGTGATCTGGAACCTGATGTAGTTGATGCATCTCCTTGCGAAGAAAAATAACCGCACGTAAGTGGTCCATATGTTCTGATTCAGAATTGCTATAGATCAGTATGTCGTCAAAGTAGACGACGACACAGGTACCAATAAGTGGGCGCAGGGCTTGGTTCATGACATGCATGAAAGTGCTAGATGCGTTGGAAAGGCCGAAGGGCATCACAAGCCATTCAAAGAATCCTTCGCGGGTTTTAAAAGCTGTCTTCCACTCGTCCCCAAGACGAATACGAATCTGATGGTAGCCACTACGGAGGTCAAGTTTAGAGAAAATCGTTGAACCACTGAGCTGGTCTAAAGGTTGTCCAAACTAGGTATAGGAAACATGTACCGGATAGTTATCTTATTGATCGGCCGACTGTCAAGACACATCCTCCAAGAACCATCCTTCTTAGGTGTTAAAAGAGCCGGAACAGCACAGGGGCTCAAGCTCTCACGCACATGCCCACGACGTAAGAGGTCCTCGACCTATCATCGGAGCTCTGCATGTTCAGAGGGGCTCACGCGATAGTGAGGTCGGTTGGGTAATGAAGCCCCAGGAACTAAATCAATCTGATGTTGGAAGTCTCGTAAAGGGGTTAAGTCAGAAGGTAATTCAGAGGGAAAGGCATCAGAAAATTCCTGCGATAAAGGGTGAGCAATAGGAGGCACAAGTGAAGCTTCAGACACATCATGTGCAATCGTATAATTCCCGGAGAGGCTGATAAGAGTTCACATTCAAAATCCGCCCGAGAAATCAAAGTGACTAAAGAATTAATGGCAGATGTGACCGTCGGTTTGCATAAAGAATGCAAAACAAACTTAATACCATCCACAGAGAAAGATACGTATTCAGAAACCCATCATGAATAACACGACGATCGTGCTGCCAAGGACGACCCAGTAATAAATGGCACGCGTCCATCGGTACCACATCACACCATGCAATACAGAGTAAAAACCAACAGAAAGAGGAACTTGCACATGAACATTCACTGTCACCATAGTATCACGACTCAACCAACCAAGAGTGTAGGGGTGGGGATGGGGCGTGGATACAAGGGACAATTTAGACACAGCAGCACCAGAAATAACATTTTCGCAAGCACCAGAATCAATAATGAACTTGCAGATTTTACCTCGTATCGTACAGTTGAGTGAAAGAGGAAATTATGCTGGTCGTGGGGCACATCAATCTTCGGCGAGCAGAAGGCGCGCTGTACAACGAGGAGCGGTACAATGTCACCCAGTAAGTGCATCTCCTCATTGGGGTCAGCGGGATCAATGTCGAAGACCGGCGGGGTATCATACAGTGGAAGTTCGTCCACCTCAATTAGCATGGCACGACTACTTGTTTTGTAGTGTTTAGCCTGGTAGATCCTTGTGACAAATGTAACACCCCGAGATATTTGATAAGTGTCAATTTTATACACTTATCCATGGTTTGTATCGATATATTTCACCCATAATTGAGCTAGTCTACTCGTTTTTGCTTAGAATTAATTAGCTTTTAATAATTTTATTTTTTATCGGATGAAGATGTAAATTTAGTCTTAATCGGATTGAATTACTGATTTACTCAAGAAATAACATGTTTATAAAATATTCTCTTTGTTGAATTTTTATGTATTCATGTTGTAGGGATTTCCGAGACGAGTTCGGCAGTCTTTCCAGATTCAAAATCAGAGTTATATATCAAAAGTTATCATCCGAAGAAGATTTGGGGCGAAAACGCAAAAGTCGAAATTCAGGCTAAAAATGAAGTCTGAAACTCCTTACGGGCGTAACATCTAAAAGTTACGGGCGTAACTCACAAAGCAACTAAAGTGCAAAAAGCCGTAGCCATGTTACGGCCGTAACTCCTCAATGTTACGGCCGTAAGTCCTCATAGTTACGGTCATAACTCCTCAAAGTTACTAGTAACTCTTGTGATTTTTGATCATTGTCTAATTTTTATACTTTTGGTCTATTATTGAGGGGATGGTGGCATTGATCCGATCTAATGTAATAATCTGGAGTTTTGGAGCTATTAGATGACTTTAGGTGTATAAATAGACCCCTTAGATCCATCATCCATCATCCTTCATCTTATATTTTTCACTTTTTGTAATATTTTCTTTTTGTGTGAAGAACACACTTGTGTTCTTGATGACTTGTGTAATAGTGGTATAGCATATGTTGTTAAGGGAGTTTATTGCTTCTTTCTCCTTTATCTACTAAGGAGTTAGGATCAATTCTTTCTCTTTTCAACTAATAATGACCACTCAAGTCAGATTATGTTTATTAAACCCTTCATGGGCTAACTTACTTAAGTTGGGATTATAAACAAGGTTAGTCATGTTATTTAAGTTTGTATAAAGTTCTATTATGAATTACTTATTATTGTGTGTGATTTTCATTGTTTTACCTATCTTTATTTATTTGGCCAATAAATGACGATATTTATGGTCTTCATATGTTTCGAAAGAAAATATGTTTGATTAGATCAAATGATCTTCACTCTAAGTTGTTCTAGGGGATAGAAATATACCTCTAGATCTTAGATGATTCTTTGAGTTATTTTCATAAAACCTAATGATATGTATTGAAGCCAATCAACATAGAAATATAGTGGATTGATTCAATATATAAGGGGCATTTTATAGTTCGAAAGAGAAACCGTCTTTTTAAGGAAAATCGAATCTACACAACATAATAAGTAAATTCATCTTATGATTTCATATACATTTTCTATAACTAATGATGAACTAAGTTTGTAATCCCAACTATTTTATTATATCTTTTATTAATCTATTATTAGTGCAATCTTTTTATTTCCTTGAATATTAGAACTATTATTGTATTTTCTTTGCAATTATTAAACCAAACTCTTAAATTGTGTGTTTCAATCATATATATCTCTATAACAAATAGACTAATAGTGTATAATTCAACATATAACCAAACTTCCTCGTGGGATCGATAAACCGGACTCAAAAAGTCCACTTACTACTTGATACGATATCGTGCACTTGCGATAGTTACACTAAAGACCGTGTCAAGTTTTTGGCGCCGTTGCCGGGGAAGTATAAGAGTTATTTTGAAGTATTACATTATTAACTATTGTTATAAATACAACTTTTTCTTTGTTGTTAATTCTCTTGTCTATGCGAAGGACGTACAATCGCGATTTAGTTTCACTAGATCCCGGGATTGAAGCCACATTTAGAAGAAGGCGAAGAGAACAAAAAACAAGCCGTATTTCTTCACCATCAATGGCGGACGAACCAAACCCACCACTCCTCCAAGAAAATGATAACGAAAGAATTCCTCCGGTAGGGGGAATACCCAATGCTCAAAACATTCAACATCAACAACATCCTATTGTGCCGAAAATAGATGAAGACAACATGCTCTTTGGGGAATTCATGAACCCCCCATCTTTGAGCGTGCAATCAAGTGTGATCTATCCATCATTTGGAGTGGACAATTTTCAAATTCGCCCCGATGTCATCAATCTCTTCTCCAACAACAACTCATTCTATAGAAGAACCGATGAGAATCCATATCTCCATATTAACCATTTTGTGGAGATTTGTGGAAATTTCAAATATCCAAATGTAAATGACGAGGCGATAAAAATGAGACTTTTCGTGCACACTTTGAAGGACAGGGCAAGAGAGTGGCTAGATACTTTGCCACCACGAAGCATAACAAATTGGCCCGAATTTGTTCAAAATTCACCACTAAATACTTTCCACCAATAAAAGTGGCGAAACTCAAATACGAAATCTCTACATTTCGTCAACAAGATTCGGAGTCATTTCACGAAGCATGGGAGAGATACAAAGATATGCTACGAAAATGTCCTAACCATGGTTTCAATTTGGGAGCACAAGTCAATTACTTCTATTCTGGACTCTTACCTACATACCGAGCCAATGTCGATTCATCATCAAATGGTTCACTTGGAAACAAAACTATGAGAGAGGCTTATAATCTTTTTGAGGTTATAAGTGAACAAAGTGCAAGATGGCCAGACAATATCCAAAAGAAACCAAATGGCGTTTTTGAAGTGGATTCTTATTCACTTATGTTGGCAAAAATTGAAGCTTTATCAAAGAAAGTCGAGGACATGTCTTTTTCAACTCCTCAATCTGTGAAGACGGTGCAAACTCCACAAGTTTCAGCTATTTCATGTGAAATTTGTGGAGTAACTCACAACAGCACTATGTGTCTCTTAGCGCAATAGGAGCAGTCATTCCCACCACCAGAACAAGTGGCCTATGCTCAGAATTTTCAAAGGCAAGCATACAATCCTTACGGGCCAACATACAATCCAGGGTACAAAAATCATCCAAATTTTTCTTATGCAAACAACAATAATGTGTTGAATCCAACGCATCAAGAAAAGAAGCCCGGGTGGGAAGAGCAATCACGAAGCTAGCCGAACAACAACTGAAGTATCAACAACGCAATGATGCTTCAATTAAAAATCTGGAGACACAAGTTGGCCAAATGGCCAAAATACTTTCCGAAAGATCCCACGACAGGTTACCTAGCAATACCGAGGTAAATCCAAGGGAGAGTGTCCAGGCTATCACAACAAGAAGTGGAGTGCAATTGCCTGAGATTTCTGTGGAAAATCATCTGACAAAACAAAAAAAATAAACAAAGTCGAGAAACAGAAAAAGAATCTGAATCAGGACCTTCATCTCAAAAAGGTCCAGTTGCTGCCAACTCTTATGTTCCACCTATCCCTTTTCCTCAGCGGTCACAACCTCGATGCGCAATTCGGCAAATTTGTGGAAATTTTCAAAAAGCTACACATCAACATACCTTTTGCCGATGCTCTAGCACAAATGCCAAGCTATGCCAAATTTATGAAAGATATTCTTTCTAACAAACGAAGGCTTGAAGAATATGAAACTGTCGTCCTAACAGAGGAATGTAGCGCAATACTACAAAAGAAGTTGCCACCCAAGCTAAAAGATCCGGGAACTTTAACAATCCCGTGTACAATTGGTGAAGTGAATATTGACAAAGCTCTTTGTGAATTAGGGGCAAGTATCAATTTCATGCCCCTGTCAATTTTCAACAAACTAAACTTGGGAGAAGCAAAATCAACAACAGTTTCACTGCAATTAGCCGATCGGTCAATCAAATATCCACATGGGATAATAGAAGATGTGCCAATCAAGGTTGATAAATTTATATTTCCTGCAGATTTTATCATCCTTGACATGGAGGAAGATCAGGATATTCCTATTATCTTGGGACGGCCATTTCTTGCAACCGGACATGCTCTTATTGACGTCTACGAAGGAAAGCTAATTCTTAGAGTGCAAGACGAACATGCCACCTTCAATGTCCTAAAAACTTTGAATCATCCCTCCACAAATGATTACTGTCTAAAAATTGATGCAATTGATGCCAGAATATGAACAACGTCTTGGGAATCTGACGTTAAAAGACCCAGTTTGCCAATTTATAAGAAAATTGGATGGGAAGCTTCTCCCCGACTCTTAGAAGGTGTTTAAGCCGTTTCTGAACGTAAAATCAGAGGAAGATGTGAGCCACAATCACAACTACTGTACATACGCGTAAGTATCTTTTATTTTTGTCGTATGGTGAGATTTTCTGAATAAAAAATGTGATACGCGATAAATGCATTCATTATTCTATTGAGTAGTTGAAGCGTAATCAACGCAATCACAAACTTGTTAAACAATTTTACCTCATTTTTCTTCTATAAATAAACATTGTGCTTGTTTCTTTTATTCATCTCTCAAACTTGTACTTTTCTCTTTTTCTCTCAAATAAATTTCTTTTCAAAAATGGAATCATCATCTTCCACAAAAAAAATAGCACAGTCTACATTTTTGGTGGAGCTAGTTATGGAAAAGAGGCAATGCTTTTCAAGACCCACAACTTGGGTCGTACTTTAGGAGAAAAATGCATTCATGTAGTTTACGGAGGAGGAAGTTTAGGATTAATGGGACGAGCTGCTGCTTCTGCCTATATGGAAGGAGTAAGAGTGTTGGGAATAATTCCAAAACCTCTGGCTGAAAGTAAAATCACTGGGGCAACTATTGTAGATGAGTTTAGATCTGTAAATATGCAAGATCGCATACTCACATGATAAATAATTCTGGCGCTTTTATCACCCTTCCCGGTGGTTTTGGCACCCTTGAGGAACTTTTTCATGTGGTTACGAGCCTACTAAATGTTCATCAAAAACCAATAGGTCTGCTTAATGTCAATGGTTTCTTTGATGGTTTACTATCTTTCATCGACTACTCTGCTGAAAAAGGTTTTATTTCCGAGCGTGCTAAACGAATCATAGTCGTTGCAACAACACCAGAAGAACTAATTAAAAAACTCATTAAATTTGTTTCTCAACCAGATCCAGCTCTAGCTAAAATTGTCTGGATGGAAGATTTTATCGTGAAAAAACGAAAAGTGGATTCATTCCTCTCCCTTTGATAACCCATGTCGGTCCTCTTGTATTTTTACTTTCTGTTGTTTGTAAAAATCGTCCTAAATGATGGCAGCTTAAGGAATTTCTTTTTGAACTCTTGATGTGCATCTATTCGCGATTTATGTATTGTTGTTTTATTGCTCTAATTTTTATTGTTTGTTTTTTATAAAAGTATTGATGGCAGCGTAAGGCGACTCTTCGGACTTTCTTGAAGCGCATCTTAAAAACTGTGTTATACTTATGAGTATATTTTATTTTATTTTGTTGTTTGCCTCGTATATTTATTCTCTTGCAGATTCTAAAAGGCGTTAGCTCTAGCATCAACTTTCATATCAGGGAGTATTCTGTTTTTCTCCTTACTTTTTATTTTATTTTTTATTTTTTATTTTTTTTAAAACTGAGGACAGTTTTATTTTCAAGTTTGGGGGTGGTATGTTTTAATTATTTTGGTGTGTTGGTATTTTGGTGTGTTTTGATTATTTTGGTTATTTGCCTTAATTTATATATATATATATATATATATATATATTATTTTGATTTGTGAGATTTCTAGATCTGGCCATAACACCAATAAATTAGTTATATACAAGCTTCTAAAATCATTTTAACCGGTAAAAAAATTGTATATTCCAAAAATTTTGAGCTTTAATCTCTCTTTCCAAGCCTTGTAGTTATCATATAAAATCGAGTCATTCGTTACCTTGAGAAAAGAAGAATCAGTCGGTTGCTGAAAAATAGCACTGAAATTTACTTAATTTGTGGAGTTTTTGATTCTTTCATTCTTAGCTAATAAACGATTTTCTGCAAAAATTCTATTCCCTAAAAAAAGGAGTCATTGGTGAAAAGAGCTACACGTTAGCAAATAACGGTGTGAAAGCTATCACCTAAAAAAATGACGAAAGGGAGAAGTGTTGAGCAGCAACAGCTGCCTAATTTTGGGGATCCTAAAATTTTGTGAAAAATAAAGGACTAACCATTGTTGGTGCGTAGCTGCCGTCTCACAAAAAAGTCGGTGAAAAGAGCTACACGTTAGCAAATAACGGTGTGAAAGCTATCACCTTAAAAAAAGAGATAGAAATTGAGTTGGTGAAAAGAGCTACACGTTAGCAAATAACGGTGTGAAAGCTATCACTAAGGGATGTAGTTTATGAGCAGATCTGAATTAATTAGCGGCTGAATTTCAATACACTCAATTTCGTGAAAAATCACAATATTTGATGACGCCAATGAAATTATTCTTCATATTGAGTCGAAAAATAAACGAGTGATCGAGAGCAACCATTAAAGGGAGTCGTGTGTGTCACGAGTGGGAAAGAAATAATCAACCTTTTGGGAGAAAACCTTGCTTTTTGGAATTACAAAATAAAGCCGTGTTTTAACTTCAAAATCATTAGTAGATTTATTTTGAATCTTGATTCATTTCTATCTGCTGTATAAAGCTGGTTGTTGTGTATTAATGACATTTTGATCTCCTTTTCTCTTTATATATAATTATTTTTCTTAATTATGTGTGTATTATTTTTCTTATTTTGTGTCTTATTTTTGTTTTGAGCGTGAATAATAAAGAGTCTTGCTCCGGTCGCCGAGGGCCTAGGGCCTGATCGCTCCGTCATCAGGATGGCAGAGATAGGAGCCGCAGCAACCGGAGGCTCAAGAATGGATACATCCGCCTCAGTAATCGGCGGGGACTTCTCCGACCTCTGCCTCTTGCGGCGCTGAAGCTGTTCCTCTCCCTGAACCACCTGCTCGGCGACCGGCACCTCAGCAGGCCTCATCACCGGAGCAGGGCGAGACGTCGTCGCAGGAACGCGACCAGTCTTCTTGCCCAAGTGGAGGCGACCGATGAGTCCTGGATTCGACATAGCAATCTCTGGCGGTGGCTCGGCAAATCGGGGAAAATGAACCTCTGTCAAAGAAGAGGTACGAACAAGTTAGACAACAACTTAAACGATACAACCTCCTGGAGACGATCGCCAAGCAAGGAAGCACCACTTAAGCTCATACCTGGAACTTTCAAGTGACGGGGGAAGCAAAACAATCGAGCCCCCAACCGATGAGCTTCGTTACCAAGTGAGCGAACGTCAATAAAGGAATCCGGCAAGGCACGGATCCGCTCCCAAACGATCAAGAAATCGAAAGGAAGGTTGCCGATCGCTAGAACGAGAGGTCCTGCAAAAAGAAAACAAAATTAGATCAGTCCAAGACAAGCTCAATCAAGGGGAGAGTTAAAATCCTTACTCGGATTCCTCTCCCGGAAAGTGGTGGGGATCTCCAACTCCTCATTCGGCCTGTCACTCGATGCCGATCGCCACGCCCCACCGACCCAGCACCATTTAGCCAGGTCACCCCTGGTCTTGCTCGGCACACCAAGGACCACTCTCCCCATTCGGCCTTGGATATGATTGATGCCGATCGACCCTTTCTGCGCGGCCAGTTTAAACAGATAATTCATCTCCAGCGCAGTAAGGAGGCGGAACAACCGGTGACCACCAAACAGTGTCAACGTGCAGATGACCTGTAGCCAAGCGTTCGGCGTCAGTTGAAGAGGCGCCAAATTCCAGGCGATCAGCAAGTAGGAGACGGCGAATGGCAGAGGAAATCGCAGACCAGCCTCCATAATCATCTCGCTGACGGCAACCATATCCTCGGGCAGTTGATCGGCACGTTCGTTCTCCGAGGGCACGTGCAAGGAAACGTCAGAGGGGATGTGATATTTGGCCCTCCAACGGCTCATGTCTTTCTTGGTCGCCGTACTCCGGATCTTTCCGAGAGTCCATGGAGACGGGACGGCGGCCCGAAAATCCGTCCGCTTCACATGTTCGTAAGGGTGAGCGGCGGAGTAGGCTTTGAAGTCGAATTCCGGATAGGGTCCGGCAATCGCTTCCATCATCTGAGCGAAAGCCACATAGGCAGGGCCGAATCTACTCTCTCGTTCCCAGGCCGCCCGCACCAAATCATCCTCATCCACCGGCGAGCCCCCCTGCTCCGCCGTCGCCGCCGTCCTCGCCACTTCGGCCTCGTTGAAAAGTTCTTCGAGTTCTGCGGGTGCAATCCCCGCACGAATAGCTTAAACGGCCGTCTCCATGTCCACTCCAACGGGAATCTCCTCCCGTTCAGGCGACGCTGCGGCGGCGGAAGAACTTCCGGCCTCGAAGGTTTTGGATCCTCCCGACATATTATGAAAAGAAGAGGGAGATAGAAGATTGATTTTTCTTACCTAGAGAAAAGAAGAAGATCGGCACAAGAAGCTCCAGAAATTTTTGCAAAGTTTCGGCTATGGAAGCAAGGATGCGTAAAGAGTGAAGGAGAAGAAGGCCTGGCCGTTTTATAGATGGAGGCGAGGGTCTAAATGCAAATAGGAGAAATCTCGAGGGCTGGGTCGCAACCGTCACGTGGGGACACATTAAATGCTGCCCTCGAATCCCGCGTACGCGTCTTTTCGAGGGCACGCCAGCCGACAAGTCTGACAAACCGTCGGACTCCCCCAACAGCGGCGCGACGCATGTCCCTGCCACTTTTAGAAAGCCCGCCTTCATTTCCCGCTGCTCCCGACGCGAAAGGAGATCGTCCAGATTTGAATTCAGATCGGCTGATCGTTTAAACATTGGCGATCGCCAACAGTGCCACCTTACCCCGTGTTTTCAACATCGAGGCGACCTGGGGGGCAATTGTTGTGCGGCGATTAATACGCTTCGACAGGCGATAGGCATCACGATCAGAGAAGCCAACCATGGAAGATATACTCTGGACAAGCGCCCAGAGTTCGGCACAATACGGCGATCGTCTTTTGGTACCCAGTGATCGTCTTTTGATATCTGACGATCGTCTTTAATGAGCGATCCAGAGGCGATCGTCTCGTGCCACGTATGGATCCAGCATCCGTCAAAGTCGTCGAAGACCGAATCTTGGACGGTGGCCCACGTGCGGATATTCAAAGGGCACCGATAGATAGGATCTTTGACCCCAGCCTGTCATCTACCACACCTACCGACAAGGCCGCCGAAAGGTACAAAGTGGGTCCTCCCCGGACAGCTACCCAGGACGCGTGCTGGCCTCCCATTGGCTCGCACAGCTGGCACCAGCAGCGGACCCAGATTTTAAGGGAATAGCCCCACGTGACGGGACGATCGGCCACCTTATTATAATATAGAAAACGGCGGTCGCCCGCGATTGCCTGAGGGGTCCCAACTACCTTGTCCCCTATAAATAGAGAGCTCACTGCAGTGGGCAGAAGGGACGCGAATTTACTACGAATTCAGTGCAAAATACACACAAAAGAGAGAATCAAAGACTCTTTTGACAACCACTTATACATTCATAGTGATATTCATACACATTCATCATATATCCCAAGCAAGAACTCACAGATTTATCTATCTGGTTCTTCCGGCAATCTACGCGCTCTAAAGCCTAGATAACTAGAAGTCTTTACACTACTTGTAATAGATTCTAACATTAATATTTGTACTCGACAGTATATTTATTAATAACATCTCGCGAGAGCATTCAAGCCCGGGATTAACAACCCCGGCAAATCTTGTGTTATCTATTTTCTCACGGAAGTATTGTCGCATTTGTTTGTTACTCGATCATTCCAGCAAGCTAAAAAAATAAATGTTCTACTTCTAGTCTTCTACAGCTTATGTAATTTATCTTTCACAGGGGGAAATCCTTAATAAGTTGTTCATCAAAAGAGTGTTTCTAAAACATTATCAACGTATGTTCATCTCAGAAAACTCCATCCTTATAATCAGTAAAGATCATGGTTCATCTAATAACAACGGGAACCTTAATTCACCCAATATAATCCTCCTAAACATGGTGCTAGATTCACTACGATATAACGAGTTCAATAATCTCTGAAGCAGACTCAATCTATACCTAAGAACATAAATTCTAGCTTGGTATAGTATTAACATACCTCAATCAAGAGAAGAACAATGAAATACTCGTTGAAACACAACACCGGAAGCTTGAATACCAATCCACAAGGGTCTATGATCTTCAAAATCGAGCTAAGATGATGATTATGAGAGATATATGGTGTTGTGGAGTCTTAAGATTGCAAAAATCGGCAAGGAAGTGAGGAAGAAATGAAATGGGGGTTGAGGGTTATAAATAAAACTCTAAACATTACGTACGTTATCGTCAATCCTTACGTACGTAAAAGCCTTAGCATACACTATTCCCAAACCTTAGCATACGTTAACGTCTGGCAATAGCTCACTGCATCGATTCTGGCTTCATTTACGTACGTTATCAGAACAGTTTATGTACGTAAAACCATGCACTTAGCGTACGTTAACAATCCAACCTAACGTACGTTAAGCCTCGTTGACTTGCTTAGTTGGAAAGCCGTCCAGGTTCATGCGGAACATTATCAACGAATCTTCTCCCGGACCCCACACGCCGACCCTTATCTGATCTCGAATTGACTGAAGCTTACGTACGTTATGCTACAACTATAACGTACGTTATCCTCCATACGTAGCGTACGTTATGCTTATCGTCTAGCGCACGTTATGACGTGCAGAAGTATGCATGCATGAAAGTATTGGAAACTCAAAAACGTACGAATACGAATAAGAAAACCCCACTTCAATTAATAATACCACATAATCAAATGTTAGAAGTTCGAATTCGGGTAAAATACACAATAATTATTCGGACATTACATACTATTTCTCTAAAAAGAAGTTTCAGGTAAAATACACAATAATTATCCGGGCATTACATATTACCCCTCTAAAAAGAAGTTTCGGCCAGAAACTTAAAACGAAAACAATTCCGGGTATCTCGACTTCATACTATCCTCAGTCTCCCAAGTTGCTTTTTTGGTTCCATGTCGAGACCACTGAACTTTAACCAAGGAGATCAATTTATTCCTCAATTGTTTGACTCGACTCTCGAGTATCTTGATTGGATTTTTTTCGAACGTGTCATCATTAGCCACTTCAATCTCGTCAACATAAATGATATGACTGGGATCCAGTACATATTTCCGTAATTGGGATAAGTGGAATACATTATGAACGTGACTCAGCGATGGCGGTAAGGCCAACCTGTACGCCAACTCCCCAACTCTTTCAAGGATTTCTAATGGTCCGATATATCACGGACTCAGCTTTCCTTTCTTCCAAAATGGAAAATTCCCCGAGTAGGAGAAACCTTCAATAGCACGTGGTCCCCAATTACAAACTCTAACGGGCGACGGCGTACGTCTGCATAAGACTTCTGTCGACTCTGGGCAGTCAACAGCCTTTCACGAATCAGAGCTACCTTCTCTAGAGTCTGAACTATCAACTCTGGTTCCGTCCCGATCAAGTCAAAAGAATTATTCCAACCGGGGTGATCTGCATCTCCTCCCGTACAACGCTTCAAATGGTGCCATCTTAATGGAAGCATGCCAACTATTGTTGTAGGTGAATTCAATCAACGGCAAATGAACCTCCAATCGGTTGACCAATCTAAGGCACAAACTCTTAACATATCTTCTACTGTCTGTATAGTCCTTTCGGACTGTCCGTCCATCTGAGGATGATAAGCTATGCTAAAGTTCAGCTCGGTTCCCAAGGCCTTATGATCTGCCTTCCAAAAGTGTGACACAAAGCGACCATCCTAATCCGAAATAATGTTCTTCACCGTACCGTGCAATCGGACTATCTCCGCAATAAACACTCGTGCCAATTTCTCTGGTCCCCAAGTATCTTTAATACCCAGAAAATGAGCCGACTTTGTTAGACGATTAACTATCACCCAAATCATATTCATCTCCAATCTAGTCCTTGGCATATTGGTGATAAAGTCCATCGATATATCCTCCCACTTCCGCTCAGGGATCGGAAGTGGCTTCAACATTCCGGCAGGTCGTTGATGTTCAATCTTAACTTGTTGACAAGTTAAACGCTTCGAGACGTATTCCACTACGTCCTTCTTCATATCTCCCCACCAAAAGTTCTGCTTTAAATCCTTATACATTTTACTGGTGCAAGGATGAATAGAATATGGCGCACTATGGGATTCTTTCATGATTGTCTGCTTCAAAACATCGTCATCGGGGACGCAAAGTCGACTTTGGAATCTCAGAACTCCATCATCATGTATCACAAATTTTGAGGCCTTTCCTTTGTTTACTTCATCACGTAACCGGAAAATCAGAGAATCATTCAACTGCTTAGATTTGATTTCTTCGATTAACGACGAAGTTAATTCCATCATACACAGTTGCCCTTGGACTCCTTGTGACCATACTTCAATTCTTTCGCGAATCAATTCTCGTCGAATGCTTGACTGGGACGTAAGTGCTTCCAACATTCCGATAGAAACAGGTTTGCGGCTCAGTGCATCAGCTACCATGTTTGCTTTGCCTGGGTGATAAAGAATTTACAGGTCCTAATCTTTGATCAATTCCAGCCATCTCCTTTGTCTCATGTTTAATTCCTTATGACTGAAAATATACTTGAGACTCTTATGATCTGTGAAGATCTGACAATGAGTGTCGTACAAATAATGTCGCCAAATCTTCAGGGCAAGGACAACATCTGCTAACTCTAAATCATATGTCGGGTAGTTAACCTCATACGGTTTCAACTTCGAGAGTCATAGGCAATCACCCTATCCTTCTGCATCAACACACAACCTAGACCCTGACTCGAAGCGTCGCTGTAAACCATGAACCCATCAGTTCCATCTGGTAGTGCTAATATTGGCGCTGTTGACAGCCTTCTCTTAAGTTCATCAAAACTAGTCTGACATTTCTCGTCCCACGTGAATTTCTGAGCCTTCTGTAACAGCTGAGTATGCGGACGGGCAATTTCGGAAAATCCTTCCACAAAACGACGATAATATCCAGCAAGTCCTAAGAAACTTCGGACTTTCTTCACGTTCTTAGGAGATTCCCACTCCAAGATTGCCTCAACCTTCTTCGGATATACCTGAACTCGGTCGGTTGATATCACATGCCCAAGAACGTTACTTTCTTAAGCCAGAACTCGCATTTAGAAAGTTTCGCATAAAGCTGTTCATTCCTCAAAGTATTCAAAACGATACGCAAATGTTCTGCATGCTCTTCTGGATCCTTCGAATAGATCAAGATGTCATCAATGAAAACGACCACGAATTTATCCAAGTATTCTAAGAATACCCGATTCATCAATTGCATAAACACCGCAGGAGCATTAGTAAGTCCAAATGGCATCACCACGAACTCGTAGTGCTCGTACCGGGATCTGAAAGCAGATTTCGGTATATCAGATTCCTTAATCCTCAATTGATGGTATCCTGATCTCAATTCGATCTTTGAGAATACCGTCGCCCCCTGCAGTTGATCAAATAAATCATTGATCCGCGGTAAAAGGTATTTATTCTTGATCGTCACCTTGTTTAACTCTCTGTAATCAATACACAATTGGAGGGATCCGTCTTTCTTCCGGACAAAGAGAACGGGTGTTCCCCAAGGAGAAGTGCTAGGTTGAATGTAACCCTTCTGTAACAATTCCTCAAGCTATTTCTTTAACTCATACATCTCGGTTGGCGCCATACGATAGGGTGCTCTGGAAATAGGTGCAGCTCCAGGTTCCAATTCGATATTAAATTCTACAGCTCTTTGCAGAGGTAATCCGGGTAGTTCGTCAGGGAATTCGTTCACCACTGGAAAAGATGAGAGCTTTACTCCTTCTTTCTTCTTCATAGCATAACACCAAAACCCGTGACAACACTGTTTTAGTAATTTAACCGCTTTCATGGCTTTGATCACTTTCCCTGAGCTTCCTTGTCTCCATCCGTCGAATAAGTGTTCAGATCCGTCATCAGCAATAATCGAGGTAACTCTCTTCCGGTAATTCAAAATAGCCCTATAACGGTCGAGCTAATCGTCTCCAAGAATTAAATCGTCACCATGGATGTCGACCACAATAAGATTTGACGGCCAATTTCTCCCTCCTATAGACACAGGAACATATCTAGCTTCTAGAGTTCCCATAATTCTCTCTCCACTCGGCAAACCCACAACATAAGGTTCACAATCATGCAAACAGGAGATTCTCAAACGATTAACACATTTCAATGATATGAAAGAATGCGTAGCTTTCCCCCAAAACGACCAAGAACGCGAATCGACCTGATGAAATCATGAAAACGAATTTCTAAACCATGGGTTATGATCAATATGACTAGATAACAACAAAGGAACCAACAATTTTGGATTAAAATCACGAAATCAAGACAAACCCCGAATTATTCACGAAATGGGGTTCTAGGATGATTACCTCGATTCAAAGCGAAAAAGGATGATTTGATGTTGTTAATCTACACCAAGACCTTGATGATTATGTTTTAGGATGAAAGATTGATGAATTCTCGTGAAGAATCGCCCTGGAATCTCCTCAAGGTTCTGCCCGACGCCAAGAAGAAGAGAAATGGTCGAAGTCTGACCAAAACAGAAAAAATTGTTAAGCCTATATACTAAGGTCATCTATCAATGTTATCAGTAGAATGGTCTTACATGTTTTGCTTTCTACTGTTTTCTTTACTACTTTTCCTAAAACAAAAGTGTCATTCATTACCACCCTTTCAAATATTTATCAAATATACCTAGAGTTCAATGAAATTTTAAAAATCTAAATTAATACCTCCAAAATTTGGAAATTCAAAAAAGTAATATAGATCCAGTATTATGAAGCGCCTCTATTTAGAAGATCTAAAAGAATACACAATTATTGAACTCCAGTAGAAGTGCCGGAGGAGAAAAACACGAGACCAATTTTCGCCGGAAAGTCATTACAAGGATATAACTAAAAAATACATAAGATACAACAAAAAACTTAAAGCTTCAGCGAACAACTCTGTGTTTTGAACTTTCGAATATTCAAAGAACGGGAGAACTCAAGATGCTCAAATGCTAATGATTATATGATTTTCGGATTTGATGTTTTATCACCATATTTTAATCAGTCAGATGGGGGGTCTTTATATAGAGTTTCAGGTGCCTCTTGGGACTGGCTGCACCCTTTGGACCAGATCTCATTAGTGGACAGACGTGTCCGATCATGGTACAGACACCTTTTGGTCGCGCACCTCTGCATGCTGGACAGTCATGTCTAGTCATGGTGTCCATCAGTAGACAGGAGTGCGCCTCTAAAGCGCCCAATGCGACAAGTGCGGTGTTGTGGTCGCGGTCGAGGTCGCATTTGGGATCTCAGGCTCGGACGATGCTACGCACCATCCTCGGTGCATTTTGAGCTAGCCTTGAGTTAGTCAAAATAAACTTGGTACACTATGGTACACCATAAGGAGTACCACATAATCGCTCCTTGCTTTGGTGAAACTCTTTATAAGGTAGCTACAATTGCAACATTTTTCCAATGTGGCATGTGTCTCTTCATATTCCCACATTTTCATATATTTAAGAGACTCACTTTATGCATTAATTTCTCATTTACCCGAAATTGGTTTTGAGAAAAATTAAATACTAATCTCATCTATTCACAATTTAGATTATGATTTCACAATTTATTTCCATTTACGAAAAATGAAATCTACTTAAATAACTGGTCAAAATTTGGATCAAACCCATTTTATTAAACAAATATCCAACAATCCTCCACATGAATGAACATTAATGCATGCATGTATGCAGAGTCATTCGAAAGTTCTCGCAAACAATTATTACATCAGGAACGATAGCTTCTGGCTTTGAACCTTCCTTAGTAAAATACTATCAGATTTACTAGCTGCTTAGTGAGGTGATCTCTTGAACTATTCAGCCGTTTATATAAACCAAGACAATAGTATTTACACAATAATCATTTTAACACATTTTGTTCTCACGTTGTGTCCATTTCGATCTTGGACCATATCTTAGTTTCATAAGTGTGCCGAGTGGAAGCGGCCAGTACTTTTCACTTATATAGGTGATCTCCTATGAAGAGTATCCTGCCATACCCCGCCATTTAGGTATAGAAATCATTAAAAGTTTAGACTTAACCTCACCACATTAAGCAGGTTTCTCACATGGGTGTTCTAGGAGTGGGCTGAAACAAGTTCCAAGTGTTCAACTGAACATTCATAAATTAGTTGTCCCATTGAACCAAGGTCTTGGGATCTCCAATTCACATGGTTGGGTTACCGCTATGAGTATTCTTATTTTGTGGATTTTAAGCCCATTTCCCTCAACAACTTGTACATTTGATCTCGACTTATGCCTTTTATAAGCAGATCTGCTAGGTTTTCCTTTGACTTTACATAGTCAACCAAAATAACCCCGTTCGAGATCAATTGTCTAATGGTATTATGTCATCGATGAATATGTCTATACTTACCATTGTACATGGCGCTTTGAGAATGAAATAAGACAAGATAAGCACAATTCACAATTTACATCGCTGGTACCCAAACTCAGGATTCTAAGTCACATAAAAATATAATAATACAGATACATAGCAGTTTGAGGAGACTTACAGCCATGGGTCGCACGGAGAGATGGTAACATGATGATGTTAGGCTCAACAACTGACTCTTACGACTAAACTCGCAGACCTAACTAGACCGACAACCTAGGTATTCACAACCTAAGCTCTGATACCATAAATGTAACACCCCAATAATCACAAGGGCCGTTACACGCCGTAGAGTCTTTCATTAGGTCTACCGGCTTACCAATACATACAACTGATCGTTCAAAAACTTATCCTAAAAATAGGAGTTTTTGAGTCGCTTGCAAATATATACGAGGTAGAAGTAGTTGTGGTAAGTTCTACCATGGTCTTTTCTCTCGAGGATCGTTCAACAGGGCTTCGTATAATATTTTGTTACAAATTACGAGAAATAAATACTAAAATATTCTAAAATAGATTATTGGATTTTTAAATATTAACTAAATTAAAATGCACTATTTTTAATTTAAACTATTTTTAATAAGACTATTTTATATAAGACTATTTTTAATAAGACTATTTTAACTAGACTATTTATATTAAGACTATTTTTAACTAGACTATTTATATTAAGACTATTTATACTAGACTATTTTTAAAGTAGACTATTTTTTACTAGTGAAAATGAATAGAATTAAAATGAGTTGGGAATATAAAATCTAGGGGATTACGGGTTCATTAAATTAGGTTTTTAATTAAGTATAGGAATTGATTTATACGGATATAAAAAAAATGAATGTTTATCGAGTAATCAGCTTTTCACCTCATAACTTTCGTATTCAAAGATGTCTTAATCACTTTCGCTTTTTTAAGATGTTGATAACAAGATTAACACTTGATAGATTTAAAAGATATGTTTCCAATTTATTCAACAATCAATCAAGGAGGTTTCACTAGTAGAAATAGGATATGATCAATCTCTATTTAAACCAATTAGTCCTTTCATTTCTTTAACTTGACTATTTTCAGGATAAACGATTGTTCATCGAGTAATCAACTTTTCACCTCATAACTTTCGTATTCAAAGGTGTCTTAGCCACTTTCGCAATCTTAAGAGGTTGATAACAAGATTAACACTTGATAGATTGAAAAGATATGTTTCCAATTTACTCAACAATCAATCAAGGAGGTTTCACTAGTAGAAATAGGATATGATCAATCTCTATTTAAACCAATTAGTCCTAAAAATAGTGTAAATCAATCAAATACTCAATATATAACCTAATAGAAATCCCCTTTCCCCTAGGAAGAAAGATTAGCTACTCATTGGTTTATACAAACTAAAATTATAATAGAAATAATTGATATATATAATATATATAGAAACTTGTAATTACTAGAACTTAATGACAATAGATAAAACTTACTTGAATATGATGTATCAAAGTGCAAGAAACATACTTCAATATATAACTTCAAACTTGTTCAAAGGTTACAAGCTTACAAAAATTGAAAGTAAAACACTAAGTAAAATACTAAGTGCTTATTGATCAAGCACTTTTCAATTACAAACTAAAAAAAACAACTTCAAACCAAAAATGAAATACAAACTAAAATTGAGAGTTCTAAGGAAAATATCTTGCTAAAAGAAAGGAGTGTTTCTTGGCAAGAAGATAAGATGATTTTGCAATGGATGAAGATGTCTTTTTATAGGTGATTTTCAAGAATACAATTGATTATTTAATTTGTGGCATCTTTGACAAGTCTTTGGTGTTTGATTCACACTTGATCTTCCTTGCATGTCTTGATTTTCAGATCATTGACTTCTTACATAGTTGTTGAGCTCACAAGATGCTAAATGTGGAAAATTCCACAAATATCAGCCTGAAAACGGCGATGAAAAATGGCCCAGTTTTCCCCGTGTTGCGCACCATTTTGTGGTGACTCGGTCTCTTCCGGAATACGCGCGAGGACACGGCGCTAAATGCCGGCCGTGTGTGAAACGGCTCAAGACACGACCCTTGTTGCGCCGTATGTGAAACGGCCTACATAACACGGTCCTTTTTGCGCCGTGTTGTATGGTCGTTTTGCCTTGAAAAATTCCCGGTGTTGATTTTGATCTTGTTTTTCGTCCTTTTTGACGTTTCATGTCAGTAATCTGTAAAATGACCATTTTTAGCTCATGTTTTGACATATCTTTAAAACATCTATTTTTAATCACAAATCAGTATGATTATGCCCGGAAAAAGGAATATTTTGTATATGAATTTTTAGATCAATTATGCACTAATCAACAACCACGCACACTACATAGACATAAAATATGTAATAAAATAAATTAGGTCGTGGCCTTGACCAAAATATTTTGATTTGAATACAGTAAGACAGTATATTACATAAATCCATTGCCCATGCATGGGACTTCAACAAATAACCTTTAAATAGAAAAACGTCTCTTTAACTGACTCCAACCGACCACAATAAACACCCAAGACTTGAGCCTCATAACATCATGTTTGACCATCCTTTGCATGTGCTTCTCGTGCCTGCTCCTCAGATCGTCCAATACCTGAAATACATGAAACGCATTTCTCCCATTCAAGAGATTAGCATTTGAATGGCTAGTGTAAGTACATAACTACACTACATTATATACAAGTACAATCCAACATCACTTTCTCATTTTGAAATATTTGTAAAACAATATTCCAGAATATCAACTTTCATCGAAAAACATCATCATCATAAAAACCATATCATCACGTATCATTATTGACACGTCTTTAGTGTAACTATCGCAAGTGCACGATATCGTATCAAGTAGTAAGTGGACTTTTTGAGTCCGGTTTATCGATCCCATGAGGAAGTTAGGTTATATATTGAATTATACAATATTTAACTATTTGTTATATAGATTTATATGATTGAAACACACAATTTAAGAGTTTGGTTTGACAATTGCAAATAAAATGCAATAATAGTTCTAATATTCAAGGAAATGAAAGATTGCACTAATAATAGATTAATAAAAGATAAAATAAAATAGTTGGGATTACAAACTTAGTTCATCATTAGTTATAGAAGATGTATAGGAGATCATAAGATAAGTTTACTTATTATGTTGTGTAGATTCGATTTTCCTTAAAAAGACAGTTTCTCTTTCGAACTATAAAACGCCCCTTATATATTGAATCAATACACTATATTTCTATGTTGATTGGCTTCAATACATAGCATTAGGTTTACGAAAATAACTCAAAGAATCATCTAAGGTCTAGAGGTATATTTTTATCCCCTAGAACAACTTAGAGTGAAGATCATTTGATCTGATCAAACATATTTTCTTTCGAAACATATGAAGACCATAAATATCGTCATTTATTGGCCAAATAAATAAAGATAGGTAAAACAATGAAAATCACACACAATAATAAGTAATTCATAATAGATCTTTATACAAACTTAAATAACATGACTAACCTTGTTTATAATCCCAACTTAAGTAACTTAGCCCATGAAGGGTTTAATAAACATAATACAAGCTTGAGTGGTCATTATTAGTTGAAAAAGAGAAAGAATTGATCCTAACTCCATTAGTAGATAAAGGAGAAAGAAGCAATAAACTCCCTTAACAACATATGCTATACCACTATTACACAAGTCACTCAAGAACACAAGTGTGTTCTTCACACAAAAAGAAAATATTACAAAAAGTGGAAAAATATAAGAAGGATGATGAATGATGGATCTAAGAGGTCTATTTATACACCTAAAGTCATCTAATAGCTCCAAAACTCCAGCATTATTACATTAGATCGGATCAATGTCAGCCATCCTCTCAATAATAGACCAAAAGTATAAAAAATTAGACAATGATCAAAAATCTGTCAAGAGTTACGACCATAACTTTGAGGAGTTACGACCGTAACTATGAGGACTTACGGCCGTAACATTGAGGAGTTACGGCCGTAACATGGCTACGGCTTTTTGCACTTTAGTTGCTTTGTGAGTTACGCCCGTAACTTTTAGATGTTATGCCCGTAAGGAGTTTCAGACTTCATTTTTAGCCCAGAATTTCTGACTTTTGCGTTTTCGCCCCAAATCTTCTTCGGATGATAACTTTTGATATATAACTCTGATTTTGAATCCGGAAAGACTGCCGAACTCGTCTCGGAAAGCCCTACAACATTAATACATAAAAATTCAACAAAGAGAATATTTTATAAACATGTTATTTCTTGAGTAAATCAGTAATTCAATCCGATTAAGACTAAATTTACATCTTCATCCGATAAAAAATAAAATTATTAAAAGCTAATTAATTCTAAGCAAAAACGAGTAGACGAGCTCAATTATGGGTGAAATATATCGATACAAACCATGGATAAGTGTATAAAATTTGTAATATCCGCAATTTCGAATTTCGGTAATTTTCTTTTTTCGGCGGAAGTCCGTTTTGACAACTCGCTCATGACCGTTTCGTCATTTCGAGAATGATTAATTCTGCACTTTTTGTCATCCGAGTTCGTTTCGGTGTCGTTTTGTTGAGTTCCGTGCTTTTTAGCGACTTTTCCGCACTTGAGCTCGATTCTTGCGAATCTCGTCAAATCAAGAGTTTTGAGTTTCTCGCAAGTTCATTTAATGTTATTATTCATGTTGCGAGCTTTGGTTCGGTGTTTCGATCATGTATCGTGATTTTCGGACATTTTGGGCCATTTTTGTAATTTCCCAAAGTTTGGGGTAATTACTTCCGTTGTCGAATTCCGACACTTCGGGTGGTCGGAATCGTGTGTTCTCTTAGCGCTTGGATTCGTCTTTGCGAGTACTTCAGAACCGTATCTTCGATTTTTACTCGAGTTCGAGTTCGGGGTCATTCGGGCCGTCGGAGTGGCTACGGAGTCACGGCCGAGTAGGGCTGGCTCGCCGAGTTACGGCCGTAAGGTGCGATTACGGCCGTAACGTGTGCGATTACGGCCGTAAGGCGTGATCGGCACGGCCGTATGGCGCTGGCGGCTTCTGACGAAGGCGATTCTGGCCGTAATGTGTGCGAGTTACGACCGTAAGTGTCCATTTGGTCTGGGCAGATTTTTGACGAATGCCGGTTACGGCCGTAAGGCCTGCCGAGTACGGCCGTAAGGGACCGAGTTACGGCCGTAAGGCACTGCCGGTTACGGCCGTAACCCTGCCGGCTATATATAGCCTGGCTCGGCCAGACTTCATTTTTTACGCGATTTTCTTCCTTTTTCGGCGGCTGGCGACGGGAGGCTCGGGAAATCGAGTCCTTGGACGATTCTAATCATTTCCAAGGCATTTTGGAAGATTCTTGTTGATTATATCATCATCCAATCCGTGTGTTTCGTCTAATCAAGGTATATTTCTTGATTTTCCTTCAAGTTGACTTTTGGGGAATTTGTTCTTGATTTCGAGTCTAATCCGATTTTGATACATCGATTGGTGTAGTATGATGTTATTAATCGTGTTCTATGGGTTGTATATCCATATATCAAGTTTGTTTAACTCGATTGACGATTCGAGTGTTCTTGGGAATTATTGAACATTTAGTGTTCGATTAAATGTCCCAATGAGTTTCCCTTCGATAGTTTGTTGGGATTTCCGTTGTTTTGGCCTTGATTCTCGTCGTAACCATGTGTTATTGTTCCTTCCGGAGGTTTATAGGTGTTCGATGATTCCGATGTTGAATCCCGTTTGGTGATTGATGATTCGTGTGGTGTTATTCTCGTAATACTCGTGGTGTTATCACGTTCTTGATATTGTTCGGGGGTTCGGGGCTATTCGACCGCGTCCTATCCGTCGTCTTATTGCGATCGTGATTTCGAGGCAAGTACCTTGCCCATACTATTCTTGTTTTATGGATATGATAATTAGTGATCGTCTAAATGTGGTTGTTTGGTCGTTTGAATTGAACTTTCAAAAGATTCGGTTTAGCCTTGTTAAAGGCTTGCTTTCAAAACGCGTGTGTTTTGTGAATGGCGTGGTTTGTGAATAACTATGTGAATTCTATGTATATGCTTGGTGTTAATGTTGCACTTGGTATTGTGTGTGGACGTATATTATTTCATTTCGGTGCGTTGTGGATTGACGTGGTGTTTTGCTAAGTGTTTGATGCCTCTGGGCGAATTGTTTGAATATCCTTGATGTGATATGTTATTTGTGTGAATGTGTGGATATGGTTGAAGGTCTACGGTGACACATGGCACGTGATCATGTGGTCAGGATGCAACAAGTGATTGATCCAACCGTTAGAGCCTGAGATAATCTACGGTGGCACATGGCATGCGATCATGTGGCCAGGATGCAACAAGCGATTGATCCAACCGTGAGATGTGTGTGATTTGTTTCGCTAGCCAGCTCGGGAGGGTCCTTCGAGGCCTCGGGTGGGATGTCGGTGGTAGCGTCCCGGTCCTAGGCGATGCGCGTGCGTGATTATGTTTCGTTGATTTTACGTCTGTTGAGGACACGTGATGTTGGGCTCTGGCCCTGTGAATTATTGTCGGTTTTCTATTTGTGAAAACAAAACATTTGGGCTGTGACCCTATTGATTTTTGGAAAGAGAAGGATTTTATAATCCTAAATTGTTTTCTATTAAAACTCTCGATGGCATTTTGAACTGTTTTGTAAATTGTTTCCCTTATTTGCGATCTTTCGGTTTTGGAAATGTTTACCCAAACTCTTGCCTCGGGAAGTACTTTTCTTTACGTTTGGATCTTTGAGGATTCCTGATTATTATTGTTCTTGGAACTTGTATTGTATGGCTCGTATTTTTGCACTTGTACTTGCACTAGCAAAACAGTGGAGTTTTGCTAACCCCCGAGCATTCGGTGAGTGGATTTCTATTTTTGCATTCAGGTTTTGGAGCATAGCACAGGGTCGGCACGAAGGATGATGAAAAATGAACGATACTAATCACACGAGGATCTGTTGATGTCGTATTGGTCTAGTTGTATTTTCTTTTCCGCTGCAGTATCTTTTCCCCGTTGTACGGGAGTTTATTGTATTTTGACCCCTGCGTGGGTATGTGTTTGGAATTGAGTTGTATGTTATTATTGAAAGACCAAGTCGGTCTACTGAGTCATTTTAGCCTTAAAGGCGATGTTTAGATGTTTGATTTTTGTTATCAGCCTGGTAGATCCTCGAGGAGAGGGTCTACGGCGTGTAACATCCCTGAGTGGATTGGGGGTGTTACAAAATTGACACTTATCACACCCCCAAACTTGAATTCTTGCTAGTCCCGAGCAACACTCTTTATTATTCACGCTCAAAATAAAAATAAGACACAAAATAAGAAAAATAATACACACATAATTAAGAAAAATAATTATATATAAAGAGAAAAGGAGATCAAAATGCCATTAATACACAACAACCAACTTTATACAGTAGATAGAAATGAATCAAGATTCAAAATAAATCTACTAATGATTTTGAAGTTCAATCACGGCTTTATTTTGTAATTCCAAAATGCAAGGTTTCCCCCCAAAAGATTGATTATTTCTTTCCCACTCGTGACACACACGACTCCCTTTAATGGTTGGTCTCGATCAGTTGTTTATTTTTCGACTCAATATGAAGAAGAATTTCATTGGCGTCATCAAATATTATGATTTTTCATGAAATTGAGTGTATCGAAATTCAGCCGCTAATTAATTCACATCTGCTCATAAACTACATCCCTTAGTGATAGCTTTCACACCGTTATTTGCTAACGTGTAGCTCTTTTCACCAACACAATTTCTATCTCTTTTTTTTAAGGTGATAGCTTTCACACCGTTATTTGCTAACGTGTAGCTCTTTTCACCAACTTTTTTGTGAGACGACAGCTACACACCAACAATGGTTAGTCCTTTATTTTTCGCAAAATTTTAGGATCCCCAAAATTAGGAAGCTGTTGCTGCTCAACACTTCTCCTTTTCGTCATTTTTTTAGGTGATAGCTTTCACACCGTTATTTGCTAACGTGTAGCTCTTTTCACCAATGACTCCTTTTTTTAGGGAATAGAATTTTTGCAGAAAATCGTTTATTAGCTAAGCATGAAAGAATCAAAAACTCCACAAATTAAGTAAATTTCAGTGCTATTTTTTCAGCAACCGACTTATTCTTCTTTTCTCAAGGTAACGAATGACTCGATTTTATATGATAACTACAAGGCTTGGAAAGAGAGATTAAAGCTCAAAATTTTTGGAATATACAATTTTTTTATCGGTTAAAATGATTTTAGAAGCTTGTATATAACTAATTTATTGGTGTTATGGCCAGATCTAGAAATCTCACAAATCAAAATAATATATATATATATATATATATATATAAATTAAGGCAAATAACCAAAATAATCAAAACACACCAAAATACCAACACACCAAAATAATTAAAACATACCACCCCCAAACTTGAAAATAAAACTGTCCTCAGTTTTAAAAAAAATAAAAAATAAAAAATAAAATTAAAAGCAAGGAGAAAAACAGAATACTCCCTGATATGAAAGTTGATGCTAGAGCTAACGCCTTTTAGAATCTGCAAGAGAATAAATATACGAGGCAAACAACAAAAGAAAATAAAATATACTCGTAAGTATAACACAGTTTTTAAGATGCGCTTCAAGAAAGTACGAAGAGTCGCCTTACGCTGCCATCAATGCTTTTATAAAAAACAAACAATAAAAATTACAGCAATAAAATAACAATACATAAATCGCGAATAGATGCGCATCATTTAGGACGATTTTTACAAACAACAGAAAGTAAAAATACAAGAGGACCGACATGGGTTATCAAAGGGAGAGGAATGAATCCACTTTTCGTTTTTTCACGGTAAAATCTTCCATCCAGACAATTTTAGCTAGAGCTGGATCTGGTTGAGGAACAAATTCAATGAGTTTTTTAATTAGTTCTCCTGGTGTTGTTGCAACGACTATGATTCGTTTAGCACGCTCGGAAATAAAACCTTTTTCAGCAGAGTAGTCGATGAAAGATAGTAAACCATCAAAGAAACCATTGACATTAAGCAGACCTATTGGTTTTTGATGAACATTTAGCTGGGCTCTGGTAACCACATGAAAAAGTTCCTCAAGGGTGCCAAAACCACCGGGAAGGGTGATACAAGCGCCAGAATTATTTATCATGTGAGTTATGCGATCTTGCATATTTACAGATCTAAACTCATCTACAATAGTTGCCCCAGTGATTTTACTTTCAGCCAGATGTTTTGGAATTATTCCCAACACTCTTACTCCTTCCATATAGGCAGAACCAGTAGCTCGTCCCATTAATCCTAGACTTCCTCCTCCATAAACTACATGAATGCATTTTTCTCCTAAGGTATGACCCAAGTTGTGGGCTGCTTCAGTAAAGCATTGCCTCTTTTCCATAACTAGCTCCACCAAAAATGTAGACTGTGCTATTTTTTTTGTGGAAGATGATGATTCCATTTTTGAAAAGAAATTTATTTGAGAGAAAAAGAGAAAAGTACAAGTTTGAGAGATGAATAAAAGAAACAAGCACAATGTTTATTTATAGAAGAAAAATGAGGTAAAATTGTTTAACAAGTTTGTGATTGCGTTGATTACGCTTCAACTACTCAATAGAATAATGAATGCATTTATCGCGTATCACATTTTTTATTCAGAAAATCTCACCATACGACAAAAATAAAAGATACTTACGCGTATGTACAGTAGTTGTGATTGTGGCTCACATCTTCCTCTGATTTTACGTTCAGAAACGGCTTAAACACCTTCTAAGAGTCGGGGAGAAGCTTCCCATCCAATTTTCTTATAAATTGGCAAACTGGGTCTTTTAACGTCAGATTCTCAAGACGTTGTTCATATTCTGGCATCAATTGCATCAATTTTTAGACAGTAATCATTTGTGGAGGGATGATTCAAAGTTTTTAGGACATTGAAGGTGGCATGTTCGTCTTGCACTCTAAGAATTAGCTTTCCTTCGTAGACGTCAATAAGAGCATGTCCGGTTGCAAGAAATGGCCGTCCCAAGATAATAGGAATATCCTGATCTTCCTCCATGTCAAGGATGATAAAATCTGCAGGAAATATAAATTTATCAACCTTGATTGGCACATCTTCTATTATCCCATGTGGATATTTGATTGACCGATCGGCTAATTGCAGTGAAACTGTTGTTGCTTTTGCTTCTCCCAAGTTTATTTTGTTGAAAATTGACAGGGGCATCAAATTGATACTTGCCCCTAAATCACAAAGAGCTTTGTCAATATTCACTTCACCAATTGTACACGGGATTGTTAAAGTTCCCGGATCTTTTAGCTTGGGTGGCAACTTCTTTTGTAATATTGCGCTACATTCCTCTGTTAGAACGACAGTTTCATATTCTTCAAGCCTTCGTTTGTTAGAAAGAATATCTTTCATAAATTTGGCATAGCTTGGCATTTGTGCTAGAGCATCGGCAAAAGGTATGTTAATGTGTAGCTTTTTGAAAATTTCCACAAATTTTCCGAATTGCGCATCGAGCTTGTGACCGCTGAGGAAAAGGGATAGGTGGAACATAAGATTTGGCAGCAACTGGACCTTTTTGAGATGAAGGTCCTGATTCAGATTTTTAATTGAAGCATCATTGCGTTGTTGATACTTCAGTTGTTGTTCGGCTAGCTTCATGATTGCTTCTTCCCACCCGAGCTTCTTTTCTTGATGCGTTGGATTCAACACATTGTTGTTGTTTGTATAAGAAAAATTTGGATGATTTTTGTACCCTGGATTGTATGTTGGCCCGTAAGGATTGTATGCTTGGCTTTGGAAATTCTGAGCATAGGCCACTTGTTCTGGTGGTGGGAATGACTGCTCCTGTTGCGCTAAGGGACACATAGTGCTGTTGTGAGTTGCTCCACAAATTTCACATGAAAGAGCTGAAACTTGTGGAGTTTGCATCGTCTTCACAGATTGAGGAGTTGAAAAAGTCATGTCCTCGACTTTCTTTGATAAAGCTTCAATTTTTGCCAACATAAGTGAATAAGAATCCACTTCAAAAACGCCATTTGGTTTCTTTTGGATATTTCTGTCTGGCCATCTTGCACTTTGTTCACTTATAACCTCAAAAAGATTCTAAGCTTCTCTCATAGTTTTGTTTCCAAGTGAACCATTTGATGATGAATCGACATTGGCTCGGTATGTAGGTAAGAGTCCAGAATAGAAGTAATTGACTTGTGCTCCCAAATTTAAACCATGGTTAGGATATTTTCGTAGCATATCTTTGTATCTCTCCCATGCTTCGTGAAATGACTCCGAATATTGTTGATGAAATGTAGAGATTTCGTATTTGAGTTTCGCCACTTTTATTGGTGGAAAGTATTTAGTGGTGAATTTTTGAACAAATTCGTGCCAATTTGTTATGCTTCGTGGTGGCAAAGTATCTAGCCACTCTCTTGCTCTGTCCTTCAAAGTGTGCACGAAAAGTCTCATTTTATCGCCTCGTCATTTACATTTGGATATTTGAAATTTCCACAAATCTCCACAAAACGGTTAATATGGAGATATGGATTCTCATCGGTTCTTTCATAGAATGAGTTGTTGTTGGAGAAGAGATTGATGACATCGGGGCGAATTTGAAAATTGTCCACTCCAAATGGTAGATAGATCACACTTGATTGCACGCTCAAAGATAGGGGGTTCATGAATTCCCCAAAGAGCATGTTGTCTTCATCTATTTCCGGCACAATAGGATGTTGTTGATGTTGAATGTTTTGAGCATTGGGTATTCCCCCTACCGGAGGAATTCTTTCATTATCATTTTCTTGGAGGAGTGGTGGGTTTGGTTCGTCTGCCAATGATGGTGAAGAAATACGTCTTGTTTTTTATTCTCTTCGCCTTCTTCTAAATGTGGCTTCAATCTCGGGATCTAGTGAAACTAAATCGCGATTGTACGTCCTTCGCATAGACAAGAGAATTAACAACAAAGAAAAAGTTGTATTTATAACAATAGTTAATAATGTAATACTTCAAAATAACTCTTATACTTCCCCGGCAATGGCGCCAAAAACTTGACACGTCTTTAGTGTAACTATCGCAAGTGCACGATATCGGTAATATCCGCAATTTTCGATTTTCGGTAATTTTCTTTTTTTGGAGAGAGTCCTTTTTGACGACTCTCTTATGGACGTTTCATCGTTCTGAGAATATTTAATTCTACACTTTTTGACATCCGAGTTCGTTTCGGTGTCGTTTTGTTGAGTTCCGTGCTTTTTGGCGACTTCCGCACTTGAGTTCGATTCTTGCGAATCTCGTTCAAAACTGCTGTTTCGAGTTTCCCGTAAGTCCGTTTAACTTTGTTAGACGTGTTGTGAACTTTGGTTTGGTTATTCGATCACGTATTGTTTAGTATATTTTGAGTAATATTTTTATTAGTATTTTATGTATATAATTGTGTGTTTTGTGTGATAATTTATTCGTTTTACAATATATTTATATTATTTCATTTTCTTAGAATTTTCTATAATTTAATGTCATTTTGGATAATTAATTGGAATTAAATTATATCTGCAGTTAACCAACCTGAGACAGAGATCAATTGGTTCAAGGCGATATTTTTACAAAACTCAAATATAGTCACGACTGGTCTCACTTTATTCGTCTCGTCGAGACGATCGTTTTAAAAAAATTCATCCAAATCCGAGTTCGTATGAAGAAGTTATGGCCGTTCGAAGGACAATTAAATAGGCAATTTATATTGTCTGTGCGTGTCAACACGATTGGACCGAAATTTCAACTCTGTGCTGATGTCATCCATGACATCAGCACTCATGGCAGCCGTGTATTATTGTTGGGGTGGAATTTTTAATTGTAAAAATGATTATTTTATTGATTTTGAAGTAGTATAAATAGGGGATGATTGTGTAGTGTTTGGAGAGGAGAAAAAAGGAGAAAAAATAGAGAGATATTATTGTAAGGGAGAGAAAAAAATATTGTGTAATAAAATTATATTTGTGTAATAATATTATGGAATATTTATTTATTTGTGTTGTTATTATGAGTGAGTAATTTTCTTTACTTGGGGTTATGATGAAACCATGTCTATATTATTATTAATATTTATATAATAATTCCAAATAAATATTTTTAACGATTATGATTTTCGCTTCAATAGGGAATATTATTTCATCAATTATAGCATGTATTATTGATAGTTATAAATTCCCCCTTCCTTTGGGATTATTGATAGTAGTTAATAACTTTGATTATTTTATTTACATTAAAATGGATACATATAATGGTTCGACATTACAATTATTAAGCGAAGGAAAATATATATTTGAATTATTATTTTGTACTTATTGTCAAATCTATAGGAAATAGTGAGATTGATTTGAATCTATTCCCGAATTTCTTGGAATTAAAATATAAAATAAATAATAAATAGACATTGGTGGACTCTAAACCCTAGTAAATTATTTAAAATCAATTTATCTAAAATCTACTAAAAATTCTTGTTATTTAATCCAATTATTATAACCATTCAAAAATAAATTATTTGGGACTAGGTTAGAATTTAATATAATTTGGTTCAAAACGATAGGAATCATTTGACTTCACTAGTATAGTCCTCCCGTGGAATCGACCTTTGACCGCATATCTACATCGAACAAATCGTGCGCTTGCAGTATAAGACTAAAGAATCAAACCAACAACAAGTTTTTGGCGCCGTTCTTAGGGCATAAGCGAAGTACAAGAAGACCGTCGTCACCAAGTTAGTTGAATTCTTCTACTAGTTATTTATTTTACTGCTTTTCTTTATTATTATCTGTCTTTTTTTAATATCTGTTAGTTGTAGAATTTATTTATTCATAAAGAAAAATCTGAAAAACTTTAAAAACTTTTAATAATAAATATAAGTAATAATAATAAAATCTACTGTTTATTTTCGTAAAAATAATAATAAAATAATAATAAAAAAAATTAAAAAAGTCCAAAAATATATAAAAATATAAAAAAAATCTGAAAAACTTTAAAAAATTCAGAACTTATTTATTTTAAAAAAAAAGAGATCTGGAAAATACAAAAAAGTTTCAGATTTTAAGGTAATATTTTTGTAATTTTGGTATATTAATATTATAAAAATCAAAATTTTTAATTTAAATTCGAAAAAAAAATAAAAAATAAAAAAATAATAAAAATAAATTAAAAATAATCTGGAATATTATTTTCCGTAATAAATAAAAATCTGAATTATTTTATTTTTAAAAGTAAAACCTGCTAGTTTTATTAAAAAATTTAATTTTCATAAAAATCTAAAAAAAAATCAATTAAGAATTAATAATTTAAACAATCTGGAATATATATAATAAAATAAACTTTCTGAACTTTGAATTTTTTTAATAAAAACAGAATTTATTTTTTTTAAAATAAATTACAAAATATTAAAAAAAAAGGGAAAATACTAAAAAAAATTAAAAGCCTGAAAATTTAAAAAAAAAAAAAACAGAAAACAAAAATTTTAAAAAAAAAAAAATTTGTATTGTTTGCATAAAAAAAAAGTTTGTAATTTTAATTTTTTTAGTTACCTTTTTTAAAAGGTAAAAACTGTTTACCTTTTATAAAAACTTTTATAAAAATTGTTTTAAAAACTGTTTGCATAAAAACTGTTTTAAAAAATCTGATTTTTTTTATAAAAAAATAAATAATATATCTTGATATATATATATATATATATATATTAGCTCAATATTATTAGTCTAAAAATATAATAAAATTATAATAAATATAAAAATATAAAATAAATATAAAATAATACAAAAAAAAAATCAGAATTTTTTTTTTTAATTTTTATATCTTGTCTTTAGTTCTAATAGAATCTTCTAGTGGTAAATTTAGATTGTGTTTTTAGTTGTTATTTTCTACTTACATTATTCTTAGACATTTAGTTTAGTTGTAATATTTCTCGTCGTATAATTTAGTTTATCAATAGATATTGCTTCCGTAGATCAATTAGTAAATTTATTCCTTTGCAATATATTACATCCTATAATTTTAGTAATAATTATAATAATTATCATTATTATTAATAATAATAAAAATATAAAAACTCAAAAAAAAAAATTAATTAAACAATAAAATCCTTTAAAAGATTCAACAAGGGATTGATATTTTTCACTCACTACTTTATTCGATTTGAATAGAGAAAAGCTAAATATCAATCTTGTTAAAACGGATTTTGAAAATCGATTGAATTTTGGCAAAAAGGCATCATTGTACATGCCAAGAAAGTTGGATTTTAAGTGCGACTGTTGTACGCCTCCAACGATCTGGAAGTTCGATCGACTATCATAATTTGGTTTGTATGCAAAGTTAAAAAATTGTAATATCGGTGAATGCAAGTTTGGCAACGAAATAATAAAGGTCGATTAACGAGAAGAAGATTGTCCTTAACTAAAATTGAAGTTCAACAAATAAAACCGATACCAAAATGGACGAAATCGAAAATCGGAATAATCAAGTTGCAAAAGAAAAACTTTAATAGAATATTTTTCTCCAGTGAGTGCTAATTCTCCCTCTTGCATAGTGTTGCCTACGACTAATGCAACTCATTTCGAACTTAAACCATCAATAATTCAACTTCTTCCATCTTTTCACGGTTTGGAAAGAGAAGATCCGTATATGCATGTCAAGGAATTTCTCGATATTTGTTCTACTTTCCGATTCCAAAATTTCTCTCGATGAATCACAAACTTAGATTATTTCCATTTTCTCTCAAAGATAAAGCAAAATTCGCTAAATTCTCTTCAAGCAAGAACAATTACTAGTTGGGACCAACTAGTGAATAAATTTCGCAAAATTTTTTCCAATGTCCAAACGATAGTCTCAGAAGAGAAATATCCGAATTTTTCCAAAAAGAAAATGAAGAATTTTACGAGTGTTGGGAAAGATTTAATGATTTAATCCTTAAGTGTCCCCATCATGGTTTTGAAATATGGCGTTTGGTAAAATATTTTTATGACGGTTTAACTCCAAACAATCGCCAATTAATCCAATCAATGCATGGTGGAAAATTTCTTCACCTTATTGGAGACGAAGCTTGGAATGCACTTGAAAATATGTCAATTAATTCACAACAATGGAATTCACTCGACTCTAGAGCCAAATCGATGCATACGACCCCAAAAAGGTGGAATTTACGAGGTTAAACAAGATGTTGAAATAAAATCTACTATAGATGATTTAGTACGAAAAGTGGATGCGTTAGTCTTGAAGCAATCCATCCCCTCAAACTCAAAAATGAATTTTGCTTTTCATGTGCGGAATCTTTTCATTCATCTCAATCTTGTCCTCCGGTCCACAAAATCAAGAAATTTTTAATGAAGAAGTCAATGTGTTACATTCATATGGAAAATCTTCGGACGATCCATTTGCTCCAACTTATAATCCAAATTGGAGGAATCATCCAAATTTTTCCGAAGCAAAATATGCCTCCAATGAATCAAGGAGGACATCAAATGAATATGCCAAATCAACAAAATGTCCGTCCTAATCAATATCCTCCAAATACTTATCGGTATCCTTCTATAGTGCCAAAGAAACCATCTTTGGAAGATACGTTGCAACAATTCATGCAATCTACTCAACAAATGTTCCAATCAACTCAGCCAAGTCATGCGGTCAAACTCACGAGGCTATTTCTAAGCTTGAAACACAAATTGGTCAACTTGCAACAACTTTAGCCGAAAGAGAAAAGGGAAAATTTCCGAGTCACCCATCCCTAATCCTAAAGGACAATATGAAGTAAACTCTTCTAACGCAGAAGTTCACCCATAACTACCCTTAGAAGTGGAAAAGAAATACAAAAGCCTGAATATGATCCTAAGAAAAATCAAATGAACCACAAGTTTCAAAACCAAAAGATTCTAAGGAAAAGAAAAGCCTTACGTTCCAAAAGCTCCATTTCTGAAAGACTTATTCCAAAAGATAAAAGTGTGCAATCTGAAGATATAATGGAAATATTTAAACAAGTTCGAATAAATATTCCATTCCTTGATGCTATTAAACAAGTGCCTGCTTATTCTAAGTTCTTGAAAGATCTTTGCACTGTAAAAAGAAGAACAAATGTTCCAAGAAAGGCATTTTTAGCTGAACATGTTAGCTCATTAATCCAAAATAAAACTCCCGTTAAGTATAAAGATCCTGGTAGTCCTACAATATCTTGTGTCATTGGAGATCACATCATTAAACGAGCCTTGCTTGATTTAGGAGCCAGTGTGAATTTATTACCATATTCTGTTTATACACAACTTGGATTAGGGGAGCTAAAATCAACATCCGTGATACTTCAACTAGCTGATAGATCTATAAAAATACCTCACGGAATCGTAGAGGATGTTCTGATTCAAGTAGATAAATTCTACTTTCCTATTGATTTTATAGTCATAGACACTGAACCTGTTGAGAATACCAAAGATCAAATCCCTGTTATTTTAGGAAGGCCATTTTTAGCTACTTCAAATGCATTAATTAACTGTAGAAATGGCATCATAAAATTTTCTTTTGGAAATATGACTGTTGAACTAAATATGTTTAACATTTCTCAACAACATGATGATCTTGATGATGTCTGTGAGGTAAATATGATAGAGAGTGTGGGTCCTTATTTCTTTCCAAAAATGGATGATGATGATCTTTTTGAAAGCTGTCTTGCTCATTTTGGCTCAGATTTTGACATCGACAATTCAATTAATGAAGTAAATTCTTTACTAGAGTCTACACCATTATTGGATAATGATAAATGGAAAGCTAAAACCGAACCACTTGAGAGCCAAATGAATAATGAAGTAACTATTGAGGATTCAAAGATAGAGCTCAATCCATTACCTGAATCTCTAAAATATGCATTTTTAGGGCCATCGTAAACCACTGTCATCATAGCATCGATTTAGATGAAGAACGAGAAGATAAGTTAATCAATGTTCTTAAAGAACATAAAGAAGCAATAATGGACCATCTCCGATATTAAAGGTATTAATCCTTCTATATGCATGCATCGAATTCACCTTGAAGAAAATGCGAAAACTTCCCGAGAATTTCAAAGAAGACTAAATCCTAATTTGAAAGAAGTTGTAAGAGCTGAAATAATCAAACTCTTAGATGTAGGGATCATCTACCCTATTTCTGATAGCTCTTGGGTCAGTCCTGTTCATATGGTTCCAAAGAAATCGCATAACCGTAATCACGAATGAAGAAAATGAACTTGTTCCAACCAATTCAAAGCTGGATGGAGAGTCTCATTGATTACGAAAATTGAACTCTGTTACAAGAAAAGATCACTTTCCACTTCCTTTTATTGATCAAATGCTAGAAAGGTTAGCCGGCCATGCTTATTATTGTTTTCTTGATGGATATTCCGGCTATAACCAAATTCCCATTGCTCCTGAAGATCAAGAAAAACCACTTTTACCTGTCCTTTCGGAACTTTTGCTTACCGACGAATGCCATTTTAGTGCATGTAATGCACCTGCTACTTTTCACGGTGTATGATGAGCATTTTTCGACATGGTTGAGCGTTTTTGGAAATTTTTATGGATGATTTTTCCGTATTCGGGTCTAGCTTTGATGAATGTTTACACAACTTAACCCAAGTGTTGGTTAGGTGTAAGGAGAAGAATCTTGTCCTAAATGGGAAAAATGTCATTTTATGGTTAAAAAGGAATTGTCTTAGGACATGTGATTTCGAAAAAGGAATTGAGGTGGACAAATCTAAAGTTGATTTAATATCCAGTCTTCCACCCCCACGAACGATTAAAGAAATTCGGTCATTCTTAGGCCATCTTTGGTTTTTACTCGATTCATCAAAGATTTTAGTAAAATCTCAAGGCCATTATGTAATTTACTTTCAAAAGACACACCTTTCGTATTTGATGATCATTGTCTAAAAGCTTTTAAGACACTCAAATCTATGTTGAGCTCTGCACCTATCATCAAATCTCCAAACTGGAATCTTCCTTTTGAAATAATGTGCGATGCATCCGACTATGCCGTCGGTGTAGTATTGGGTCAAAGAGAAAATAAATTGCCAACTGTAATATATTATGCAAGTAGAACTCTAAATGATGCCCAATTAAATTATTCTACAACCGAAAAAGAATTGCTTGCGATCGTTTTTGCTTTAGACAAATTTCGACCTTACTTGATTGGTTCAAAAGTCATAATTTACTCCGATCATGCCGCATTAAAATATCTTCTTTCTAAGAAAGATGCTAAACCTCGCTTGATCCGTTGGATTCTATTGTTACAAGAGTTTGACTTAGAAATTCGAGATAAAAAAGGTGTTGAAAATGTTGTTCCGATCATTTGTCTAGGCTAATCGTGAATTTTACCGATAAAGAACCTCCCATTAATGAAACTTTCCCTGATGAACAACTCATGTCTGCTTCTCAAATACCTTGGTATGCGAGACATTGTCAATTACCTTATTCTTGGTAACATGCCATCTCATTGGAATAATCAAGATAATACAAAATTTTTAAACGAAGTAAAAAAATTCATTTGGGATGATCCATATTTGTTCAAATATTGTCATGATCAAATTATTAGGAAATGTGTGCCAGAACATTAACAACAAAATATCATTTCGTTTTGTCATGATAATGCATGTGGAGGTCATTTTAGTTCAAAGAAAACAAGCTGCTAAAATTACGCAATGTGGTTTTTATTGGCCAACACTTTTCAAAGATACACATTCATATTGCAAGACATGTGATAGATGTCAAAGATTAGGTCGAATTTCTAAACGAAATATGATGCCTTTAAACCCAATTTTAATTATTGAAATATTTGATGTTTGGGGCATAGATTTTATGGGACCTTTTCCAATTTCTTTTGGCAATCTTTACATCCTTGTGGCCGTCGATTATGTTTCAAAATGGGTAGAAGCAATTGCTTGCAAAACAAATGACCACAAAGTCGTGGTAAAATTTTTGAAAGAAAATATTTTTTCCAGATTTGGAACACCACGAGCAATTATAAGTGATGGAGGAAAACATTTTTGTAATAAATTTTTGAATCATTTATTTAAAAAATATGGTGTTACACATAAAGTTGCTACTCCTTATCACCCTCAAACAAGTGGCCAAGTTGAAATTTCAAACAGAGAAATCAAACATATTCTTGAAAAAACTGTTAATCCTACAAGGAAAGATTGGTCTTTGCGATTGAATGATGCATTGTGGGCTTACCGTACTGCTTTTAAAACTCCCATCGGAATGTCTCCATTTAGGCTTGTCTTTGGAAAACCATGTCATTTGCCTGTTGAATTGGAACATAGAGCATACTGGGCCATAAAACGATTAAATTTTTCATTAGACATGGCTGGAATTCATAGGAAACTTCAACTAAATGAATTGGAAGAAATCAGAAATGATGCGTACGATTGTGCAAGGAAATATAAGGACAAAATGAAATTTTTTCATGATAAACACATTTTGAGAAAAACTTTTTCTCCTGGTCAAAAAGTCCTTCTTTTTAACTCTCGTTTGTTATTATTTCCAGGCAAGTTACGTTCACGGTGGTCTGGTCCATTTATTATTCATACGGTCTATCCTCACGGAGCTGTAGAAATTGAAAATCCAAAAAATGGTAATATTTTCAAAGTGAATGGTCAACGGTTAAAACCATATTTGGAATTAAAATCTTTTGAGGTAGAAGAGATTCTTCTTAAGGACCCCGATATTGTGGATTAATACTCCATTGTGTTTGCCCGGTCAAGTGGCGGATAACGGTACTCCGTGGCTAGTAAAGTCGGATTTTCAGTTTCCCACAATAACTGATTTTGTAGATATTTTTATTTTATTTTTAATTATGGAAGAAACTTTGAAAACAATTGAAAAAGATTTCCCTTTCTTAGCAAAAGTCATTTTGAAACTTTACCAAGCCGAGTTGAAAGAATGAGGTTGCTTATGAATAACGGCATACCTTTTGATATTCGATTCATTATTGAAGCCAAAGTGAGAATAGCGGGTGAGTTCACGGAAACACCAACTAGATTTTTACCAGGCTTGGAAAAAGTTCATATGCCAAGAAACGACGAGCAAAGAAAATCGCCGTTTGCTACAAATGTGCTAGGTGGGCCGTGATTCAAGATGTCGATCTTTAGGAATTCCTTCCACAAACAGAGAAGATAAAATTCAGTTCATCAAGGATGGTCTGAATAAGGAGAATTTAGATGATATCGAAATTTCTCTTGACACGCATCCTAGTGGACTCGTACATTACGGATTCGATGTTTGTGGAATAAATTCAAACCGAATATGAACAACGTCTTGGGAATCGACGTTAAAAGACCCTGTTTGCCAATTTGTAAGAAAATTGGATGGGAAGCTTCTCCCCGACTCATAGAAGGCGTTTAAGCCGTTTCTGAACGTAAAATCAGAGAAAGATGTGAGCCACAATCACAACTATTGTACATACACGTGAGTATCTTTATTTTTTGTCGTTTTTTTAGATTTTCTGAATAAAAAACGTGATACGCAATAAATGCATTCATTATTCTATTGAGTAGTTGAAGCGCAATTAACGCGGTCCATGATTTGATAAATCTTTTTACTTTATTTTGCATCTATAAATAAACATTGCAGCTTGTTTCTTTTACGCATCCCTCAAACTTGTATTCTTTTCATTATCTCTCTAAGTAATTTTCTTTTCAAAAAAAAAAATGGAATCATCATCTTCCGCAAAAGATTTAACTCCATCTGCATTTTTGGTGGAGCTAGTCATGGGAAAGAGGCTTGCTTTAGACGGCCCACAACTTGGGTCGTACCTTAGGAAAAAAATGCATTCATGTAGTTTACGGAGGAGGAAGTCTAGGATTAATGGGACGTCTTTCATACCTATATCTGGAAGGAGTAAGAGTGTTGGGAATCATTCCAAAACCTCTCGGTGAAAGTAAAATCACCGGAGCAACTATTGGAGATGAGTTCGGAATTTGTGAATATGCAAGACCGCATAACTCACATGATAAATAATGCCGATGCCTTTATCACCCTTCCCGGTGGTTTTGGCACTCTTGAGGAACTTTTTCATGTGGTTACCGGATCGACTAAATGTTCATACGAAACCAATAGGTCTGCTAAATGTCAATGGTTTCTTCGATGGTTTACTATCTTTCATCAACTACTCTTGAAAAGGTTTTATTTCTGAGCGTGCTAAACGAATAATAGTTGTTGCAACAACACCAGAAGAGCTGATCAAAAAACTTATTGCATTTGTTCCTGAACCAGACCCAGCTCTAGCTAATATTGTTTGGATGGAAGATTTCACTGTGCGGAAACGCAAAATTGATACATTCCTTTCCTCGATATCCCACTTCATCCCTCTTGTTGTTTTTACTTTTTAGCGAGTGTAAAAATCGTGAAAATGATGGCAGCTTAAGGAGTTTTCTTTTCGATCTCTTGACGCGCATCTATCCACGATTTATGTATTGTTATTTCTATTACTGTACTTTTTCTGTTTGTTTTTAATAAAAGCATTGATGGCAGCGTAAGGCGACTCTTCGGACTCTCTTGAAGCGCATCTAGGTTGTTTGTGTTATACTTCCGGGTATATATTTTCTTTTGTTGTTTTGCCACACTTATTTCTTGCAGGTCCAAAAAAAAAAAAAAGGCTTGAGCAAAGCGTCGTCTTTCATAAACAGGGAAGTCTTATTTAAACCCTTACTCCATTGTTCTTTTTACACAATAAGGATATTGTTTATCATTAAGTGTGGGGGAAGGTGTATATCTATATCTATATCTATATATATATATATATATATGCAATATTAAAAAAAAAAAGGGCTGAAAATCACGGCACCATTTTCTTGAGAAAACGTTAGTGAAAAAATCATTTTTGGGATATTTCACTGGTTTTGATAATGGATTTGGATGAAGGTGTATGGGATTCAGTACACAACACCCTTTTTGTGAGTTTTGAGCCTTAGAGAAATCCTTATATATACGCTCTATATTTTTTGTTGTGTGGTCAAACATATTGTGTTCATTCTAGAACTTGCTCATTTATACATTTCGAGACTACATTCATAAACTCTTGCATTAAGATGATAAAGGCAATTAGGATTAACCCTTGTTGGCTTATATTTTTCCCACCCATTACATTTTATCCTTAGAAGCCCCATTGAGCCTGAGCTTATTTCTTTGATCAAGCACATTACTTTAGCCATTATCCATTCTTGTTGATGACTCATCCATTTGCACCCTCTAGTCAAAGATTTAATTGTGAACTAGATGTGTGACAAATAGGGGCCGATGTTCATAAGAGTATTGTGGAGATTAAGAGCTTTTGTTGAAAGTGAAAGGGTGTGAAGTACATTGGAGTATTGAACCAAAAAAAAAATATAAATAAAGGCCAAAAAAAAATCTAAAAAAAAAAAAAAACGGCCTAAAAAAAAAAAAAAAAAAAAAACGGGAGGTCAAGTGCGAAAATCATCACTATATATACATAAAATAGCACTTGAACTATCCTTTAAGTGATACATAAATCCTTCCAGAAGATCCATTGCATACTTTTCCTTACACAAGAGTATGACCTTACCAGATGAATATTCAAATACCATGTACAGAATAACTTGGGGATGATGGGTTGAGAGTTTTCATTACAGAAGGGGGGGTGTTGATTGTTATTTGTAGGATTTGTTATGCATCTAAATTCACAATTGATCTTGGCTAGCAAACCTCATAATTTTCCCTTTATCCTACCCATTCCCAAAGCCACGTTACAACCAAATGAAAGACCTTTTGATTTATGCATGAGTTTATTTTTAAGTAGTGGAGATTTGATTTTTGACCAAGCATATGGTAATGACACATTATGCTTTGATATGAGTGAACTCTTCTTGAATATCCCGTATATACACTTGAGTGAAGAGTGATATCCACTGTGAGGGTATTGAATCTTTTGACATTCGATTCTCAATGAAGTTGTTAGAATTTGGTGCGGCATCCTATTTTTCTCTGATCTCACTTGGGTCATGATCACTTGTTCTCTCTTGATATTGGTTTTGTCATGATTTTTTCAGCATATGAGTATTATAACTCGGGTATAAGATTTGCCCAGGGACGTGCAAAAGATAAGTGTGGGGAATTTTTTTAGTATATTTTGAGTACTATTTTTATTAGTATTTTATGTATATAATTGTGTGTTTTGTGTGATAATTTATTCGTTTTACAATATATTTATATTATTTCATTTTCTTAGAATTTTCTATAATTTTATGTCATTTTTGGATAATTAATTGGAATTAAATTATATCTGCAGTTAACCAACCCAGTACAAGACAGATCAATTGGTTCAAGGGCGATATTTTTACAAAACTCAAATATAGTCACGACTGGTCTCACTTTATTCGTCTCGTCGAGACGATCGTTTTAAAAAAATTCATCCAAATCCGAGTTCGTATGAAGAAGTTATGACCGTCGAAGGACAATTAAATAGGCAATTTATATTGTCACGTGTCAACACCGATTGGACCGAATTTCAACTCTGTGCTGATGTCATCCATGACATCAGCACTCATGGCAGCCGTGTATTATTGTTGGGGGTGGAATTTTTAATTGTAAAAATGATTATTTTATTGATTTTGAAGTAGTATAAATAGGGGATGATTGTGTAGTGTTTGGAGAGGAGAAAAAAGGAGAAAAAATAGAGAGATATTATTGTAAGGGAGAGAAAAAAAATATTGTGTAATAAAATTATATTTGTGTAATAATATTATGGAATATTTATTTATTTGTGTTGTTATTATGAGTGAGTAATTTTCTTTTTACTGGGGTTATGATGAAACCATGTCTATATTATTATTAATATTTATATAATAATTCCAAATAAATATTTTTAACGATTATGATTTTCGCTTCAATAGGGGAATATTATTTCATCAATTATATCACGTATTTTTGATAGTTATAAATTCCCCCTTGCTTTGTGATTATTGATATTAGTTAATTTCTTTGATTATTTGTTTTCCATTAAATTGGATACATATAATGCTTAGAAATTACATTTTTTAAGCGAAGGAAAATCTATATTTGAATTATTATTTTGTACTTATTGTCAAATCTATAGGGAAATAGTGAGATTGATTTCAGAATCTATTCCCTGAATTTCTTGGAATTAAAATATAAAATAAATAATAAATAGACATTGGTGGACTCTAAACCCTAGTAAATTATTTAAAATCAATTTATCTAAAATCTACTAAAAAATTACTGTTATTTAATCCAATTATTATAACCATTCAAAAATAAATTATTTGGGACTAGGTTAGAATTTAATATAATTTGGTTCAAAACGATAGGAATCATTTGACTTCACTAGTATAGTCCTCCCTGTGGAATCGACCTTGCACCGCATATCTACATCGAACAAATCGTGCGCTTGCGAGTATAAGACTAAAGAATCAAACCAACAACACGTATCGTGATTTTCGGGCGTTTTGGGCCATTTTGTAATTTCTTAAAAGTTACGGGCATCCGTATCTGTAATTGTTGTCTCGATCCATTTCTTGGTCGCGTATGATTAATTATTGCATTATGTTTTCATTTCGGGTCGTTGATGTTGTCCGCGAACTTTTCGTCGTGTTCGTTCCGTACGTTTTCGTAAATCGAGTCATCGAGCCCTGGTGTTCGAGCACTGGCCGGACGGTTGCGGATCGGCGGACGATTGCGAGCACGGCCGACGGGTGCGGCAGAACCGGCGTAAGCGTACGCTTCTGGCCGGAAAGGTCGCGCTAACCGGCAGTGTAAGCGCCTTATCGGCCGCCTAACGACGCTTATCGGGTGCAGACGGTGGAGTCTGGGGTTCGGAATCGGTTAGGCTCGGCAGTAGCGCACGCTCTTGTCGGGACGCTGCGTGCCTTCTGGCGGCAAGTAGCGCCTTCTGGCCGGAAAAGGCCGCTTACTGGCCGGCAGTCTAGTCCGAAGAGGTTAGTGGATTGCGGCACGGGCGATAGCGCCACGCTAGCTCGGCGACTTAGCGCGCTAGTCCGGCCCGAGATAAATGTGACAGAGCGATCGCGTTTTCATTCATTTTTCACTTCCTTCCTTCTCCGTCGCATTTGGCGATTCATAGGTGACGAAGCCATGTTGTTTAACAACAAATCCATGAAGTTCTTGAGTTCATAACATCAATCAATCATCCGTTATCATCCTTTGATCCAGCGAATCAAGGTAATCTTCCTTAGAACCCTAATTTCGTGAATTTGGGGGGTTTTTGCATTTTTGTCCGATTCGTTCTGTGTTGTTGATTAATTCATGATGGGTATGATTAATCTTGGTAGTATTCTTGTGTTTAACATCATTTAATCCATTGTTCTTCGTCGAATCGAAGTATATTTCTTGATTTCCTTCGAATCGATTTTTTGGGGGATTTGTTCTCGATCTCGTTTTTCATCCGTTTTTGATGGATCGATTATGGTTAAATGATGTTGTTAAACATATTATATGGATTGTATATCCATATTTCAACTTGGAATTCCGTTTTCGTGTTTTGTCGGGACGAATCGTGTTCTTGGCCGTTTTGGGGAAAACACTTGAACATTCGTTGTTCATTCTTTGAATTCAACGGCTTTGAGTCATGCTATGGAATTCATTTTCATTGTTGTTATTGTCCTCCGTAGTTTATTATCGCGAGTTGGCATTTGGTGGAGTCGGCGGGTTCGTAGTCGGTTCGTGCCAACCTACTTCGGTCGATTCTCCGTGTTGTACTTATTCGAGGCAAGTACCTTGCCCATACTTTTCTTGTTTTGTGGATACGATAATTAGTGATCGTCTAAATGTCTTTGTTGGTCGTTTGCATTAAACTTTCAAAAGATTCGGGTTAGCCTTGTTAAAGGCTTGTTTTCAAAACGCGTGTGTATTATGAATGGTGTGTCTTGTAAATGACTATGTGAATCCTATGGATATGCTTGGTGTTGATGATGCACTTGGTATTTGCGTGTGGACGTATATTGTTTCATTTCGGTGCATTGTGGTTTGACGTGTTGTTTTGCTAAGTGTTTGATGCCTCTTGTTGAGTTGTTTGGATATCATTGATGTGATATGTTATTTGTGTGAATGTGTGGATATGGTTGAAGGTCTACGGTGGCACATGGCACGTGATCATGTGGTCAGGATGCAACAAGGGATTGATCCAACTGTGAGAGCCTGAGATAATCTACGGTGGCACATGGCATGCGATCATGTGGCCAGGATGCAACAAGCGATTGATCCAACCGTGAGATGTGTGTGATTTGTTTCGCTAGCCAGCTCGGGAGGGTCCTCCAAGGCCTCGAGTGGGATTTGTGGCTTCGTCCCGGTCCTAGGCGATGCGCGTGCGCGATTATGTTTTGTCGATTTTATGTCCGTCGAGGACACGTGATGTTGGGCTCTGGCCCTGTGAATTGTTGTCGGTTTTCTATTTGCGAAAACAAAACCTTTGGGCTGTGACCCCTGTTGATTTTTGGAAAGATAAGGATTTGATAATCCTAATTTGTTTTCTATTAAAACTCCCGAGGGTATTTTAAAACCATTTTGCAAACCATTCTCGTTAATTGTGATCTTTCGGATTTGGAAAGTTTTACTCAAACTCTTGCCTCGGGTAGTATTCGTTTCGTTGTATTTTAATCTTTGAGGATTTCTGATTATTGTCATTCTTGGAACTTGAATTGTATGGCTCGTATTTTTGTACTTGTACTTGCACTAGCAAAACAGTGGAGTTTTGCTAACCCCCGAGTATTCGGGGGGTGGATGTCTATTTTTGCATTCAGGTTTTGGAGCATAACACAGGGTCGGCACGAAGGATGATGAAAGATGAACGATACTAATCACACGAGGATCCGTTGATGTCGTATTGGTCTAGTTGTATTTTCTTTTCTGCTGCAGTATCTTTTCCCCGTTGTACGGGAGTTTATTGTATTTTGACCCCTGCGAGGGTATGTGTTTGGATTTGAGTTGTATGTTATTATTGAAAGACCAAATCGGTCTACTGAGTCATTTTAGTCTTAAAGGCGATGTTTAGATGTTTGATTTTAGTTATCAACCTGGTAGATCCTCGAGGAGAGGGTCTACGGCGTGTAATATCCCTGAGTGGATTGGGGGTGTTACATAAATGGTATTGGAGCTTAGGTTGTGGAAACCTAGGCTGTCGGGTTTAGTGGTGTCTGTTAAGTTTTTGTCTCGTCAGAATTTGTCTGACTGAGTCGTGTCGCGACGCGTCGTCTGGGTTTGTTGGTCGTGATTAGTATCGTGGGGCGATCATCATCTTCGTGCGACCTGTGGATGTAAGTCTCCCTTCTTTGTGTTGTGCCTCGTGTGACACGAGCTATTTTTATGATTATTTGATTAGTGACGGAATCCTCTTATGGATTTTGATTTCTTGATATGGGGTTATTTGACTCTCATATTTCGTTCATATGAGGAGTAGTGTTGCTGGATTGTGCATGTTGAACCGTATTTCTTTTATCCGCTGCGTGAGTTCTTTTGTAATGACTTTCGGTATTTTACCGACTGAGTTTTATTTCGAAAACCGATTCCCTTAACCGAGTTTGTGGCATTATGGCCTTGATCGTTTTGGCGAAATTCTTAGGACGGTATTTAGTATTTTATAAATGGCTTTTGTAAGTTTTTGAAATATTACCGTCATCGGCCTTTTTAACGTTGTAAATGGTTTTTAGCCTGGTGAGTTCCGGCGCGGGACCCACGGCGCTATAATGTTTTGCGTAATTACCTGAAGTTTTTGGGCATTCTAGCCCATTGAATTATCTTTGAAAACCTTGAGTATCTTAGAAAATTAAAATTCGAGACGTACTTTTAAAACGAATTATTTTCTTGCGGTGTTTTCAAGGTGCTTTCTAATGCCGCAATACATTTCAAAAATTTTCCAGTTGAGGACCAAAAACCTTTTGAGATATTCTCAAATTCAGTTGCTTAGACCCAAGGATCGAATATTTTTGAAAGTTTTTCACTAAAAGAAAGGTGTCCTCATTTTTATTCAAACGCAAGATGATTTTCAAAGTCTCGAAAATGATGTTTGTTCAACATTTTGTAAAATGATACTCAAGATCAACTGGTGTTTCCAAACTGTCTTCAAAAGGTGGTTTTCGTTTTAAAACCCATCATTTCCTGCTTGTGGTCGGAGAAGGTGTGTTTGATGTTGGTATTGTTGTTAGGGTGTTAGCCCTCCGAATTGTGATTGAATTGGTGGTGTGAACGTTGAGTCGTTCGCCACGCATATGTTTTTGTTGTCCCTTTGTGGGAGGTGTGATGACGATCTTTAATGTTGTCATTTCGTGGTGACTTGCGTGTTATCGCACCTGTGTTAGCTGTTAAAGCTTGGGTTTGTACGTTTGTGTACATATGTGATTGTTTCATGATGTTTGTAATTATGTGCTGGTTATTGTTCGGGCCGTTAAGGTTGCCGAACGATACCGTCGTTGCTGTATTGTTTGTGTGTGTATTACTTTACGATGGAAATCGTTGTATATGATATGTGTTATGATTCTTTGTTGTGCTGAGTTGGCATCTCTGCTATGTTGTTTTGCGATGTTATGCCCCATTATATCTAGCATTTTATATTTTCGGTATGCCGAGCCGAGACGTTTCAACCGTGATGTGCTGGGGCATGCACGTGTAAATTGTCCTTCTCGTCGGTAACACATTTCGAGTGTGGACTAGAGGGACACCGAATTCAGTTTTGCAAATTTGCTACCGAGACTTTCGGAGTTCACGCTTCAGCACAGTTATCAGAATCGTCTTTGAGAGGCCTTCGAAGGATGTTTCTGTCGGTTTCTTGTTGTGTCGTCACCTTGATTTTGTTGTTGTGAGTTTCGGGGACGACAATTCTTTTAGAAGAGGTCGAATATAATACCCGTATTATTTTTGGCTTCTGCATTTTCTCTTTCTCAATTCTATCGACTCGCTCGTGTTCGTTGTTACTTTCTGAACTTGTTCTGTATTTCGGTTTCATCGTCCGAACGAATTGTGATCTTGTTGTGGGTCGATCTGGTTATCGCTGTGACTTTTTTGAGTTCGGTTCGATTCTTGTGAACCTTGTTCGGGAGTGACATCATTTGGTTCTATTAGTTCTTTTATTCGAAGTGGATCGGATTTGGAACTCTTGTGTTTTCGACTCTGTCGACTCGTTTATGTTCGTTGACATTTCTGGGCTTGTCCTGCCCCTTGCTTTTGTTGATCGAACGAGTGTGGTATTATTTCGGAATAACTCGTTTGTCGTTGTGACTTTTCAATCGCTATTCCTTTTCCGGTGGATCTTATGGGAATGCATGTCTTGTAGTTCTCACCAGATCGTCCTGGGAGTTGTTGTTTGAATTTTATTATCCTTCGTGTTTCGGACATGATTGTTTGATTTTTGTTGTCTCGATCGTTTGTTTGTTCGGTTTTGTTCTCGTTTCGTGATTGTTGAGCGTTCAGGCTCCTTCCTAATTCCCTTAAGTTCGGGAAGTTAGTCTCGTTTTCAATCTTCCAACCCTTGGGCGGTGGAATTCCGTATTTGTTCAGCGGTTGGCTCGCGTTTTGATTGATGTACCATTGGGTTGGTCAATCCTATTGATTTTCGTTCGTTGTGTTTTGTGATTATCCGGATAATCGACTCGATTGTATTATCTGTTTGATGACGCTTGTCACTTGTTGATTTTATTATGTTTCTACCGATGGCGTTGTGTTGGTCATCGTGGGGCGTGTTTTCACGCCGTATGTCTCTTTGCGTTGCTTGTGGCGTTCCGTCGTTGGCGCGAGTTTCGGTTCTTGTGTATCTCACTGAGTGTTTTCTGGAGGGATGTTGCTCCTCCCTATTTATTTTAAGTTTCGGGACGAAACTTCTTTTAAGGAGGGTAGAATGTAATATCCGCAATTTTCGATTTTCGGTAATTTTCTTTTTTCGGCGAGAGTCCGTTTTGACGACTCTCTTATGACCGTTTCATCGTTCTGAGAATATTTAATTCTACATTTTTTGACATCCGAGTTCGTTTCGGTGTCGTTTTGTTGAGTTCCGTGCTTTTTGGCGACTTTTCCGCACTTGAGTTCAATTCTTGCGAATCTCGTTCGAAAATGCTGTTTCGAGTTTCCCGTAAGTCCGTTTAACTTTGTTATACGTGTTGTGAACTTCGGTTTGGTTATTCGATCACGTATCATGAATTTCGGGCGTTTTGTGCCATTTTGTAATTTCTTAAAAGTTACGGGTATCCGTATCTGTAATTGTTGTCTCGACCCGTTTCTTGGTCGCGTATGATTAATTATTGCATTATGTCTTCATTTCGGGTCGTTGATGTTGTCCGCAAACTTTTCGTCGTGTTCGTTCCGTACGTTTTCGGAAATCGAGTCGTCGAGCCCTAGTGTTCGAGCACTGGCTGGACGGTTGCGGGACTGGTCGGACGATTGCGGGCACCGGCCGGATGGGTGCGGCAGGAACCGGCGTAGCGTACGCTATGGCCGGAAGGCTGCGCGCGCTAACCGGCAGGTGTAGCGCACGCTATCGGGCCGCCTAACGACGCTTATCGGGTGCAGACAGTGGAGTCCTGGGGTTCTGGAATCGGTTAGGCTCGGCAGGTAGCGCACGCTACTGTCGGACGCTGCGTACACTACGGACGGCAGGTAGCGCACGCTACGGCCGGAAGGCTGCGCACGCTACCTGGCCGAGAAGTCTAGTCCAGTAGGTCACTGGATTGCGGCCTGGGCTGATAGCGCATGTAACACCCCAAACTAGGCGGATATTACAGTGCCGTGAATCCCCGACTGGGACCCACCAGGCAAATGAAAATGGTGAATTAAATAATATAATTGTAGTACCGAACAACATTATATTACCAAACACTCCGATGAGGAGTTTAAGTACAACACACCAGGACAATACCGAATACTAGTGTATTTTATATGAAGATAAAATACACCACCCTGAATAAATAAACATTACAAACGGAATTTGCAGCGGAAAATACGAATGACGAAATAATCGAAATGATGAAAATGATGAACAAACGGAATGACTGGGCCCCTACTAGTATCATCGGGACTCGTCGCCGTCAACATGCTCTTCCCGTGCCTTTGCCTTGCCGTGACACGAAAACAAAATACCCCAACGGCCGATTACACGTAACAACAATCCTCAAGAGTTGAAATCACACAATCATGAATTAAGCGAAGTTATGAAATATTCTTAATTATGAATTACGAAGAGGAGTACCATAGTACGCCCGTAATGTTACGTGCAAGTGTACAAGGCGAATGTCCGGACACATCCGTCCTTGTACCTAATTAGTCTCACGGAGGTAAGCGTTACTGTGTGCACACCCAATGTATCGGTGAACCCAATACATGACCATCGTGTGCCCGACTAAAAATTCCACATGACCACACCCGGCCACGCAATATGAACCCAGAAGGTCATATGCACGAGAATGACCGTAATGAATATCAATGAATAAGTAATAATCTGACAAAGTCAAGAATGACTCACCGAGATGAGAGTAATAATGAAATGAATGATAGCTCAACGAAAAGATTGGAACCGTCGTTCCTTATGATCAAGTGATTAATTGACAATAACAAGTTTTAATATGATTAATACAATGATGAATGAGTTATGATTATGAGTAATCAACAACAAAAGGAATGAGTATCCTTTTAACCGAGTAAGAATTAACTTACTCAATACCGATGAAGAATGTCCGTCCACGAACAACGTCCTAACCAAGATACCGATCGCTCGAACAACCTTAATTCAATACAATTGCCAACAATCCGAACAATAACGAATTAAACACGAATATAACGAACTCAAGACGTCGATACGATTAAACCAAGTTCATTGGGGCATTATATCGAACACTTTGAGGCCAACTTTGATTGATTACCACTAAACCTCAATAATACCAACTTCAAATCCCCAAGAAGTGATTCAAAACAACTAAACATCTCCAATACGATCAATAATCCGTTATGAATATCCAAGAACGTGATTATAACAACAATTAATCGGAAATCCCCAAATCCAACTCGATATTCAAAGTGTTCTTGAATAAATCTCTCAAAAATCCAATGAATCCTTATACAAACTCATAATCATATACATATCCCTTCATATAACATGATTATAACGTCCAAAACATCATAACTCAACACAAAATCGAAATCCAAGGTGTTGAAGAGCTTACCTCTTGAAGATCCAACCACTACGATCCGATGAACACAAGTTATAACGAGTATCCAAGCTTCCCAAAGGAATGAAGATGATGAAGATTACACACTCAGGTGATTGATGATGATGAAATCACTCTCTCAACACTCTCTCTCGGATGAAGAAGGAAAAATGAAAAAGTGAGGTGAAATGACCGGCCAAATCATTAAAATCTGCTTGGAAGTTACGGCCGTAACTCGGCCCTCTTACGGCCGTAACTTTCCAAGTCAACGGCCTTACGGCCAGAATCGCCAACTAAATGCGGCCGTAACTCGGCCGTCAAAGCTCGCCGGCAGACTTACGGCCGTACCGCACACCTTCTGGCCGTAACTCGGATGATACGGCCGTATCCGGCCAACCTTACGGCGTAACCCGCCTTCGTCAAAAATGGCCGGACATCCTTCTGCGGCGTGCGGCCGTATCCGGCCAAGCCTTACGGCCGTACCTGCCTCGACTTACGGCCGTATGCCGCAACCCTTACGGCCGTAAGTCACCACGATCGGCAACACCGAAATTACTGACGCCACTTACGGCCGTATCTCACCTTCCCTTACGGCCGTAACTCACCTTCGCCAAAATGCCCGGCACTCTTTGGACCACTTACGGCCGTAATCGCCGACCTTACGGCCGTGCCGGTGACTTACGGCCGTATCCCGAACCTTACGGCCGTAACTCGATGATGGCCAAGGTGAATCAATCCGATAATTCGATTCCACGATACGGTGATGAATGATCCGACATAACATACGAATGTGAAAATGAACAAGTCTAACACGAGCCAAAGATGATACTCTCGGTACAAGGCTATCAAGCACAATGAAAATGATAATACTCCGTCTCGATCTAAAAACGGAGATAAAATGACGATCGGTATCGATATACGATTACAACATGCCAACATTGAACGCAATTGAGTGATTCATGAATGATGAGTGATTATTAATGAGTGAGAATTCTTGAGTGACAATTACAGATGATAATTCTTGAATGAAAATGAATGAATTACAACCGGTATTACATACTCCCCTTAAAATAGTTTCGTCCCCGAAACTAAGGGTCAAACAACTCGGGATGACTCTCCCGCATACTCTCTTCGGTTTCCCAAGTGGCCTCTTCGACTCCGTGTCTAGACCACCGAATTTTAACCAAAGGAATCGTCTTATTCCTCAACTGTTTGATTCGCCGCTCTAAAACTCGAATAGGACGTTCCTCATATGAATGATCGTCGGCGATCTCGATTTCGTCGGCTGGAGTATGTGACTCGGGTCGGCAACATACTTCCGCAATCGAGAGACGTGAAATACATTATGAATTCGGCTCAACGCCGGAGGTAAAGCCAATCGATAAGCTAACTCGCCCACTCGATCCAAAATCTCAAACGGTCCAATGAATCTCGGACTCAACTTTCCCCTCTTCCCAAAACGGAAAATACCTCGACTGGGATACCTTGACCAAATCGTGGTCGCCCGTCTCGAACTCTAGTGGTCGACGACGATTATCGCATAGATTTCTGCCGACTGAAATATCAACATACGACTCTGATTAAAGCTACCTTCTCTCGGCGGCTATAAGCATATCGGGCTCGGTGCCGATTGATTCGACAAGTCATCCCAACACACAGGAGACCGACAACGACGACCGTACAAGGCCTCGTAAGGTGCCATCTTAATGGAAGCATGCCAGCTATTATTATACGTGAACTCGATCAATGGTAGTTGGGCTTCCCAATCGTCCTTCCAATCGAGGACGCATGCCCTCAACATGTCCTCTAATGTCCGAATAGTCCTCTCTCGATTGTCCGTCTGACCGAGGATGAAAAGCAATCGAGATTGAGCCGAGTTCCCATAGCACGATGAATCGATTTCCAAAAATGAGACACAAATCGTCCGTCACGATCGGAAACGATACTCTTAGGAGTACCATGAAGTCGACTATCTCTTTGATGAACAATCGAGCGAGTCTCTCAGACCCCACGTTTCCTTGATCTCAAGGAAATGAGCTGATTTAGTTAAGCGGTCCACGATCACCCGGATCGTATTCATGCCACGACGACTCGTCGGCAAACTCGTGATGAAATCCATAGAAATGTCTTCCCACTTCCATTCGGGAATAGGAAGAGGTTTCAAGATACCCACGGCCGATGTTCAATCTTAACTTGTTGTGAGTTAAGCATCTCGAAACAAATTCTGCGACTTCTCGCTTCATATTACTCCACCGGTAATTTTGTTTCAAGTCCTTGTACATCTTGCTAGACCCGGATGCACGAGAATAAGGGGTAGCATGAGCTTCCTTCAAAATCGAGTTTTTCAACTCGTCATTCGCCGGTACACACAACCGATTCTTAAACCTCAAAAGTCCATCCTCGTGGACCACAAATCCAGGGCTTTCCCTGAGCCACATCCTCACGGATGCGCAACAATGAAGGGTCTGAACTCTGGTTCTCTCTGATTACCTCCTCGAGTGACGATGAAATCTCTAACATACAAAGCTGTCCCTGAACTCGCTGAAGCCAGACCTCGATCTCGGGTCTAAGGAATTCCTTGAAGTTCCTTCGAACTGTTAGACGATCAAGCATGCTCTGACGGACTTGCGACTCAAGGCGTCGCGACAACGTTCGCCTTGCCGGTGGTAGAGGATCTCAATATCATAGTCCTTGATTAATTCCAACCACTGTCTCGACGCATATTTAACTCCTTCGAGTAAATATATACTTTAAGCTCTTATGATCGGTGAATATCGGCAGTGACGCCATAAAGGTAATGACGCCGGATCTTCAAAGCGAACACCACTACCGCTAGCTCCAGTCGTGGGTCGGATAATTAACCTCGTAAGGCCTCAATTGCCGTGAAGCATAGGCAATAACTTTCCCGTTCGCATGAGCACACATCCGAGACCACCGTCCGACGCATCACTATAAACCACAAATCCCTCCGTCCCTGCGGCAAGGAAAGTACAGTCGACATTAACCGGCTCTTGAGTTCCTCAAAACTCTGTGACACGCGTCGGACCACGTGTATTTCTTATCCTTTCGCAAAAGGTTCGTCAATGGTTGAGCAATTTTGGAAAATCCTTCCACAAATCGCCGATAATAACCCGCTAGTCCGAGGAAACTCCGGATTTCCTTAACATTCTTCTGAGGTAACCAATCTCGAATAGCCTCCGTCTTCGAGGGTCGACACGAACTCCGTCGATGAGATTACATGTCCGAGAAAAGTCACTTGGACATCCGTAACTCACATTTGGAGAACTTCCCATAAAGTTGTTCGCGTCTCAACACGTCGAGTACTTGATGAAGGTGAAACTCGTGTTCCTCCGGTCACGAGAATAAATCAAAATGTCATCGATAAAGACAACAACAAACTGATCCAAAAGTCGATGAAAACCCGATTCATTAACTCCATGAACACCGCAGTGCATTAGTCAATCCGAACGGCATAACCACAAACTCATAATGGCCATAGCGTGTTCAAACGCCGTCCTCGCGATGTCCGACTCTCGAATCCAATCGATGATATCCGACCTTAAGTCGATCTTGGAAAATCTCAAGCTCCTCAAGTTGATCTAAAAGATCATCAATACGGGGTAAGGGGTACTTATTCTTGATCGTCACCTGTTCAACTCCGATAATCAATACATAAGCGGAATGAACCATCCTTCTTCTTGACAAATAACACCGGTGCTCCCCACGGGGACGCACTCGGTCGAATATAACCCTTCTCGAACAACTCTTCAAGTTGGTTCTTTAATTCCTGCATTTCGGTCGGGGCCATCCGTACGGCGCCTTCGATATCGGGGACGTACTGTGCTCCAACTCAATCGTGAATTCCACATCCCTCTGTGGAGGCAAACCCAGGTAACTCGTCTGGAAAAACATCGGCATATTCCCTCACCACCGGAATATCCGTTAACATTATCGATGACTTCTCGGTTTGGCCATATAGCACCAATAACCGACACATCCCGATTGAGTAACCTCACCGCTTTCATCAAATTAATGACCTTACGAGCAGTAGGATTACCTCCACGAAACACACAAACAACCCCATCGTCAGAAATGATAGTGATCATACTCTTACCGACACTAAACATGGCATCAAGACGATCCATACAATAAAAACCCAACATGACGTCGTCCCTCGGCAAATCTACCACGATTAGGTCTGCACGCCATACACGACCATGAAACAGATCGGACAATTCAATCTCACGATTACGATAATTCGTCTTCCATCAGGTAGTCCTATGACATAAGGCTCACTATTAGTTGCACTACCCAGGCGTAGTCTACTCAAACATGACTCGGAAATGAATGAATGCGATGCACCAAGATCGAAAAGAGTACACACGAGTTGAGATAGAATATCGAGTGTACCCGAGATCATTCGGGCCTCTGGATCATCGGTCTTCTTCATCTCATAAATCCGGGCTTGCTAGTCCTCGACGGACGCTCCGTCGATGGCTAAAAGCTCCACCTTTAGTCGCTCCCGTCGTTTTAAAGCAGCCCGATTGAGTGGCCCGATTACGAGCAGTGTTGTTTAGGGGCCTGGGATGACGTCTGAGTAGGTTTGGAGTCCCTACGGCAAAAACGGGCCTTATGCCCAGCAATTCCACAATTATGACATGTGATAGTCTGCTTCGGACACTTGGTACTGAGGTGACCAAGTTCCCCGCAGTTATAACAGGTGATGGCCGAACTGGCCGCTCGAGACTGAGATTCCGCGGGTCTAGACGACACAGGAGGTCGCTCAGAAAAAGCGGAGCCCGCACGGGGTTTCTTGAAAGTGGCCTGACTCCCGTCAGACTGATTACGATTCCTGGACTTCTTGCTAGCAGACGAAGGTTGCTGCTTAGCAATTTCTTTAGCAGTAAGCTCGTAGGTGAGAGCTTTCTCAATGAACTCGGCCAACGTGGTGCAATTATGATTAAGTAATCAAGTCTCATACGGGGTTTCAGCCTCTTGCTGAAATACTTGATCTTGTCCGCTTCGAGTGAATGATAGATGAGGCGAACGGAAGAAGTTCTGAAATTTCTCGGCAATGGCGAGAACATCCTCGTCTCGCGAGGGTCGGGGTGAGCAATTCCGACGGACTTGGCCTCTCGAGTGGGGCCGGATAATACCTCTCCATCATGAGAGTCTTGAACCGATCCCAAGTACATGATCCGTCTGTGGGCTTCAACGATAACCACCATGAATGAGCGCTCTTACGAGATAGTAAGCCGCAATCAAACCTTGTGTCCCTCGGGACACTCTACCATAGCAAAAACGGCTTCTCGAAATGCTCGAGCCAATGAATGATATCTCACGGCTCAGACAGGCCCTCAAAAGTAGGTGGCCTGCGGCGAGATATCGCCGATGATGTTACTCACATTCCTCTCTTGCCTCGAGGTGGCGGCGGAGGAGCCTGCGATTCGATTGACGGAGTTATGCATCGTCTCCATCAACCGAGCCATCTGAGTCATTTGGGCCATCATGCCCTGCATAAATGCGAGTGGATCAACCCGGACACCCTCTGACTGAGCCGTGTCCTGCACGACTCCCGATAGGGAATGATCGCGTCGAGGTGAATGAGTGGCGCGTCACAGCTCGATGAGTTAGCATTATTCCTGGCATTTGCACGTGTGTTCGCACGAGTTCTCGGGATTCGGCCCGCTCCACGGCCTCGTCCTCCTCGTCCTCTGCCAGCTCTTTCCATACTGAAGTAGGAAAGTCACATGATGATTATATATCTCGCATGAGTATCACATTATGATTATATTATGAAATGATGAAAATGAGCATACGCGCTCAAATACAGCGATTACATGAATGATCAATTGACGTGACATGATTATCTGATGAAGTTACTGAAATGATTATCTTGAATGAGTTAACAAGATTAATGATTCGATCTTCCTGATCAACAACTGAACAATGAAATGAATTGGCTGATTAATGAGTTAACCTGACCGTCCGGTCAAAATGACAATGATGATTGAGGATTGTTAATCGATGAATTATGAATTATTAATTAATGCCAGAAATTATACCATGGCATTAGAAATCTTACGATTCTTGATGCGATTGGCTCGGCATTTGCACAGTCACACGTGGACGCGAAAGTCCAATGATACTAGTCAATGACGACGATTTCAAATGAGATATGACTTGGAGGGTAGTATTCAAAACCACGCTCGATACCAACTCTGTAACACCCCAAACTAGGCGGATATTACGGTCTGTGAATCCCCGAGGACCCACCGAGCAAATGAAAATGGTGAATTAAATAATATAATTGTAGTACCGAACCACATTATATTACCAAACACTCCGATGAGGAGTTTAAGTACAACACACCAGACAATACTGAATACTAGTGTATTTTATATGAAGATAAAATACACCACCTGAATAAATAAACATTACATACGGAATTTGCGGCGGAAAATACGAATGACGAAATAATCAAATGATGAAAATGGTGAACAAACGGAATGATGGGGCCCCTACTAGTATCATGGGACTCGTCGCCGTCAACATGCTCTTCCGTGCCTTTGCCTTGCCGTGACACGAAAACAAAATACCCCAACGGTCGATTACAGAACAACAATCCTCAAGAGTTGAAATCACACAATCATGAATTAAGCAAGTTATGAAATATTCTTAATTATGAATTACGCTGAAGAGGAGTACCATAGTACGCCCGTAATGTTCTGTGCAAGTGTACAAGACGAATGTCCGGACACATCCGTCCTTGTACCTAATTAGTCTCACGGAGGTAAGCGTTACCATGTGCAGATCGATGTATCGGTGAACCCGATACATGACCATCGTGTGCCCGACTAAAAATTCCACACGGCCACACCCGCCACGCAATATGAACCCGAGAAGGTCATATGCACGAGAATGACCGTAATGAATATCAATGAATAAGTAATAATCGACAAAGTCAAGAATGACTCACCGAGATGAGAGTAATAATGAAATGAATGATAGCTCAACGAAAAGATTGGAACCGTCGTTCCTTATGGTGAAGTGATTAATTGACAATAACAAGTTTTAATATGATTAATACAATGATGAATGAGTTATGATTATGAGTAATCAACAACAGAAGGAATGAGTATCCTTTTAACCGAGTAAGAATTAACTTACTCAATACCGATGAAGAATGTCCGTCCACGAACAACGCCCTAACCAAGATACCGATCGCTCGAACAACCTTAATTCAATACAATTGCCAACAATCCGATCAATAACGAATTAAACACGAATATAACGAACTCAAGGCGTCGATACGATTAAACCAAGTTCATTGGGGCATTATATCGAACACTTTGAGGCCAACTTTGATTGATTACCACTAAACCTCAATAATACCAACTTCAAATCCCCAAGAAGTGATTCAAAACAACTAAACATCTCCAATACGATCAATAATCCGTTATGAATATCCAAGAACGTGATTATAACAACAATTAATCGGAAATCCCCAAATCCAACTCGATATTCAAAGTGTTCTTGAATAAATCTCTCAAAAATCAATGAATCCTTATACAAACTCATAATCATATACATATCCCTTCATATAACATGATTATAACGTCCAAAACATCATAACTCAACACAAAATCGAAATCCAAGGTGTTGAAGAGCTTACCTCTTGAAGATCCAACCACTACGATCCGATGAACACAAGTTATAACGAGTATCCAAGCTTCCCAAAGGAATGAAGATGATGAAGATTACACACTCAGGTGATTGATGATGATGAAATCACTCTCTCAACACTCTCTCTCGGATGAAGAAGGAAAAATGAAAAAGTGAGGTGAAATGACCCGGCCAAATCATTAAATCGCTAGGAAGTTACGGCCGTAACTCGGCCCTCTTACGGCCGTAACTTTCCAAGTCAACGGCCTTACGGCCGTAACCGGCCAACTCGTACGGCCGTAACTCGGCTTCGTCCGAAAGCCTGCCGACAGACTTACGGCCGTACCGCACACCTTACGGCCGTAACTCGGATGATACGGCCGTATCCGGCCAACCTTACGGGCGTAACCCGCCTTCGTCAAAAATGGCCGGACATCCTTCCTGCAGCGTACGGCCGTATCCGGCCAAGCCTTACGGCCGTACCTGCCTCGACTTACGGCCGTATGCCGCAACCCTTACGGCCGTAAGTCACCCTGATCGGCAACACCCGAAATTTACGAACGCCACTTACGGCCGTATCTCACCTTCCCTTACGGCCGTAACTCACCTTCGGCCAAAATGCCCGGGCAGCCTGCTGGACCACTTACGGCCGTAACCGGCCAGCCTTACGGCCGTACCCGCTGACTTACGGCCGTATCCCAGAACCTTACGGCCGTAACTCGATGCTGGCCAAGGTGAATCAATCCGATAATTCCGATTCCACGATACGACTGATGAATGATCCGACATAACATACGAATGTGAAAATGAACAAGTCTAACACGAGCCAAAGATGATACTCTCAGTACAAGGCTATCAATCACAATGAAAATGATAATACTCCCGTCTCGATCTAAAAACGGAGATAAAATGACGATCGGTAACTGATATACGATTACAACATGCCAACATTGAACGCAATTGAGTGATTCATGAATGATGAGTGATTATTAATGAGTGAGAATTACTGAGTGACAATTACAGATCGATAATTCGAATGAAAATGAATGAATTACAACCGGGTATTACAATAAGACGCTAGCTCGGCGACTGGCGCGCGCTAGTCCTACGAGATAAATGTGACAGAGCAATCGCGTTTTCATTCATTTTTCACTTCCTTCCTTCTCCGTCCGCGGCTGGCGATTCATAGGTGACGAAGCCATGTTGTTTAACAACAAATCCATGAAGTTCTTGAGTTCATAACATCAATCAATCATCCGTTATCATCCTTTGATCCAAATAATCAAGGTAATCTTCCTTAGAACCCTAATTTCGTGAATTTGGGGTTTTTGCATTTTTTATGCGATTCGTTTACGTGTTGTTGATTAATTCATGATGGGTATGATTAATCTTGGTAGTATTCTTGTGTTTAACATCATTTAATCCATTGTTCTTCGTCGAATCGAAGTATATTTCTTGATTTCCTTCGAATCGACTTTTTGGGGGATTTGTTCTCGATCTCGTTTTTCATCCATTTTTGATGGATCGATTATGGTTAAATGATGTTTTTAAACATATTCTATGGATTGTATATCCATATTTCAACTTGGAATTCCGTTTTCGTGTTTTGTCGAGACGAATCGTGTTCTTGGCCGTTTTGGGGAAAACACTTGAACATTCGTCGTTCGTTCTTTGAATTCAACGGCTTTGAGTCATGCTATGGAATTCATTTTCATTGTTGTTATTGTCCTCCGTAGTTTATTATCGCGAGTTGGCGTTCGGTGGAGTCGGTGGGTTCGTAGTTGGTTCGTGCCAACCTACTTCGGTCGATTCTCCGTGTTGTACTTATTCGAGGCAAGTACCTTGCCCATACTTTTCTTGTTTTGTGGATACGATAATTAGTGATCGTCTAAATGTCTTTTTTGGTCGTTTGCATTGAACTTTCAAAAGATTCGGGTTAGCCTTGTTAAAGGCTTGTTTTCAAAACGCGTGTGTATTGTGAATGGTGTGTCTTGTAAATGACTATGTGAATCCTATGGATATGCTTGGTGTTGATGATGCACTTGGTATTTGTGTGTGGACGTATATTGTTTCATTTCGGTGCATTGTGGTTTGACGTGTTGTTTTGCTAAGTGTTTGATGCCTCTTGTTGAGTTGTTTGGATATCATTGATGTGATATGTTATTTGTGTGAATGTGTGGATATGGTTGAAGGTCTACGGTGACACACACGTGATCATGTGGTCAGGATGCAACAAGTGATTGATCCAACCGTGAGAGCCTGAGATAATCTACGGTGGCACATGGCATGCGATCATGTGGCCAGGATGCAACAAGCGATTGATCCAACCGTGAGATGTGTGTGATTTGTTTCGCTAGCCAGCTCGGGAGGGTCCTCCAAGGCCTCGAGTGGGATTTGTGGCTTCGTCCCGGTCCTAGGCGATGCGCGTGCGCGATTATGTTTTGTCGATTTTATGTCCGTCGAGGACACGTGATGTTGGGCTCTGGCCCTGTGAATTGTTGTCGATTTTCTATTTGCGAAAACAAAACCTTTGGGCTGTGACCCCTGTTGATTTTTGGAAAGATAAGGATTTGATAATCCTAATTTGTTTTCTATTAAAACTTCCGAGGGTATTTTAAAACATTTTGCAAACCATTCTCGTTAATTGTGATCTTTCGGATTTGGAAAGTTTTACTCAAACTCTTGCCTCAGGTAGTATTCGTTTCGTTGTATTTTAATCTTTGAGGATTTCTGATTATTGTCATTCTTGGAACTTGAATTGTATGGCTCGTATTTTTGTACTTGTACTTGCACTAGCAAAACAGTGGAGTTTTGCTAACCCCCGAGTATTCGGGGGGTGGATGTCTATTTTTGCATTCTGTGTTTGGAGCATAACACGTGGTCGGCACGAAGGATGATGAAAGATGAACGATACTAATCACACGAGGATCCGTTGATGTCGTATTGGTCTAGTTGTATTTTCTTTTCCGCCGCAAGATCTTTTCCCGTTGTACGGGAGTTTATTGTATTTTGACCCCTGCGAGGGTATGTGTTTGGATTTGAGTTGTATGTTATTATTGAAAGACCAAATCGGTCTACTGAGTCATTTTAGTCTTAAAGGCGATGTTTAGATGTTTGATTTTAGTTATCAGCCTGGTAGATCCTCGAGGAGAGGGTCTACGGCGTGTAATATCCCTGAGTGAATTGGGGGTGTTACATATATATGATTGAAACACACAATTTAAGAGTTTGGTTTAATAATTGCAAAGAAAATGCAATAATAGTTCTAATATTCAAGGAAATAAAAAGATTGCACTAATAATAGATTAATAAAAGATATAATGAAATAGTTGGGATTACAAACTTAGTTCATCATTAGTTATAGAAGATGTATAGGAGATCATAAGATGAATTTACTTATTATGTTGTGTAGATTCGATTTTCCTTAAAAAGACGGTTTCTCTTTCGAACTATAAAACGCCCATTATATATTGAATCAATCCACTATATTTCTATGTTGATTGGCTTCAATACATAGCATTAGGTTTTATGAAAATAACTCAAAGAATCATCTAAGGTCTAGAGGTATATTTCTATCCCCTAAAACAACTTAAAGTGAAGATCATTTGATCTAATCAAACATATTTTCTTTCGAAACATATGAAGACCATAAATATCGTCATTTATTGGCCAAATAAATAACGATAGGTAAAACAATGAAAATCACACACAATAATAAGTAATTCATAATAGATCTTTATACAAACTTAAATAACATGACTAATCTTGTTTATAATCCCAACTTAAGTAACTTAGCCCATGAAGGGTTTAATAAACATAATACAAGCTTGAGTGGTCATTATTAGTTGAAAAAGAGAAAGAATTGATCCTAACTCCCTTACTAGATAAAGGAGAAAGAAGCAATAAACTCCCTTAACAACATATGCTATACCACTATTACACAAGTCACTCAAGAACACAAGTGTGTTCTTCACACAAAAAGAAAATATTACAAAAAGTGGAAAAATATAAGATGAAGCATGATGGATGATGGATCTAAGGGGTCTATTTACACACCTAAAGTCATCTAATAGCTCCAAAACTCCAGCATTATTACATTAGATCGGATCAATGCCAGCCATCCCCTCAATAATAGACCAAAAGTATAAAAAATTAGACAATGATCAAAAATCTGTCAAGAGTTACGGCCGTAACTTTGAGGAGTTACGGCCGCAACGATGAGGAGTTACGACCGTAACATTGAGGAGTTACGGCCGTAACATGGCTACGACTTTTTGCACTTTAGTTGCTTTGTGAGTTACGCCCATAACTTTTAGATGTTACGCCCGTAAGGAGTTTCAGACTTCATTTTTAGCCCAGAATTTCTGACTTTTGCGTTTTCGCCCCAAATCTTCTTCGGATGATAACTTTTGATATATAACTCTAATTTTGAATCCGGAAAGACTGCCGAACTCGTCTCGGAAAGCCCTACAACATGAATACATAAAAATTCAACAAATAGAATATTTTATAAACATGTTATTTCTTGAGTAAATTAGTAATTCAATCCGATTAAGACTAAATTTACATCTTCATCCGATAAAAAATAAAATTATTAAAAGCTAATTAATTCTAAGCAAAAATGAGTAGACTAGCTCAATTATGGGTGAAATATATCGATACAAACTATGGATAAGTGTATAAAATTGACACTTATCAATTATCACATAAACGACACTTGGTAACCGCAGTTGTGCCCCATAGCATCAACACCGAGAGGTCCCGTCGAACCGTCCCTAGGTGAGAAACCACTTCCATGATCCGGTGCCCTTATCATAGATCCCTAGAGGTTCCGTCGAACCGTCCCCAAGTGGAAGAACAACAACACATACACACTTACATTTTTCACAGAACGTCAATCATGTTGAATTCACATAATACATAACATAATGTAATACATGTACTTGCCTTGGTTAATACGATGTGAAACGGTGAACGAAAAGGACTTCGGTCCGAACTCACTCCAAAGTTTCGTTCCTAGCACATAACGATACTTAATTAAATACAACACTTCTGGAACATAAGAATCACCCTAAGTTCTAGCCTTTGGAACAATTCATCGGAAACTATGAGGGTAAATTCGACTACAATCAACAAACAGTGGGAATCACAGCATTTAATCCACAAAACATCAAGAAAACGAGGGTTTACGATTAAATAATCATAATCTAACATCAATCTAAGCTAAATTAAATTAAGAAGACGAAATCATAACAAAACCCCCAAAATCCCCAAAACTAGGTTCTAGGAATCTTACCTCGATTAGAACGGTGAAGGAAGATTAGATGTTGAGAAATTCACACTATGAACTTGAATATGTTGATAGATGATGATATCTGGTGGGATTACACGCACTCTAGTCCAAGTTCGCCGCGGTCTCCGAGAGGAATGAGGAGGGTAAGAAATGACGAAGGTTGGACTATTGTCCTTGTTGTGCGTCGATTTACACGCCTCAGCGGCGATCGGCATAAGGGCCGAGCGACCGAAGTCAGCATCAAATAATCCAAGGCAGACTTGCCAAGCGAAGAGTCTAGACCGAGATCAGGTACCGAGCGATCGACGTCCAGGGCGATCGCCTCTTGGCACCTAGCGATCGACTCTGGTGCCCGACTAAAGACGACCGCCTCATGCCACGTGGAAAGCCAGCATTCGTCAAGTCTACGAAGACTGAATCTCGGGATGAAGGCCCACGTGCAGATCTGCGAAAGGCGCCGCAGGATAAGGCCCTTTGACCCCAGCCTGTCACCAGCTATCGGTGACAAGGATAGCCTCACCTACCGACAGACCCGCCGAAAGGTCCTAGATGGGACCTCCCAAGACAGCAACATAGAACGCGTGTTGTCTTCTCATTGGTTCACACATCCGGCTGCCAGCAGCTGCTGCGGACTTTAAGGAGACCAACACATGTGCTAAAGACGATCGCCCGCTTATTATAATACAAAAAAGGCGATCACCCAACCGCCTACACTCCTATAAATAGGAAACCTCCAGCAACTGGAAAGAGGTTCAGAAACTGTTGTTTCCATACGAGGGTTCAGAAACTGTTGTTTCCATACGAGATTTCAGAAACTTATTTTCATACGAGAGTTCATCTAAATTCACACCGTGAGAGACAGTCGATTTCTCACAGTTGACTACATCACTTCATCTTTGTTACAAGAACTCACAGAGCATCAACTCTGGTTCTTCCGGCAATCATCAGCACTCAAGAGCTAGATAACTAGGGTCTTTACACTCATTGTAATTGTACTCTAACATTAATATTTGTACTCCCAAGTATTCGTATTAATAATATCTCGCGAGACCATTCAAGCCCGGGACTAACAACCCCGGCAAATCTTGTGTTATTTAATTTCCCTCGGACGTACTCTCGCATTTTATTTGTTACTCATCCATTCCAGCAAACCCTTCCGAATAATATTTTGGGTAACAACAATTGGTGCTAGACAGAGGGGATTTACCCTCATTTTCATTCCGACCGTTTCGAAGAACACTCACTGTTCTCCGAAACATATACTTGAAGAAACACTCACTGTTCTTCAAAGAAAAACCTTCAGAATAATGACGTCTGCCACCACATCGAAGAGAGCCACTCTCAGATACGCCGGACGTCTTATTCCAGCCCGAGCCGAGTCCCAACCTACGGCGGATGGTAGCCGCGGCGACGCGAGGCTCTCAATCCCGCCCCTGAGGGACGGCCCCAGCCTCTCACTCGACCAGTTCCAATCCGCGGAACAGATCGAGGAGGCCATGGCCATCCTAAGGGAGTGACGGAGAGCATGCGAAGCACCCGCTATAACTCCCTCAGCCATCCGGTTCGCGGGCAAATGGAAGCTCAATGAGTTACTTGTCGAGCAATCATTAGAAAGCCCCGATTCACGAGAAAAAGCTCTCGCGATGCGGGACGGTTCCGTCTTCAGTCTCCTAGGAAGCGATCCATCATGGCGACCGGGGTATTCTGGCCCCATCCACGAGACGACAGAATCTGAATCCGTCACCCTGTGTTCGGCATACCCAACTCCCAAGCAAAAACAGGTCGGCCGTTTGGCTCCCATTCGCTGAAGAATCGAGCCCCGCGGCAAAGACATCATCTACAGCAGAGCCAGGGGATTAGTACTTGATCGCATTGGCTCCCGCTCCGAGCACCAAGATACGAGCAGCCAGGCCACGTCGATGGCCGCTATGCAACGCCAGCTCGACGAGATGAAAGCGTTCATAGAAACTGGGGTAGACGCCAGGAGAAAGGTCACCGGACCGAGTGAGCCACTCGCGGTCCAGATCGAGCTTGCCCCCGTGCAACCAAAGATCGCTCCTCCTCAAACGCCTTTGTATAAGGGGAGATCGGACCCCGAGATTCACCTAAGCAAGTTCCGGATCTATATGACCGGATGCGGGGCGTCAGACGCGATGAGATGCCGAATGTTCCCATTAACATTGGGCAACCTTGCCAATAGGTGGTACATCTCATTGCCACCGCACTCTATTAACTCTTTTGAGAAACTGGCGAGCGACTTCACGTCGTACTTCGCAGCCAAGGTTGCTCGGCCAGAAGGTCCCCACCGCATTATGAAGATCAGGCATGGGAGAGACGAGTCCGATGCGGATTACATCGACCGGGTAGATGAAGTAGTCCTCACCGGCGAGCCCCTAAGCGACGAGCTCGCCCTCTACTCGGTCCTGGGGGGATTCTATGGTCATTCACCCATGTTCAGGCACCTCACGAAGGACATCCCCTAAACCTACGTGATCTTCCGCACCAAGGCTGCCGATTTTCTGGCCAGGCAGAGGCTGCCTACCCTTCGCCTAGACGAGGGGACGCCGTCTCCCATCCAAAAGACAGCAATCGCCAAGTACAAGAAGGCGATCACCAAGCCACCCGGTGATTTCGAAGCCTTCGAGGATGTGGAAGTCCACCTCCTCCACAACCTCAATTTATCTTCGGCCCGTATTTTCAATGCCATCAAGAGGCACGAGCGGCTAAGCAAGCCAAAAGCGATAAAGGACAACGGTCACCTGGACCACGATAAATTTTGTGCTTACCATGAGAGTCCCGGCCACAACACCAACTAGTGTCGCAACCTACTCAGACAACTCTGTAGATTGTTAGAGGAGGGCAAGCTGGACAGTTTAATGGCTTAGCCAAAGCCCCGTCAATTTCCCAAATCGGTCGCCCAAGTCGAACGCGACAGGCTAGAAGACTCATACAAGTCGACCCCCCGATCAACCTTGGCGGCCGGATCTATATGTTTCAATCAAGAGGTGGGAACCTCGGAGGTCTTTCCTCGATTCCCACCATGTCAAATCAAAGGCTACTGCCTGAACAACACCTCGAAAAAGAGGATGACTCGCTCGCCCTCTAAAGTTCGTCATCTAACATGACGGACCTAGGCAAGCGATCGCCTCCCCCAGCACAACGAATACCGTCGAGGATCGCCATCTAACATGACGGTCCGAGGTAGAAGAGTGCCGCCATGGTTGCGGAGGTCGATGAAACCGACGGTCCGTCTATGCAAGGTTCCTTTGGGCAGAGATCGCTCGCCCTTCGTTTAAATACGAGGCGAGCGTAGCCGAAGGACCCTCCAAAACAAATCAGAGGATGACTCGCTCGCCCTCTAAAGTTCGTCATCAACATGAAGGACCTAGGCAAGCGATCGCCTCCCCTTGCACAACGTATACCGTCGAGGATCGCCATTAGGGCTGAGAATCGGGACATCCCGAGGTCCCGGTCTCGAGTCCCGATTGTCCCGGTCCCTAAAATCACCAATTTGGTGGTCCCGGTCCCGGTCCCGTTCGGGACTTCGGGAGTCCCGATTCCCTAAATGGGATAAATGTAAGTCCCGGTCCCGAGGATAATTTTCCGAAATGTCCCGAAATGTCCCGAAATCAGAAAAGGAAAAAAAATGATTGAAATTAGAAATTTCAATTGGGACTTCGGGATAGCCCCGATCGGGACTCGGGACTCCCGAGTCCCGAAATTACCAAAATCCCAGGTCCCGGTCCCAGTTCCGGTCCCGTAAAATTCAGAACTCGGGGTCCCATTTTCCGTCGGGACTCGGGACGGGACCGGGACTCGGGATTTCCCGATCCTAAATTCTCAGCCCTAATCGCCATCTAACATGACGGTCCGACGTAGAAAAGTGCCGACATAGTTGTGGAGGTTGATGGAACTGATCTATGCGACCATGCAAGGTTCCTTTGGGTAGAAATCGCTCGCCCTTCGTTTAAATACGAGGCGGACGTAGCCAAAGGACCCTCCAAAATAGATCTGTGGATACACTCGCCCGCCCTCAAAGGTCCATCATCTAACATGGTGGATCCATACAATGCGATGCGTCCCTACCCCTGTCGCAACGAATGCCCTCAGGCCCGTCATCTAACATGTCGGTCCGAGGCAGAAAAGTGCTAACAAGCCACGATCGCGAAGTCGATTCATCCAATGGCGCCCCGTGCAAGGACTCCTCCAGGCCGAGATTGTCCGCCTCATCGCTACATTGCGAGGCAAAACGTAGCCTACGGAGGACCCTCATAATTAAGTGAGTCGCGAGAAGTTGGCCATCACACGGAATGTCGCTCGCGCACAAGACATGGCCGCTGAGGTCGGTCCATCGACCTCCACAATTGTGCACGGTTACTCTAGGCCGAGATGGTCGGCCTTCCTCGAGGAATCTTCAAAATTTAAGACCGCTCGCTAAACGATTTATTTTCGTTCCCTTACTTTCACTAAGTAAACAAAAACAAGGGGGAAGAGCGGAGCTATATATACGACAATCGTCTTTGCTCTAATACACGTACGACGATCGGCATTGTTCAAGATACATGTGCAATGATCGACTTTGTACAACGATCGGCATTGTTCAGAGATATGTGCAATGATCGACTTTGTTCTAAAATTACCAGCAAGATTTTAAGTATACCAATCCGCTTGAAGCGGCACCTACAACGATCGTCCTCAAACACTTGTATAAAATCATACAAGCAAGAAATCAGAGAAGCAATATTTATTTCATTTCACTTGGAATACAAATACAAGCACAAGCGCCCGAAGGCAAAATACAACGAAAGCTATAAAAAAATTACAAGTCAAAAAGCAGAAAAAAGCTCAAAGATCGGCGCCGTTCCATCGCCCGCAGCAGGCTCTGAACCCCCATCCTCTGAGGCATCCGGATGAACAAGGTTGTCCGGTAACGGGTACCAGCTCAAATCTATCCCATAATCTGCGGAAAGGTCGAGGATCGGCATGGTGAAGGCTGGCTGCAGAGGGTGCTCAAGCGCATAAGCTTTGAAATTTTCAGCCAAAGGGCCAACCTCGAGCCCTCCCTTCTTAGCTGCGTGGATCGCGTCAGCATAAGCCATATAGTAGGCAAATTCGCTGACGTACTCCACGTTAAGGAAGGGATCGGCCTCAGTCGCTTTCAGCTTTTCCCTCAGCTTCGCAACCGTTTGGCTCATGCCCTTGAGCTCGGCAGCTTTGGAGGCCACCTCTTCCTTCGAGGACGCCAGCTCGCTGGTCAGTTGGGCGACGGTCACCGTCAGCTGGTCGGCCTCCTTCTGCGCGGCCGCGTGCGACCTGCGACCTTCCGTCATCTAGTCCCGCATCCGGTCAGTCGCCGCCGGCGCCCGATCAAGATCCTGCCTCGCCTGCTTAGCTGCCTCCACGGAGCTCTTCTCCATGGCCGCGAGCCTGTTGGCAAACTCAATATTTTGTTTCCGTGCGGCTTTGAGGTCCGCATGGAGATGAGCGGTGGACGTCCACCCCTCATAGTCCCTCACGGCCTGAGCATCCATCATCGCCGTCTGAAGGGCCAGCGCAAAAGTCGCCTGCATCGCGTCAGCAGATTACCAGCGCACGATCGCATCCAGATCGGTCGTACAGGCCTTCGGCAAGGAGGCGGTAGCCCGAGCAACGTAAGAAGGGACATCGCTGGGCTCGCGAGGAACTTTGCTCGTCAGGAAGTCCAACACCATCGGCGAGCAGTTCGGGTCGGAGTGGCGGATCCTGCACAAAGAGCAACAGAATTAGTATATTTCCAACAAAGGAAATGTCATAACCTAGAAGAGCGACCAAGCTTACCTTTCGACCTTCTCTGGGTCACGGCCGAAGAACGGCCTGCCACGCGGAGTCTCGGCCTCAGTGGTTGCCATGACCTGAAGGAAAGCCGAAGATGGCGTGGACCCCTCCACCAGAGGAACCGCGGAAAGCGGAGGAATGGAAATCGGCGGCTCGTCGGCAGTGGCAGGGGTCGAGGGCTTCTCAGTCCTCCGTTTCTTGCAGATGAGCCGAAGTTGCCCCTCCTCCCGAGGCTCCTTTTCTTCGACGACCGGCTCCTAAAGCGGTCTCGCCTCCGGGATCGGTCGGGGCAGAGCAGCAGGAGCTCGACTCATCTTCTTCCCTTGACGAAGGTGGCTCATGATCCCCAAATTAGACATGGCGATCGCAGCCGGGGGCTCTGGGAAACAAGGGAAGCGAATTTCTGCAAAATAAAGCAATCGACAAAGTTAGTAATCTTCCTCAGTCAAGACGATCGACATGTCAAAGAAGATCGTGAAAGTTTGTACCTGGAATCTTTAGATGATGAGGGTAGCGAAATAGCCGAGCAGCCAAACAACAGGCTTCGTTGTTGATTCAGCGTGCGTCTATATGGTCGTCAGGAAGACTCCGTATCTTCTCCCAGACGATCGCGAAATCAAAAGCGAGGTCGCCTGCCGCCGGAATAATGACACCTGCAAAAAGAGCTAAATTAGATCAGTTCAGAATATATCCGAACAAAGGGAGAGTCTAAATCCTTACTCGGACTCCTCTCCCGAAAGCCGATGGGAATATCCAACTCGTCGGTTGGGTTGTCGCTCGCTGCCGACTTCCACGCACCGCCGACCCAGAACCACTTCGACGGATCGCCCCTTACTTTGTTCGGGACCCCAAGAATCAACCGGCCTGAGCGACCTTGGATGTGGTAGCCGCCGACAGAGCCTTTTTGAACTGTCAATTTGAAGAGATGGTTCATCTCCAACGACGAAGGAAGACGATATAGCCGATGGGTACCAAACAAAGTAAGGGTGCAGATGATCTGCAGCCAGGCGTTCGGCGTCAGTTGAAGCGGCGCCACGTTCCAAGCGGTCAGCAGGTAGGAGACAGCAAACGACAACGGGAATCGCAACCCAGCCTCCATTATCGCCTCGTTGACAGCGACCATGCCCTCGGGAGGTTGATCGGCTTGCTCGTTCTTGGCGGGCACGTGGAGACAAACATCAGAAGGAACATGGAACCTCGCCCTCCAACGGTCCAGATCCTTCCTGGTCGCCGAGCTACTGATCTGGCCAAGGGTCCACGGAGAGCGGCGAGCAGTCCGGAACAACGCCCGCCTTACAGGTTCATAAGGATGGGTGATCGAGTATTCAGTAGAGTTAAATTTGGGGAGTGGGCCGGCCAATCTCTCCATGAGATCGGCAAAATCTGTGAAGGCTTTGCCGAATGCGTTGTTCCGCTCCCAGTGCGCCTTCGCATCCATCCCCTCCTGTTTCAGCGAACGGATCCGCTCGGCATCCGCTGCCTTGTACACGTGAGCTTCATTAAAAAATTCTTCAACCTCCGCGGGCTCAATCCCCGCGTGGATGGCCTCGACGGAGGTGTCCACATGAAACTCCGCAGAAAGTTCATCCCGGGCAGTCGAAGCCCCGGCAGCGGAGGTGCTACCCGCCTCATACACATTTGGTCTTCCTCCGGACATTTTCAGAAGAAAGAAAAGGAAGAGAGAAGAAGTTTTTGTTTTTACCTAAAGAATATGAGTCGAACGACGATCGTCACACAAAGCTTCAAGGGAAATCGGCTATGTCTTCTTCTCAGACGGAAATACATAAGGTTTTTTACCCTCCTTTTTATAGGCAAGAGCGGGGGCTTCTGGGCAAATAAGCGAAGTCCCGAGGATCGAAGTGCAACCATCAGATAAGACCGCATTTAATGCTGCCCTCGAATCCCGCGTGCGCTGCTGCTTCAAGGGCACGCCAGAGACACCGACAAAACCGCTTGGCTCTAACAGAGCCCGACACGTGCCCCAGTGACGTTTTCAAAACCGCTGTCATTTCCCGCTCATTGCAGCGATCGAATAGGTCGTCCAAATTCAAAATTAGTCCGCTCGAGAGACGATCATCTGTTCCATAAAATGCTGAGTCGCTCGTCTAAGTCAAGCGATCGCCAGGAAAACCACCTCACCCCACGTCTTCAACATCGGAGCGAGCTGGGGGGCAATTGTTGTGCATCGATTTACATGCCTCAGCGGCGATCGGCATAAGGGCCGAGCGACCGAAGTTAGCATCAAATAATCTAAGGCAGACTTGCCAAGCGAAGAGTCCAGACCGAGATCAGGTACCGAGCGATCGATGTCCATGGCGATCGCCTCTTGGCACCTAGCGATCGACTCTGGTGCCCGACTAAAGACGACCGCCTCATGCCACATGGAAAGCCAGCATCCGTCAACTCTACGAAGATTGAATCTCGGGATGAAGGCCCACGTGCAGATCCGCGAAAGGCGCCGCAGGATAAGGCTCTTTGACCCCAGCCTGTCACCGAGGATAGCCTCACCTACCGACAGACCCGCCGAAAGGTCCTAGGTGGGACCTCCCAAGACAGCGACATAGGACGCGTGTTGTCTTCTCATTGGTTCGCACATCCGGCTGCCAGTAGCTGCTGCGGACTTTAAGGAGACCAACCCATGTGCTAAAGACGATCGCCCGCTTATTATAATACAGGAAAGGCGATCGCCCAACCGCCTACACTCCTATAAATAGGAAACCTCTATCAACTGGAAAGAGGTTCAGAAACTGTTGTTTCCATACAAGGGTTCAGAAACTGTTGTTTCCATACGAGAGTTCAGAAACTTATTTTCATACGAGAGTTCAGCTAAATTCACACCGTGAGAGACAGTCGATTTCTCACAGTTGACTACAGCACTTCATCTTTGTTACAAGAACTCACAGAGCATCAACTCTGGTTCTTCCGGCAATCATCAACACTCAAGAGCTAGATAACTAGGGTCTTTACATTCATTGTAATTGTACTCTAACATTAATATTTGTACTCCCAAGTATTCGTATTAATAATATCTCGCGAGAGCATTCAAGCCCGGGACTAACAACCCCGGCAAATCTTGTGTTATTTACTTTCCCTCGGACGTGCTCTCGCATTTTGTTTATTTACTCATCCATTCCAGCAAACCCTTCCGAATAGTATTTTGGGTAACAATAGTCCTATTATATATACAGGTGTTTATTAGCTCGCGCTAAATGCACTAATAGCGTGTGCTAACGAGCAAACATTCTGTCCAGAATGTTCTGCCAGTCCCGTTAGCGCGTGCTAACGAGGGTATTAGCGTGCGCTAACAGACTCGATCCAGTAACCTGAGTGTTCTATCCGGTGCCGTTAACGTGCGCTAATGTAGAGTTAGCGTGCGCTATCGTAACACAATAGGGTGCGCTAATAATACAATTAGAGTGCGCTAGTCCCTTAGCTCAGTAGTACATATGTGAAGCTCGATCGGTCCGAACACTTCCCGAAAGATAGAAAACTCGATGGTTACAAATAAACAATGAAACACTTGTGAAGAACACCAACACACAAGCTCAAGCGCTAAGCAAACACATGATTCCAACCACCCGATAGAGCGGAAAGACAATCACAAATATCGATATTCAATACTATGAAAAATTACAAAACTGCCCAAACTCCCAAAAATCACGATTCGAGGTCGGATAATAACCCCCGAACCCATAATAGGCCAAAATATATTAAATGAACTCATAGAAACAACGAACGACATTTTCGAACAATATTTACGAGAATCGAGCCTAAACGCGAAAACTTACACTAATATGCGGATTTTCATGAAACAACTCTTTAACTCGTTCGCATGCCAAGAATGCAGAACAAAATAATTTTAGAATATCAAAACAATTACAAGCGAGTCATCCAAAATGGTAATATACAAAATATAGAAATTACTAAAAATGAAAAGTGCCTATAAATATAGTAACTAAGAACATTAAGTATTTATTTCGACTTGGAAAATAATACTAGGTAGTGATATAGTCACCTAATCTTTTAAAACAAATAGATGTGAACAGTTTGATCTAAGGTTAAAAAATTAGAATCTGGTCAAATATTAAACCTTTATATTATTAAGGGTGGGGGAGTGCATCACTCACTCCTCTTCCCTTCACTCATTCCCAACCAATTTCCTTGCGCCACATCATCTCCCACTTTTTTCTTCACTCACCCTTTACTCACTTCTTTTTTGGAGGCGTCACTTCACTCACCCTTCACTCACTTCTTTTTTTTTTTCTTTTTTAAACTCTATTAAAATTTATTAAAAATCTAAAATTTCATTAATAACTTAAATAAACATTACATAATATTAAAAAACCATAAAATAACTAAAGTTCCATTAAAATTTAAAAACTTAAAACTTAAACATTAAATCCTACAAACTACATGGCCAACCGTATTTGGCGCATAGCTCGCGTTTCCTCTTGATGACGAAATCTTTAAAATCCGGGTCCGGGATTTGGTCGTGCGGGTCCATAACGATCTTCATGTCACGATTGTAGACCTCCCCGTTAATAAAGTTGAAATATTCTTCGTCTTTTTTCTTTTAAACCTCTAACTGCGCCTGCATTAAAGTTTTCTTTTCGGAGGTGTAACTTGCAAAGGCATCACGCATCGAGCTTCGGCTTGAATCTCCAGAAGTCGTCTTTTTTTTGCCTTTCGATTGACGTGATGGAGTTGGGTTCTCGTTGAGGTTTGGTAAGTCACACTCTAAATCTTCCACGTCTATCGGCGTTTGAGCGCTACTTGACTCCAACGACTTTCTTTTCTTGCTCGATCCCGTGGATTCTTGAGTCTGAGTAACCGTTGGTTGTTCTTGCCACTTTGGTTGATCTTTGACAATGTTCTCGGGACAAGCGTTCTAAAATATTTTAGAACTCGCTTCCAAAATCCTAGCCTTGCTTGACGGTCGCCAACTTCTTTGTCCACCGAAATTTTAATCCAAGCCTTAGCTAACGCCTCCTCCTCATCGGGCGTCCAAGGCTTTGCTTTTTTTTTTTCTTTAGAACCACCTCTTCGACGTCTTCCTCCTCTTCGAATTGTTCTTCATCATTTGGTTGTGTCTCGGGTACAACGTCAACATTGTCGAAATATTCATCATCATCGATATCTTCACGAATGGGTAACGGTTCACTAACCCATTCACGCCTTTTTTGTTGAGTATAACGCGGCTCATACGGGTTGAAGTTAGGATTTGGCGGTGGAGATTGTTGGGTATAGTTCGGCTCAAACGGGTCGAAGTTAGTGGGAATTTGCGGGAGGGGTTGTTGTTGGGAGTAAAAAAATTGTGGAGATTGTTGGGTATAGTTCGGCTCAAACGGGTCGAAGTTAGTGGGAATTTGCGGGAGGCGGGAGTAAAAAAATTGTGGAGATTGAGGATACATTTGGGGGTGGTAAGGTTGTGCTTGAGAAGATGATTCGGGACCGGGTTGTGATTGAATTCGAGGACGAATTGCGCCTCTCGATCCACGAGCACCTCTTCTTGGATCTCTATTTTTGCCACGTTCCATTTTTTTTGTTCTCGGTTGTGTTTTTTTTTTGCCTCTCGGTAATTTTTTGTTCAAGGTAATGTTTTCTTTTTTGCTTTCTACCAACAGCAACCATCGGATACATTTTATAAACAAAAAAAAAATAGTCGTTGGTCCATCCGCTCCCCTCCTCAACGGTCAAATTTCTTTTCCAACGTTCCAAAATTAACTCGTTCCCGTGCGGTATCATTTCACTCAAAACAACCCCCGTGCGGTATGAAATCCGCGGCGGCGGTGTTACCGTGCGGGGTGGCTTCCCTCACCGCACCTTCACGCAGGTGCTCCCCCCACTCTAATTCTAAAGATACAAACAAACATATTATAATGTTATACTTGTTTGAGGAGAAAGTAAAAGACAGCAAATCAATTGTATTCATAACACTGATAGAGGGGCCTTTATATAGGCATTACAATGAGAGTCCTTCCATACATAGGATTCCTAGATAAGGTAAGACATCTAATAGGATCCTACTACCTCTAGAAGGATCTAGAACCTTCCATCTATGTATCTACAATCAGTATTAGGTAAGACACATCACGGGAATAATAATTCCCGGAACACTCCCCCTGTGTCGAGCACTAATACAACAATGGTGCAGAAGATGTTGCCTTCGTAAAAACCTATTCCAAGCCAAAACAAAACCCCATGGGAAAAACAAAGGCTTGATGAGGAAAAGATTGCAACGCACCAACATAACATGTCATGTATACTCCCCCTGATGTATACATAACGACTCCCCCTGATGAGTACCTAAAATCATAGGAGTCAGATGCCAAGTTGCCCTCACAACTATACCAAGGAAAAACCCAGTGGGAAAAATACCTCTTGGTCTAAGTTAAACAGAAGTACAACACATCATTGTCTGGATGTTCTCATAGGTCGCCTCGTTAAAAACCTTACCAAGTGAAAACCCAATGGGAAAAAACAAACCTTGGTCTAAGGACAAAAAGAGCGCGACACATCCAAAGTGCAGAGTCGCTAAAGACTTATCAAGTTTTCCAAAGTCTTGACCTCCATGCACTAAATCAGTCATAACTTCTTCGATTCAATAGGTATCAACGAAACTGTAAGAACTTATGAAAACTAGACACCCATAGCTTTTCATTCACATACAGTACGTAACCTAGATCGATCTGAGCAGATCACAAAGCTCTATCGAAGTTGACTCAACAAATTACCGGACATATCCCGTCCTACTTTGCAACAATAGTCATATGTCACTCAACATGATGGATGTGATCAAATGGTTGGTTTCCTTGGAAAGTAGACACAAACCTTTCCAATGGCACCAATTTCACCATTTTCCATCAAGTGAGCTGCCCTTTAGGTCATATGGGAGATAGAACAATATACATTCTGGGCAGATTCGGGTATCAGTCTTTAAGTGTCCTTTTATCGAGATAGAGCGAGCTTCAAGCTTCTTGTCAATCACAGACATTGCGTGAGCGCATCCTAGGCCATCATCACAGTGGCTTTACCGGATTATTACGAATGAGTACATCGAGTCAAACATGAGTACATAATACCGTACTTTTCTCTTAAGACTGCATCATCACTTAAGTGAGCCAAGTCTTATGATGACTTCGACTAATCATTGGGAATCATATAGGCATTACTTTATCGTCTCTTAGGGAAACCGTCCCTTAGATTGCCTTAAACCGATTGATGAATACGCATCATCAAGTGTCCCAAGATCCTTTCATTCTTAACTTTGGATTTAGCGGAATCTCTTAGTCTCACAAGAGTACATCACTATAAACCCTTAGTTTTACACGCAAAAGCTTCATATCTCTTCCAAATCAAGTATATACTTAGTATGCGTCCCCGACAATCACTTGTCGACGCGCTCCGTGGTCGAGCCACTTGATTTGAGTCCGATCCACCACGAGATCCTTTTTATCACTTAACTTAGTTCCCACTAAGATAAGATTTAACCACAAGCCGCACGTCGGTTTTGGGAAACTATCTAATCAAAAGATAGTGGATGCTATAACATCCATTACGATAGCACAACTAAGTTTCGTGTCATCGTAGTCGATTCCAGTGCGTTCATGAGAAACCTCGCGCCATGAGGTGAGTTTAACTCTTTCTCTCACTCGCTTTAACAAAGTATACGGATAGGTATTATCTTTGGAGTGTCGGTACCACTTCAACAAAGGGCTATCACTTTGTCCATACTGGAGTCGCATATGTTTCCATTTTAGGCCAAGGCTACAACGTTGTAGATTTTCAACGAAGTATGGTTCGATTAAACTCACATTCCACGTCCTCATGAACCGGCTTTATTCATAGAGTACTCTTTATGGATTGGCATTCATTGAGGCGTCCCCCAATGATGACTATAATCCAGAATCACATGAGACGGATGAGTTCATTTGATCATATGATCAAGTTTCATGTACCAAGCTCGCATACATTCTTAGCGAGAGTATTTATCGAACCAAGTGGCATCCCAATTCTCTATGAGATCCACGGCCTAGTAACACCATCTACCACAATTTGTGGTGTTACCATATCACCGAACGTCCATAACCGGACACAATCCTTGCAGACATGTTTGCAGCATGTATTTAATCTCGTCACTTTAGGGAACTTGGTGAGGCACAGTAGGGACAAACTACGACAATTCCAAGTCGTTCTACTCGAACATGATCGTTCGCATCTCCCCCTAACGACGGGAAGACTGGCTCATCAAAGTGACTTACGAGATCGTCTGCCAAGGTACATTTTAAGCGGACTATGAGTGAAAGCGCATGTCATATTCATCATTTATAACCCGTCATAATGCTTTGTGGTGACGCACTTTGGCACATGAACATGTGGATGATAAAGGTTTTCAGTGTTAACACAATCCAGTTAACAAAATGCATATTGTTACACTCGTAACTAAGCATTTGAATGATGATAGGTATAGGTGAATATGACATGTTGACCTATGCTACATAGCCGTAGCTACTGGTCTTGAGAATCCAACAAAACCGCCACCATGCACCACCGGGATCGAACATAAAGAAACGATTGAACCGATGATAGGCCGTTGGTTTTATCGAACCTCTAATGCTTTCTTGAAGAGTTCACTCCCTTCACCAGCCCCAAACACCTCAAAATTTCGTGAGCATGTATAAACGGGTGTTTCGGATTCCAAAACCATCAACCTTGTGGTCAGAAATCGGTCAAAATGACATCGAACTAGTTGATAGGGCGGCTGGTGGTTTGTGAAAACTTCATTTAAGTGGTTCACCTCCTTCCAAGTCTCCAAATGGCACCAAAATTTGTGAGAAGGTAGCCTTGGCTGTTAGGAAGTATTTGTTAAAATTTCACTTTAAGACTTGGTCTAAAACGTGGGTGAACCGACCTTTACAATGACTGGTCCGCAAGTTGGACAACCATAACTCAGGTTTCATCAACTTATCAATCATTGTCAAAGGAACAACATAACATATAAATGTTATTACTTGAGTACGACCATTTGTGAACACCATCATAGCATCATAAGCCACCCAGGCTAATACTTATGATCATGTATGTATAAGGACTCGGTGAAAAGGGAGGACTCAGCACCATGCTTATGCGAGTCGCTACATTATTCTCTTTAGCATAGGAGGGTGTCGTCTCCTAATCGTGCCAAAGAATAGGCTTTAATAAATGAACATGGCTAAGAAGGATCATATGGGGGTCTTTGGCGTCACACATGCTTATGAAAGCAAGACGCGGATGACATAAATATCATCATCGGTCATGAGCCGCTCACGACTCCACCAATGTACTTTGGTGTCTTTGATCCAACTAGTTTCTTTGTTCAAAGAAAATGATGTCCATGACAATACCGTGGTATATGGATCATCAAACTGTCCAAACTCCGGACTATTAAAGCCTAAATGTGTCAATGTCCCAATACATCTTCTGGTTACCAAAACCGATGCAAGCCGGACCATATTGACTCATGAATATTTTTCTTTTCACATATCCAATACAAGTGATGCATAAGATTTTATTCTCACAAATCACAATGAGATGCTATGAGTGATACACTTTGGCATATATATCATCGAGTCATAACAAGGTTAAATTGTTACGGAACATATGTGACTAGAAAACGCCATTCGGCATTCAACAACTTGAGCATCATACCGCTCATTAATTGTGATGACCTACTCATCATAGTCATAATGGATTTATAAACCGAAATCAAAAAATATCATGTTCCTTGAAAATAGCTTAATACGCACTCAATTTCGCTTGCAAAATTTCATAATCATGAGCATAGCGAATACTCAAACAACATAGAGATTTTATGCTTGATATGATCAAAATGATCTATCATATTGAGTGCATAACATGGCAAGGTTATATACCTAAGGGGCAAAATTACGACACAAGCATGGTGTAACACTACCATGCACACGCTCGACCTTCTTACAAGGATGCGTATTTTGGGCTTTCCCAATGAAACTGTTTTTCAATATTTGAAAGATGATAGTTTAGCGTACAACGCATACCAAAAACTGCATCATCTATGGCAAATTCGGCCAGAAAGAGGTTGAAAAATATGTGTCGTAAGACCACTTGCAAATTCAAGATGGGAACCAAGTTGGTTGGGACAAAAGTTAGCACAATCGCTTGAAATAAAATTCCGCGCAGCTTGACCTTTGTTCACTAAAACAGCGATAACTCCCTTGTTAGGAAGGCTATGGACGAACGGTCAGATGTTCTGGAAACTAGACTTCCGTATCTTTCTATCCATATATTGTGCACCACACGGATCATTAAACTCAGATCACAGTGCATATTTTAATTGGCTGTTTAGTTTTTCCCAAGTTTAGTGAGAAACCAAGGTTGAGACCATATCCAATGGCATAAGTGTTGATGCAAAAATATGGCAATGTGACCATATGTGCGTTTAACGCAGCGGGGTGTTCGATTTCTTATCTTCGACTAATGATCCTTTCGGTAACTCCAACTTGGTAGACTTGCAGAGAAAGTAGGAATGTCGATGCAATTAAAAATTTGTTTAAAAACCACTGATTCCGTTTGAACTTTCAAAGCATAAACAAATACCAAGGAGGATGCGCCTAGTCATGATCAAAAGTGCAGAAAAAAATCCACCAAAGTGCATCAATCAACCAAGTATTTTACTTCTCAATTTGCAAGTATACGTCATAATAGCCATGTTATATAGATACAACGCGGTGCATCATAATTAAGCATTTTGAACCATGAGACATAATGAATATACCATAACCAACTTGTCTTGACCATCCAATAAGATCGACTAAACATAGTCAAATATATAAGGCACATGCCTTTACAAATACTCGGAAAAGTATTCGGACCTATAGTCATACGAACTATAATTGAGGTCAACGAATTCATGTATTTACCGCAATATGCCATTGCCTTACATGTTGAAACTCATGAGAATTACTCGTACATTCTTTCATATATCATGTTGCAAGGAGACGATACATGTCTACACCCACATGCAATATTTTATTTTTAATAAGCTGAAAGATGGAGTTTTCCAAGTATGGGATTGGGTCAAGACCAAGTGGTGGTCGCTCAATTGAACGTGACAATTCCGTCACAAATCGATTTTAACCACGACATATCCGTCGCAATCGTTGTTTGTCCCATTTGTATGTCACAAATCCGTGACTAATCATGAACGAGTCATAACTTTACCGTTACCGACAATGTTCATTTTTTTTTTCAATTGTTGGTTTAAAATCGACAAAACGGCGACATCAAATCGCACCCAAAACGTGGTGTATGCAACAACCACAAATATCGACTTTCAACAATTATCCGTGACTCCCCCAGGACCGTCACACAGTTTACTTCGACATCCGAGAGTGATACCACCTCTCATTGTCTCATCCACCGCAAAGTAGCGTGGGAGATAAAGAACCCAAATATCCAATTCCCCCAAAAAAAAAAAAATCCCAAAAGAGAGGAATTGAAAAACGAGAACTTTAATAAAGTCTTACGGGTACGTAGTTCCATATATGCTTTGATCCTTGAACGGGATAAATATGGCTTTTTCTCCATAGCGTGCACATCATCATGAGCGACGTATTTCCTATATACACGTAAAACATAAACATGTAAGATTCATAAGTGTACAAATTAATGAACAAATGAATCATTAATTAGGAAAATAGAGAGTTGAGAAACGCCCGGATAGGGCTACTGGGCTCGATAATTCGACCGAAAAAGGACTCGGGCGCGGCGATGCAGCAGCTCGATATTGGATGAGGTCGGATCTCCAATCGAAAAATCTGTTTCTATCCGCGTACAGTTTCGTTGAGAAATAATGCTCCGAATCAGATCTCCATAATTGAACTTGTAGTTCTGCATATCATCAACATGCTTGCTGGAAAGACGATTCTTTCCTAGAGTTTTCTAGGATAAAATTGCAATCCTCACTTCAGTCTCTGTTTGAACCTTGGTGGAAATTCTTAATTCCTCTCGAATGAGTCATTAGAGCCCCTGGTGGTGCATCATCGTGAGTAACTTCACTCATACCAATAATCATGAAAGACCTCACCTTTCCAAAGCACCTTGGACCTCGGCTTTTAGGGAAAAAAAATGACTTTTTTTTTTTTTTGTTTTTTTTCATGGCCAACGAAGTTCGAAGCAGCTCAGTGACCCAGCAGATCAGCCCATCTCTTCTTCTATCACATCAAACCCACCTGAATCAAACGCCTTATGACGGAATTTGTTTCTAATCTGAGACGGCGGGCGAATTTGCAGGCGGTGGTGCGCGGCAATCGACTCTGGTTTCTGGTGCGAAGTTGTGTTGAGATTGACCAGAGGAAACCGCAGACGTGTGTACGGTGGTCTGATGGTGGTACTGCAAGTGAGGGCGGAGGGAATCAACATTCAAGCAGCGCTGATGGATTTCGGTGGTAGGATCATCAAGAGGACGATTGATTTTCGCAGGCGGTGGGGTTCGATCTAGTTTGGATCGGCGGCGGCTGTGTTAGGGTTTCACGGATTTTTTTCGAATTTACGAATTTGGACGAATTTTCTACTCGGTTGAGATCTACGTCGATAACGTGTTTGAGGAGAAAGTAAAGGCAATAATCAATTGTATTCATATTTGATAGATGGGCGCTATATAGGCATTCTGATGAGAGTCGCCCATACATAGGATTCTAGATAAGGTAAGACATCTAATAGGATCCTACTACCTCTAGAAGGATCTAGAACCTTCCATCTATGTATCTACAATCAGTATTAGGTAAGACACATCACGGGAATAATAATTTCCGGAACAATACTTTATTTTAATTAAAAAATATAATTTAATATTTACAATAAAATTATATATAATTATTAAACATGGTTGCGATCATCCGACTGCAACAGAGTTGAAGTATCGGCATAATAAAGTATAAAATAAGAATTGCACGGGTTATATGTAAATGTGTATCAAACTGGATCTGAGCATAGTTTTTGGAAATCCAACTCCCTAATAATTTGGTTATAATCCAAACCGAGTACAAAAAGAACAGGTGGTGGATAGTCGAAACCCTAATTTGAAGGACATAGGCGGAGAGGATGGTTGTGGAGAGGGAGAGCGTGATGAGAGGGGATTCAGATTCATTGGATAAGCAGATTATTATAGTGCAGGCCCAGCAGACCGACGAAGGCCCTGAGGAGATTGGTTACTTTTCTTTTGCCCAACCTCGTCGTCTCAAAACTACTGGTTACTATGTTTTGGATCTCCGTACTGGTGGTGTCTCAACCGTTCCTCGTACAGTGCAGGGTCAAGGTTCCATGAGTTCTTTTACAATAGCTCTTCAATGTACGCCTACTATCCCTCAAGATCGATGAGTGGTTGAGGGCTTTCGAAGATGGGTTGATTCTCTTGAACAAGTAACACTTGTAGACGTGGTTATATATGTTCATCTTCGCAAACTTAAGGACTTCTTTATGGCTTATGATATAGCCACCAAAGAATGGCTGAACGTTCAAGTGTCCCCTGCTGCTGTTGAAAACTATAAAGCTTATCTACCTTTATGCAATTATGATTCTTTGTTACATGTGGGCAATGGCATACTCTGCTTGCTTGCTTTGACTTGTAAGGATCGTGAATCCGGCCAAACCCAAACCACCCTTGTTCATGTTGTGCAATTCAAAGTCGAGCTCATCAATAATAATGACACAAACAAGGTGCTTGTCACTCCGCTTTCTTCCCGTTACTATGATCTTGATTCTCGCTGTGCTGCTTTTCGCTGCCTTGCTCTCTAGGTAAGATAAAGTAATTGTTTCACTTATTATATATAGTTGTTGCTGTTGTCATAACCCCTTGATAACTGCTCTTCTCTATGATAGTATATGCTCTCCTGCTCTTCAAATATTTCTTCTTTGCACCCAAAACCATGAGTATATTCCATCAAATGTTTCTCTTCTCTGATGATGCAGTTGCATGACCCTACAATTTGTGAGGCTATCAAACAGTACTTGTATGTTAGACCTTGCTGCAACTTTCATGGTTTTCTTTTTTGCTGTGTCGGAAGAAAGCAGATTATCTGTAATATTAGGTTCCCTTCACTTTTGCAACCCATATACTGTATAACCACATTAATCACATGTAATTCCATAATTTTGCATCACATTGGTATTCACATTACATGTAAAGGGTGGTTTTTTTAGATTCTAGTATTTCAGGAACCTAAGCTATATTACTATTAATAAGAACCACGAGGAATCTAGTTTAATTTTATACTCGTTCATGGGAATTTAAAGTTTTTTCTCTTTCCCATCTGTCTGTCGTAGACTCGTAGTAGCTGTAGTACAAAGAAACTATGATTTTTTTATTGTAGATATTTCTACATCAATGCTTTTAGTATATCAGATACCGTTTGAAAGAAATTAGAGGCGAATTATTGTGACCCAATTATAATTATTCTTATAATTGCTCATTTGTTTCCTGTACCTCCTGATATGTCCAATTGTTCTTACTTTTTAGTCATGCTTTTCATTGCTTGATCAATAGTTCAAACATATTCTGACTCAGGCCTTTGTGTGATCGACTCTCTATCTCCTACGCTTCTAATACGTTAAGATACTCTCAATCCAGGCATACCTGAAGTGAAGCTTCTACCATTTTAACCAATCCTTCAAATATTTTTACAAATGACCGCTGAACTACTCCCCTTGATAAATTCACCCCCGCTCCCGCCACCCAGGCTAGCCACCTTCCTGCTCTCGCTCTTTCCCTATTCCCCATTTTTTCTCCGTTTCCTCCGTCCCCTTGCACCATCAACCCCACGCCACCATGTTATTTGGAAAGTCTAAAATGTCTATTAGGTCTTAGCATTGAAATAATGTTAAAAACAATTATATTATTGTTTGCACGAGGAATAACATTGTTGCAAACTATGTGTACAACCTGCTCTACTCTATAGAGGACATACATCTTATAGCTGCGCAAATTGATGTTGATTTTCCTTCTTAAATACCTCCAATATAATGTAACTTGGTTTCTGTTTCCAAATTTTTTGTGAGTGAAGTTTGCAGGTAGCTAAATAAATAAAATGACCTGCCTCTATGATTATTTTATTTCTATGGGATGCATCATGTGTCTTTGAAGATTTACTATCTTCTTATGATAAGCTGTTACCTGACTAATTTCTGCAATATAAACTTTCAAATGACTATTATGTTGCGCAACTCGCGCAGTGATTATCAATTAATTTAATATTTAGGACGACTCTTTTATGTTGACGTCAACTGATTCAGGTACCTTTATGAGATTTTATTTTCTGTGGATCTGCATCAAGAGGTCTCCCACGTTTTTGGTTTAAGAAGTATCAATGAATATATATGGTTTCTTTGGGGCTTCTATTCGTTCTGGTGCGTTTGTAGCTGTTGTATGAGCATTACATGCATAAATATTGCAGGTTAATTATCTTTTGAACTTCAGGTTCAGTTTGGTTAATGCATGGATGTAAATTATGAATATATTTCATTCCATGAAATTTCCAGACATTCTTCTCTATTAAGTTAGAATTATCTCCCCTAAGACCGAAAAATAATTTTCATCAAATGTGCAGTCAACGTACCAGGTTTTTAAATTGACCCCCAATCATGGGATGCTGGTATTTAAAGATAGACGGAGATATATAACTAACATAAGTACCTAGACTTCTTTGAGGGATCATGGAACGACGCCGTGATGGTGAAATTAAAGCACAAATTACACTGCTTAAAAATTCGGAGATGGGAACTATTAATTTATCAACCTATATATTGGCTTGTTCGTTTTGATGAGTAGAACATGGACCTATGTTTAGTTTTCAAACCGATGCCGAAATCGTCGAAATTGGGCAAAAACGTCATTTGTCTTGGGGTTGCCCGTACCGGTTCTTCGGCTAACGGAATTTTATAAACCTTTATATCGTTGCGATGCTATTGGTACGAGGAACATGTTTCTCACTTTTATTTTGAGTTTTGGACGTGATTTGCGTGTTGTATATGTGCTGGTGTGTGTTTATGATGTGATTTGCTGGTGTGTGTGTGTGTGTCTATGTGCTGGTGTGTGCGTGTGCTGCACTGTGCCAATAAGTCACAGTCCGAACGAGGCAGAAATGTCATTTGTCTTCGAGTTGCCAGTAGCGGTTCTTCGGCGTGTGTTTATGATGTGATTTGTGTGTGTTTGCAGCTTGTAAGTGTGTGTGCAGTGTGTCTTTCTCAAGCAGCTTGTGTGTTTGTGTGGTGCTGCGTTTTGGTGTGTGATTTGTGTGTTTTTGTGTATATTATGTGCTGGTGTGTGCGTGTGTGCTGTATCTCATTCATAAAAGTAGTTGACCTTGTGTTTATTATCTAGATGTGTATTTTTTGGATTTTAAAGAGAAAAGCTTTCTGTTGTTATGTTCGATAAATTCCGCTGTTAGTTGTGTTTTATCACACATATAATAGAACTCTCATCCTTGTTCAAATCGGAGGAGCTTATTTTTTTCTCTTCTGCACAATAGACGGACAACCCGAAGACATCCTGTTCCGACGATTTTGGCACCGGTTTGAAAAAATTGAACATAGATTCGTGTTCTACTCATCGAAATCGATATATAGATTGACAAATTTTATCTAGGAAATCTTATTCCTGGAGGGAAAACGAGGCGTAAGCCTTGAGGCTCGAGTCAGGATATCCTCAATTGTTAGAGGCAGGATTTTAGCAGCTTTTCGCGATTCTCATACGTGTTGTCTTTTCGCTTCTCTCTTATCAGATGCCTTCTACGTTTTGCGCTTCTCACTATTTTCTTTACTTCCCCTTGCCTCCTATGCTCCGTCCTTCTGTTACTTTTTCTTGCTTCTGGGTGTTAATTGGCGGGTAGTTTTTTCTCTTTCTTCAATTTGTTTTGTGTTTTGGTGATCTTTTTTATTCCTCTTTTTTGTGAGTGTAATTTAGGTGTTCTTGGGTGATAGCCGGTGTTTGTTTTTGTGCTAATTTCCTGGGTTTAATCACATTTTCTGTCGACTAACTGTACTTTTTTTGCTGGTCCGTTTTTTGCCTATTCAGGAAATCAGGATTGCAGATTTTTTTTTGCCTTCGCTACTCAGGTTTTGTTGACAACCTTTGTAACTGAAAGTTGCATCCCAAACCACATGCTCGGCAGTCGCGGATGATGTAATCAAACCTGCATCATAGTTTTCAGCATCCTGGTAATCAGCTCAATCATACAACAATAACAACAACATCTAAGCCTTAGTCCCAAAATGATTTGGGGTCGGCTAACATGAATCAAACTCAATCATGTGACTAAAAAATAGTTCAATCATGTAGTCCAACACACACAGAGTAGCAGAAGAAGAATAAATTCAAAGAGCAATATGATTGAATCCTGGGGTTTGAGTAACTGAGTTACTCAAGACATGAGGCTTTCATCAATAACAACAAATTTCAAAACAAGATTTGGATATCATTTCAAAATAACAAATCCAAATCCGAAAACCAGATCGAGAAACTTTGTGATTTATGTAAATTTTCAATATTATTGTTTTTGTTCTGTTTGGTTTTGTAAGTTTCCACTGGATACCTATGACCACATTGTTCGGTGGTGCATGGATTACACCTAGGGATTCGTCTCCAGCCTGCTTCGACGACCCTGCTCCTCAGCCTTCGTCTTCAGCCTGCTTCGATGGCCCTGCCCCAGCTTCTTCGGGTACGTGCCTTTCATATCTGTCATGAGGTTATGTTTCTTGTTCAATCCTCTCTGTTTATTTTGCTTAGTTTCTTAGTCCTCTGTCGTCTGTGAAGTTTCTGTCCTTTCTCTCTCTCTTTAAACTGTTCTTCGAAAATCTAATTTCAAATACTTCTATTTCTGAAGATTGTGCTGTCCTCCGTTGTCCGTGAATTCCAGGTATTGAAAGCCTTGATACTATATTTATTTATTTATTCCGGTTACTGTTATTTCTCTCTTTGAATTATTCTTCAAATATCTAATTTTGAAATACTTCTACTTCTGAAGCTTGTGAGCGATGTGTTTATGTGTTTTGCTGCATGGAATAGTTGTGTTGTTATTTGTCGTAGGTGATTTCTAGGTGCTTTCTGGCCTTGTGATGTTTCGAATTTATTTTGGTTTTTGAGAGTCCAATAGTGTCTGCTATGTGTTCGTCTAAATGCCGCTGAATTATGAGTAACGATCGACTACGCAAATTTCGTCTGGTCTTTTATTGTGTAAGGCAGTTGTTCCAGTTTCTTACTATTGAAAGGGTTTTGGTTCCAGAGAATTGCTGGAGAGATCAAATCATTCTCAACAGATGGCGGGCTTGCACCTAAACTTTCTAAGAGAATGGACAAATTCATGCTCTACATGTTGATAGCAGGCAAGAAGGCTTTGGCTGATGCAGGCATTACAGAAAATGTGATGGAAGAATTAGACAAAACAAGATGTGGCGTGCTAATTGGCTCTGCTATGGGTGGGATGAAAGTAAGTGTACTTTATTCGTTGCGCAATAATGAGGGAAGAACGGTTAGTGTTAAATGCTCAAAGGGAAGAGAGTTGATTAGATGTTCCACCACTGATTCTTTATTAGTAATATTTTTGCTATTTGCTTCTCACATATGTTCCCATAAACATTTAAATGGGTGCATAAACCACAATAACACCTGCTTTTGAGATTACATTGTCAAACTTCTGATTCAATAAATGAAAATGAGAAAGTCGTGTTTGATCATATTATATAAACTCTTGTTGAGTTTATAAATTCAGTAATGAGGTTCTTTATAATAATTTATGTGAAAAGATTTTCTGTCTTGCCATCTTTTAGTTTTGATATCCAGTTTACCCCTCCTCGTCTGATTTACTATCTGGACAGTTTTTTTATGATGCACTTGAAGCACTGAGAATCTCGTATAAGAAGATGAATCCCTTTTGTGTACCTTTTGCAACTACCAATATGGGGTCTGCCATACTCGCCATGGATCTGGTTAGGCACATTCCTTGTTTTAACTATAGCAGGTTGATTAATGCACATCTTATTGACATCATCCTAAGCATAATCGTTAACAGGGTTGGATGGGCCCAAACTACACAATATCTACTGCTTGTAATTTTTTTCTCATTAAACTATCCTTCTTGGCTCGATGATCTTTTTTCTTCCTTTTTTTGTTGGTGTAGTTTATGGGTTCTTGGGTGATAAGCGGTGTTTTTGTTTGTGGGGTTTTAGATTTTTCTTTTACTTCTTCAAAATCTCATCTCCTGCATTTAGGTACATTTTCTGTCGGGTTAATGTAATTTTTTTTTGCCTTATTTAACAAAATGTAATTTCTTGGAATAATATCACTGAAAAATATAGGAGAAATATGTTTTCTCATTTGTCTCTTCATCAAGGTTAGTGCTCAAGACTTGTTAGGATTTGTTAGTGTTATTCATTTCAAGTTTCTTCTTTCCTCTGACCTCAGATCGTCCTTGATTTTTTATTTGTGGAGTAATTATGTTTATGCCTAGATTTTGCTTCATATTTGTCATGAAATAGATGGAATATTATCGAGATAAAAAGAAAGATCTACATATGGTTTTTATTGATTTAGAGAAGGCATATGATAAAGTCTGGAAAGTACTTTGGTGGGCCTTAGTAAAGAAGGGTGTATCGCGGAAATATATTGACATTATAAAGGAGATTTATGAGGGAGCTAGTACAAGTGTACGTACTAATGTTGGGAGGACATAAGAATTCCCTATTACGATTGGGGTGCATCAAGGATCCGCTCTTAGTCCTTTTCTCTTTGCCATAGTCATGGACGAATTGACCCGAGAAATTCAAAATGACGTTCCGTGGTGCATGATGTTCGCAGATGATATTGTGTTGATTGATGAAACGAAGGTTGGAGTGCAACAAAAATTGGAACTTTGGAGGGATACTTTGGAAGCTCGAGGCTTTAGGCTGAGCAGAAGTAAGACTGAATATATGGAGTGTAGGTTTAGCGAAAACAGTGATAGAGAGGCGGGGATGATCACATTTGATGGAAAAGTTGTTCATGGATCCACTTTCTTTCGGTATCTTGGATCTATAATTCAAAAGGATGGAGAACTAGATGGCGATGTGGCTCACAGAATAAAGGCAGAGTGGTTGAAGTGGAAGAGTGCCACAGGGGTTTTATGTGATCCTGACATGCCTCATAGATTAAAGGGTAAATTTTACCGCACGGCAATTAGGCCTGCACTGTTATATGGCACCGAGTGTTGGGCTGTAAAACAGTGTCACGTTCAAAAGATGAATGTGGCGGAGATGCGTATGCTACGATGGATGTGTGGTCATACAAAAAAGGATCGGCTCAGAAATGAGGTGATTAGAGAGAAGGTAAGAGTTGCGTCTATAGAAGACAAGATGGAGAATCGATTATGATGGTTTGGTCATGTGAGAAGAAGACCTGTTGATGCCCCAGTGAGGAGGCTACAAAGTTGGGGAACAAGTAGTATTGTGAAAGGCAGAGGAAGACCCAAGAAAACTTGGATAAAGATGATTGAAAATGATATGCTGTTTCTTGGAATTGGAGAAAGTATGGCGATGGAGAGGCAAATGTGGCGGGAAGGAATACGGATGGTGGATGGAATCTGATTTTTTTTTTCTTCTTCTTTTTTTTTTCTATTTTTTTTATTTCATGTTCTTTTAATTTATTTTTCAGGATTTTTCAATTTTTTTTTGTTCTTTTTTTTTTAACATTCATTCTCTTTTTTTTATTTGTTTTTTTCTCTCTACTTTTTCCCTCTTTTTTTCCTTTTATGTTATTTATGTAACGATCATTGACGGTTTCAAAATTTGATTCATGTTAGCCGATCCCAAATCATTTTGGGACTAAGGCTTAGATGTTGTTGTTGTATTTGTCATGAAATACCTTTTTCCTTTTTGTTTTTTCTGCTTTTTCATTTAGGGAAACAAACAAAACTCTCATAATGTTGTCGTGTTCATTACTATTGCTTTGGTGATTGTTATTCTTTTGTATATTGTTTTTTCTGGTTTAACTGCCGAATTTGTCTAGTTTTTGTGAATTTTTGCTCGTTTCTATAATTACTTGATTTCGTCTTGTACTAATATATATATATATTTTAATTCTTGTTAAAAATTCAATTGTCAATTCAAATCAATATTGTCTTATATTCTGTATTTGCATAAATTCAATAATAACATAAAAATAATGCTTTAACACCATATTACAATTGTTATTGGAGATGTTCAAATAGAGATGGTTTTTAATAGTGGGTTTAAAATAAGTAAAGACTGTGTATATAGAAAATGCTACATTTTCTCCTTCTAACATTGTTTTTCTTTTTCCTTTTTTTGACTCTTTGCCCAAAATCTACCGACCCATTTTTTATTAATTTTTTTATAAACTAACAGAATACCCCAATTCTTTTTATCCTTTAGGTTTTTTTTCCAACATTATTTAGTGTATTCAACATTCTTTTTGTTTTTATCAACTCCAACAACTACTGTAAAAGCTCATGTATTTTTAGGATATCTGCAGTGTTTAATTCCACCAACACTATTCTATCTTATTTGCAGAGAAAATTATCAAATTGGTCCTGTATGTGGGATCAATTGGCCAAAAAACTCCGTCTGTCTCGGGCGGACCAAAAACCCCCACTTCAGCCAATTTAGTCCTTCGTCGCCGGTCGGAGTATTTTCCGGCCATCGGAACTGACGTGGACGACACGTGGCTGACACATGGCAAAAATAGTGGGTCCATGTCAGGCCATGTGGCTGACACGTGGCAAAAAAATTTAAAAAAAATTGTTTTGAGAATTAAAAAATTAAAAAAATTAAATAAAAAATTCTAATATTTTATATTAATATTCCAGAATTAAAAATAATTGCCTAAAGTTCCAAATTTTTTTCAGTGTTTTAAATAGCGCAGCGTTGATGTGTAGCGTTTTTGTCTTGATAGCGCGTAGCGCAAATAGCGTACCGTATAGCGTAGGTTTAGCGTTCCTACTATTTTATATAAAAAAATAAAATATATTTATATAATATATAATTCTTTATCATAAGTTAATATAAATCAAGTTAAAATTATAACTAGTGACACTTAAAATAAGAATATATGAAAATAAATGTATAAATATCATATTTACAATCCACCGTTTTTTTAATGAACTCATCAACAAGTTTTCCTATCGGTTATTTATCATTGGTTATTTGTCATTATCTTTGACACTACATATATCTAAGAATTATTAATATAGAACTTTATAGTTTATATAGATATAAAAGTAATAAAATAATAATTAAAAAATATTTGTAATTAAAATAAAAATATATAATTAAAATAAAAAATATGATAAAAATTAAATTTTCTCAAATAGCCCACGCTATTTACGCTATAGCTCAAATAGCCTACGCTATTTGCGCTATTTGGATAAAAGCGTGCCACGTCATAAAAATCCTACGTTATTTGTTCAAAACGCTATTTTGGATGCGCTACAGTCAATTTTTGCGCTATAGCGCGCTATAGCCTACGCTACGAAACGCTATTTAAAACAGTGTTTTTTTAATAATATATTATCAAATTGAGAATTATTATCATTTTCTATAAAATAAATAAAAAAATTATTTTGAGAAAATTATCAAATTGTTAATTCGGATTTTTTCATTATCTCTTGGCATCTTACCATCTTCATAAGGAATATATGGCAAAAAAAAAAAAACAAGAAGAGATGATGATGAATTAGACTTTGAAATTAATTATCTGCTTTACCTAAAAGTCCTTATATTGTCTTTTTTTTTTCGATTCTAGTAGTACTTGTGCATTAAAAATATGTAGTGAAATAAAAACATTAGGTACACACTTGAAATAAAAAGGTTTATTAAATTATTTATCCTTTTTATTTGGATGTTGAAACTACATACTTGTACAGTTTGTACATGTCTAGCTGCACTTGAAAAGATACAACAAATTCACAGGAAATAACATCTTCCATGTATATATGACTCAACCGATCTAGCTCGGGATTTTGTAAAGGATAAATTACCAAAGAAGAAGGTTCCCCTGTTAAGAATCATGTAAAGGACTGATCTTCCATGTATATACGATCGAATCGAATCAAATATAGCAATGGACAACATTTTGCACTTGTAGCATTATTTTTTGTGCATCTGTGCTTGTTTGGAATACTTGAATATTTGATTGCACTGAATTGTACCATGTAAACACTTGTAGGGATTATTATTTACATAAAAAAGCTCCTAATGACTAATTCTTCTTTCCAGATGAATTGTCATAAACTGTTGTATATTATCAATGCCCGAGGCTCCATTGGGGTCAAAGGTGGCCATGGCCCCCCTTAATGTTGTCATAATATAGGTATATATATGTTATTATTTTATATAGCCTTTTTATGCTTTTTAATGTATTAATATAAATGTAATATCCCCCCCCCCCCCCCCCTCTTGTGGAATAATATTTTTCTCCATTGGACTTGTATTATAAATCTATTCTTATGAGACTAAGCTCAAAATTAGAAATAGATACACTTTATAAACACTTAAATGATACTACATTTTATAAAAATAGACTAGCCGTTATTCTTGTTCCGCACTCCTGATCTTCTCTCCAACTTTTCTCTTTGTTTTCCCACTCGCTGTCCTCAATCCTTAATGCACTCAAATCCTCAATTCACATCTTATTATTCATGTAAAATTTTACGTTTTTATGTAAATACAAATTACTATAATGCATTCTTCTGTTTAGAAGCAATACACATACATAAAGTTTCGTAACAAGATGGATGATGGATTTCCATCACTGTATGCTTATCCATATAAAAAGAAAAATAGCCAAAGGTTTTACCACTGATTCGATTATAGATAGACTTCGCGATACAAAGGAATGTAGAGCTCTACATTAAATTCCTTACTTTTTTGTATACGAGTTTTGAATACTTAGTCTGTTAACTGTTGGAGAAAAATATTTTGGCCGCCTTTAAATGTGTTTGCTGGCTTCGTCCCTGCCAACTACAGTGACACGGAACCAGAGGAGAGGCGAATTAAGCTGATCTTAGAAAGTTTATTAATAAATTATTTTAAATCCCTACCGATTCGATCACCAAAATATATTAGCCCCCGGGATATTTAAAGTCTTGATTCCATCACTCCTAACTATTTACCTTTATAAGAAAAATTCATAACTATCATATATGTGAGCATGATACAGGGTTTTTCCTGAAATACAAAGATGTCTGCAACTCTGATGTGTTGCATATGAGATTGTTTAGCTGACCTTTGTTGACAAAGATACTCTTTTTGTAGGGCAGTTTGGAAAATTTAACAAAGTGGATTGCTATCTTTTATAGATGTTTGTCCAATCCCAGGATTTTTTTTCTTAATTTAATTGAAATATAGCGCATGAAAATTTCTGTAGTCTTCAGTTGTCACATACAATGCAATTGAAATGAGAATGGCATGGCATCAAAATTTCTGGGTGTCATAGAAAGACTTTCAGAGCATGATTGCGATATCTTCGTACCAGTGTCAGTTGGCTCATTTGTGTTAAATTATTGTAAAAATCGAATAGTTCTAGTAAGCATATATGGAGAACCCATGATCATTTCCATTGGAACATCACTTTCTCAGAGCATAAGATTTTAAAGTTCCCTTCTTGCTAACAATGGGTGATCAAGAAGTGAAGTTGTTAGGTGTGTGGGCAAGCCCTTTTAGCAAAAGAGTTGAGATTGCACTTAAAATGAAGGGAATCAGTTACGAATATGCGGAGGAAGATTTGTCCAACAAGAGCCCTGAGCTTCTTAAATACAACCCCGTCCATAAGAAAATCCCTGTGGTAATACACAACGGGAAGCCGATTTGTGAGTCTTTAGTTATTCTCGAGTACATCGATGAGACATGGATAAGTGGACCATCTATATTTCCCAAAGATCCTCATGCCGGAGCCATGGCTCGTTTCTGGGCAAAAATTCTGGACGATAAGGTGTGTATGTGTGTGTGTGCGTGCATGGGCGAGTGTGGTAAATACCTGCACTACTATTTATAATTCATTTTAATTTTAAAAATATACTAATACATTTTTACTTGTTTGCTGCATGCAAATTGACTCATTCTTTGACTTGTGATCTCAGTGTTACCCTGACATATGGAAGATAGGTGGAAGCCAAGGGGAGGAGCAACGAGAGAAAGCCATTGAAGAAGCTACGGAGCACTTGGTAACACTTGAAAATGAGCTCAAAGGCAAGAAGTTCTTTGGTGGAGATGAGATTGGACTAGTTGACATTACTGCTAACTTCATAGCACTTTTGCTTGTTGTTGTACTAGAGTTGGTGGGAATAAAATTGCTTACAAGAGGTAAGTTCCCGAGATTAGAAGAATGGATTGATAATTACCTTGGTAACAGCATTGTTAAGGAAACTTTGCCTGCAAGGGCAGACTTGTTAGCCTTTTGTCGCTCTGTGTTTCAGCAATCATTCTGACTTCTCGTACAGATGTCATACTCATGTTCTTGAGCTACTGGCAGATTTTCTGCACGTATCGTTTTTTATATGAATTGGTGGAACAAGTTGGGACTTGGGAGCGAGTCATTCAGTAGCCTATGTTTGCGACTAATTTACAGGGTGATGAAGTAAGCCTTTTGGCTCCACTTATCAGTAGAGTTTTTATAATCCAGATTTTGGCTTAAATAAAGAGATTGGTGAGTCCAAAGTTTCCATTAGTTTGACTTGAAATACTTTGACATTTGGATCTGCAATTTTTTTTTCTGGAGACGATATAAAGTAGTTAAATTATATTAGGAAGTTGTTTACTGCATGGGATTTAATTAGAAGAGTTGAAAGAATAGGTCGAAAGAATTAAATCATAAGAATGCAGCTCAAAATAGGTCGAAAGAGAGTTGTGAGCTTCTCAAAATAACCTTGTTCACTATTTATCACTAAAAGGTCTCTGTGCTGTTACACAATGTGAATCCAATTTGTGAGCCTCCTGTTATTCTGAGTCATTGTTTAATTGTGTAAATCTACGTGATATAACTAGAAAATCTAACCACTCCTAGAAATTGTCACTTAGACATCCGGGTTTAGACATCGGTTAGTTATACCTGTTATGTTAAAGGTGACATAAATAGACATCCCTTTTTTAGACTTCGATTATTTAGGATGAATTTATTACTTCGTTTTACAGAGTTCCAGTGATTAAGGTCCACCCATACCAAACGTAGCACAAGAAGTTTTTCACTTGATTTTCCATAGTCTTTCAGTTCAACAGGCAATTCCATTAAATAATAGTATGAGAATGGCATAAAGAATTTGGGTGTCCTCGAAAGACTTCCGGAGCATGATTGCAACATATTCCCACCAGTGTAAGGCAGCAACCAACCAGTGTCTGTTGGCTCATTTGTGTTGTGTTATTGTCAAACTTAATTGTTCGACTAGAGTTCAGGTTTAGCTGTTCAGTTCATCATCACTAGTCCTTGTGATATGCCAAGAATATTAGCTATGAGATGAATAAAAGAGCTAGAATCTTAAATCTTGGTTTGCAGGTTTAATTTTATGCAAGAGAATACAATACATTTATTCAAAAAAAGGTGAAAAAAAAAGGACAAGATTAAATACCATGACAAGAGGATGAGATAATATTGTGGCTGTTATAATATCACCAATAATGGTATGTGGGATCAACAATCAATAATTCAATCAATTATTGGATTGAAATATCTAATATAAAGACAATTATGTTGTATAATTAATAATATTAATTTGTTGTATAGCATGTAATCTTGAGCTATAAATAGAGCTCTTTGGTAGAGCTTTGTACACACAATTCATTCTAAAAAAGCTCAATCTCTTCATCTTCTTTCATCCTCTTTTATGCTTATATATCATAATATATATATATATAATATTGTGAAGTGATAAAATATCCGATTTTACAACACGTTATCAGCACGAGCTCTACCGATTTAATCCCATTCCGCAGTCGGACTCGATATATTGGTACATCATCCTTAAATTCTAAAGGTATGTAATTAACTTTATTTATATTTAATTTATGTAATAATAATATTTAGATATGGTATTAATCTAATATCATTATTGATGATAATTAATATATTTAAACAAATATAATAATTATGTAAATATCATCAATTTAAATTTATATGCGTAAGGACCTAAGCTCAATCTTATTTTTAAGATGATTCTTGGACTATGGACTAATTATATATGTAAGACCTAAATAATAATGAATTTGTGTGAAGTGTAAAAATCTTCACCTATTTTTATTTGAAGAGTTCCATTTATTAGTGAAGAGTTGAATCTTCATCTATATTTTGTAGAGGATTACTAATGGAGGAATACAAAATTCCCATTCATATGACCACGAAAGATTTTATAATCGAGTAGTGATATTTTTATTTTTAGTAACCACGAAAGATTTTATAATCGAGTAGTGATATTTTTATTTTTAGTAACCACGAAAGATTTTATAATCGAGTAGTGATATTTTATTTTTAGTAGTCATGAAAGATTTTATAATCGAGTAGTGATATTATTATAACTAACTATATAGATTATAATTCATATGTATATATATATATATACGAGTAGTGATATTATTATAACTAACTGTATAGATTATAATATATATATATATATATATATATATATATATATGAATTTCCATTCCCCAAACTCTAATTACCAACGGTTAGTTAATTAAATATATAAGAATATATTCACAAATTTTAATGATAATTAACAATAATAATAAAAAAAAAAATCTCCAACGGTCATAAACGGCCATATTTCAAAATCAAATCTATAAATACTCATATTATACTCCACACTTATTAATCATCTCCAAAATATCTACCAATTTTTACAAAATGGGTAAATATTTTATGACTTTCCTCACTCTTATTACATTTTTCAATTTCATCATTTGCTACACTCAAGTCGATTGCTTTAGTGAGACATATGTGATCATCATTATGATGGTCACGATTCTTCTTTTAGTTTTTAGTTGGTTTGTTGTGATTAATATTTAAGCATGAATGGTATTTGTATTGAGTAATAATTTGAATTATACTTTTGTTGACATCATTAAATGTAATAGCTATGTGTTAATTATATTTCAATTTTATGTTTTGGAATAGATAACCATGTCCAATCTTAAGCTCGATTTCGCTCCCTTGAATCTTAATGGAGACAATTATATGTCTTGGACAAATGATGTGAAGACACATCTCAGGTGCAAAGGACTCGAAAATATTCTAACAAATAATGTGCCAGATGCTACGAAAGAAACGGAGGTAGATGAAAAAGAGCTTTCTATGAATAAAGCAAAAGCATTAAAATGCATGAGGCAACATCTTGATGAAGGATTAAAACTAGAGTACATGAACGTGGATGATCCCAAAATTTTATGGGACAATCTTAAGAAAAGATTTGGGTATCAAAAGCAAGTGTTATTACCCGCACTAGTTGATGAATGGAACAAGTTAAGATTCCAAGATTTTAAAAGTGTGAGCGAGTATAATTCTGCTATGTTCAGAATTGTATCACAACTAGAGTTTTGTGGTAAAATCATAACAGAAGGTGAAAAATTGGAAAGGATGTATGCTACATTCCATACGTCACATCTAATACTGCAACAACAATACAGAATGCGGGGATATACCGAATACTCTGAATTAATTGCAGCTCTCTTACTTGCTGAAAAGAATAATGATCTGTTGATAAAGAATCATCAGTCTCGTCCTACAGGGGTGATAGCGATTCCTGAAGTAAATGCCACAACTACTAATCAAGGACGTGGTGGTCATGGTTGGTTTAGAGGTCGAGGTCGGGGACGCGGTCGCGGCCACTTTCATGGTCGAGGTCGAGGTCGTGGCCGTGGTTATGGAAATTACTTTAGGCCTCCCAAAAATGAAATGATTAATAAAAACCAACAAGACAAAGATAAGTATGTCCAAGAAGGTTCATCCAATAAAAATGAAAATTCTTGTTTCAGATGCGGGAAAAAGGGACATTGGGCTAGGGCATGTAGAACGCCAGGCCATATTTGTAAAATGTACAAGGCATCTCTGAAAAATAAAGAAAAGGAAGTCGATTTTCATGAACCTGAGGACGACTCAACCTAGAAGCTGCAGATTTTACTGAGGATGCAAACGTGGACATGGACATGGAATAAAATAAAAAATAAATAAATAAATAAATATGTGATTTCCATGTTTGTTGCATCTTTATTGTACTTGTTTGTATTCTCTTATTTGTATTCTCTTGTTTGAAATATGTATTATCTCATTTGAAGTTTGTATGAAGTATTTAATAAATGTTATTATATTAAGCTAACTTACCATCTTTTAGTCTTATATTCTTATTCATTAAGGAGTTTGAGTATGGAAGGTATTGGAGACATTTGCATCCCGGACAGTGGCACAACTCATACAATCCTCAAAAATAAGAAATATTTTACTGAGGTACAATCTACAAAAGCGAATAAATACAATTTCAGTCCCGCGGACTTGATTGAAGGAACAGGTAATGCTAAATTCATATTACCAAATGGAACAAAATTTGTCATTAATAATGCTTTATTTTCTCCAAAATCTAAGAGAAACTTGTTGAGCTTTAATGACATATACCGTCAAGGATATGATATCAAACAAGAATTGAAGGTAATATGAAATATATGTACATTCGCTAATATTTTGGGAAAGAAACAAATCCGGAAAAACTACCACAATTATCTCGTGGATTACATTATACACATATTCATGAAACTGAATGTAATTCAATAATAAAAGAGGATCCCAAAATATTGACATTATGGCATGAACGCCTAGGTCATCCTGGCTCCACGATGATAAGGAAAATAATTAATAGTACACATGGTCACCCAATGAAAGGTGTAAAACTCATAAATAATAAACTATGTGAAGCTTGTTCTCTTGGAAAGTTTATAATAAGGCATTCACCAGGCAAACTTGAAAAGGAATCACCTACATTTCTCGAAAGAATTCAAGGTGGCATATGTGAACCTATTGATCCACCATCAGGACCTTTCAGGTATTTTATGATTCTAATTGATGCATCTAGTAGATGGTCACATGTTTGTTTATTGTCAAGTCGTGATATGGCATTTGCAAGATTCCTTGCACAAATAATTAAACTAAAGGCACAATTTCCTGATTATACTATACGGAATGTGAGACTTGACAATGCTGGTGAATTCACATCACAAGTATTTAATGATTATTGTATGTCAATTGGAATTACATTCGAGCATCCTGTTCCGCATGTGCATACACAAAATGGTTTAGCTGAATCATTAATTAAACGCCTTCAATATATTGCTAGACCACTAATAATGAGAACAAAGCTACGCCATCGTTTGGGGTCATGCAATTTTACATGCCGCTTCACTAATAAGGTTAAGACCAAGTGCTAATCATAAATATACTCCATATCAACTTGCACTTGGTCGTGAACCTGATGTTTCCCATCTAAAAGTTTTTGGTGCAAGATATGTACCAATAGCTACCCCACAAAGAACAAAAATGGGACCTCAAAGAAGGTTGGGAATATATGTTGGGTATGACTCACCCTCTATTATTAGATATCTTGAACCTCTAACAGTGATGTTTTTCAAGCAAGATTTCCGATTGTCATTTTGATGAGACGAGATTCCCAACCTTAGGGAGGTAATAAACAGTGGAAAAGGACATAACATGGTATGTACCATCATTATTACATTTGGATTCATATACAAAATTATGGGAAGAAAATGTAAGAAAAATTGTACATTTACAAGGTTTGGCAAATGAATTGCCAGATGCATTTACTGATATGAAAAGAGTGACAAAGTCACATGTGCCAGCTGTTAATACTCCTGCTCGGATTGAAATTCCAAAAGAAGATGAAAATATAAGTACATCTAAAGCACGCTTAAAGCGAGGAAGGCCTGTTGGTTCCAAAGATAAAAATCCCCGGAAAAGAAAAATAACCAATATAAATGAATGTGCTAAAGAAGCACAAAATGATGAAAAATATGATCATGTTGAAACACAAGCTGAGGCAAATAAGGAGGTCACTGAAAATGAAACTGAAAATACAAATGATCTCGAGATATCTATTAATTATATTAATACGGGGAATTTATGGCATAGGAGAAATAATCACATTGATGAGATATTTGCATACTCCATTGCGTGTGATATAATAATTGGAGATGACGATCCTGAACCCATATCTATATTCGAATGTCAACATAGACCTGATTGGCCAAAATGGAAAGATGCAATAGATGCCGAACTAAATTCTCTTAGAAAACGAAAAGTGTTTGGACCGATTGTTGTCACACCCAGTAATGTGAAACCTGTTGGGTATAAATGGGTCTTTGTAAGGAAACGGAATGAGAAAAACCAGATTGTAACATACAAGGCTCGTCTTGTTGCACAAGGTTTTTCACAAAGACCTGGGATTGATTATGAGGTAACATATTCCCCTGTTATGGATGCCATTACTTTTCGTTATTTAATTAGTTTATCGGTATCTTATAATCTTAATATGCATCTCATGGATGTTGTTACAGCATATTTATATGGATCACTTGATGCTGATATATATATATGAAAATTCCTGAAGGGTTTAAGTTACCTGAAGCATCGAAACCCAGAGAAATTTATACAATTAAATTACAGAGATCTTTATATGGGTTGAAACAATCTGGACTCATGTGGTATAACAGATTAAGTGAATATTTGATTAAAGAAGGCTATGTGAATAAACCTATTTGCCCTTGTGTTTTTATAAGGAAAACAACATCCGGATTTGTAATCATTGCTGTCTATGTTGATGATTTGAATATCATTGGAACTAATGCAGAAATTTTGGAAGCAATGAATTACTTAAAGAAAGAATTTGAAATGAAAGATTTGGGAAAAACAAAATTCTGCCTTGGTCTGCAAATGGAACATACTAAAAATGGAATATTAGTATACCAATCAAATTATACAGAAAGGGTATTAAAAAGATTCCACATGGACAAATCAACACCTTTGAGTACCCCAATGGTCGGCAGAACACTTAATATTGAAAAGGATCCATTCAGACCAAATGAAGAAAATGAAGAGGAAGTTGGTCCTGAAATACCATACCTTAGCGCAATTGGAGCCCTAATGTATCTTGCTAATTGTACACGACCGGATATAGCTTTTGGCAAGAAATTTACTAGCAAGATTCGGTTCATGTCCTACAAAGAGGCATTGGAACGGAATAAAACATATATTCAGATATTTACGAGGTACGATTGATCTTGGTTTGTTTTATTCTAACAATGCAAAACCAGCTTTGCTTGGCTATGCAGATGCAGTCATCTATCCGATCCACATAATTCTAAGTCACAAACTGGATATGTATTCACATATGGAGGAACTGCAATATCTTGGAGATCTCAAAATGCATAATCGTGACTACTTCCTCAAACTATGCTGAGATAATAGCTCTTCATGAAGCAAGTAAAGAATGTAGATGGTTAAGATCGGTAACACAACATATTCAAGAAACATCAGGCTTGCCAGTCGATAACGGTCCAACAATAGTATACGAGGACAACTCTGCATGTGTTACTCAAATGAAGGAAGGCTACATCAAAAGCGATAAAACCAAACACATCCCCCCAAAGTTCTTCGCATTCACTCAGAACTTGAAAGAAATAAAGAGATCGACATCCAATATATTCGATCTTGTGATAATGCGGCAGATCTCTTCACAAAATCACTCCCTACGAATGTTTTCAAGAAACACATTCAGAATATTGGAATGCATCATCTTCGAGACCTTTAAAGAAGAACTACCCATGCTGGATTGAGGGGGAGCATCACAACTGTACTCTTTTTCCCTTATTAAGTTTTTATCCCACTGGGTTTTTCTTAATAAGGTTTTTAACGAGGCAGCTTGTGATGCTCCCAAATGAGATATCACGATATAAGATATTTCAAAGGGGGAGTGTTATAATATCACCAATAATGGTATGTGGGATCAACAATCAATAATTCAATCAATTATTGGATTGAAATATCTAATATAAAGACAATTATGTTGTATAATTAATAATATTAATTTGTTGTATAGCATGTAATCTTGAGCTATAAATAGAGCTCTTTGGTAGAGCTTTGTACACACAATTCATTCTAAAAAAGCTCAATCTCTTCATCTTCTTTCATCCTCTTTTATGCTTATATATCATAATATATATATAATATATTGTGAAGTGATAAAATATCCGATTTTACAACAGTGGCATGTATTTTGGACCACTAGAAATATATCCCTTTTTGTAGAAATGTAATGATCTTGTCCATATATATAAAAGCTCATAATCAGAGCTCAAAAGCCAAAACACAGTTCTTGATCTTAAAGATCTGTTCTTTCTAACAATGGGTGATCAAGAAGTGAAGTTGCTTGGTGTATGGGCAAGCATTTTCAGTAAAAGAGTTGAAATTGTTAGGACCGCCACCACCACCACTCTGTCACATTAGTATGATATTGTCCGTTTTGGGCCAAGCCCGCACGGATTTGTTTGTGGGCTCCTTCCCAAAAGGCCTCATACTAATTGAGTGGTGGACTTTATTATATAGAAGACTTCTTTTCTTCTCTCTTCCGATGTGGGATGGGTTTGCCAACCCCAACAATCCTCCCCTCAAACCAAGGACCACATCATTGTCCTCCCCTTGAACGATAATCCGTACATCTTGAACCGCCGTTATCATCACTGAACGGGACGCGCCACCTGATCACCACAATATCAGGAAGACTTTCGACACAAGGCACCAGCAAAGATGTTGCGAGGTCATACCAGGGGCTTCTCCACCATCGTAAAGGCAGTCTCAACTTAGGCTCCACCACTAGGTCCAGTCGAACCATCGGCTCCGATACCACTGTTAGGACCGCCACCACCACCACTCTGTCACATTAGTATGATATTGTCCGCTTTGGGTCAAGCCCGCACGGATTTGTTTTTGGGCTCCTTCCCAAAAGGCCCCATATTAATTGAGTGGTGAACTTTATTATATAAAAGACTTTTTCTTCACGTGGTTGTGACACCCTTCATAAGGAAAAAGGGTGCAAAGACCTTTTCTTCACATGGCTCCCTTCATTTCTGGCAGAATGGACGGTGTGAGAGCTGTATAAATTGAGCTCCCCTTCTTCAAAGTTTCACACACCAGCAGAAGAGTGCAATAGAGAGAGAAAGAAAATAGAGAGTATTGAGAGAAGAAAACGAGAGAAAAATATAGAGTATTTTTCTATATCCCTTAAAATAGTATTTTTTATTTTTCTTGTCATTCCAAGTTAAACACTTGAGATATTTTTGTATTTCGAGAGATATCCTCTTGAGAGATTGTGTATCCCCTAATTTATTAGGGAGAATTCTGTAAGCCTACTATAGTTATAGTGGAAGTTTTTCGGACTAATGTCCTTCCGTGGTTTTTCCCAATTTGGGTTTTCCACGTAAAATTCTTGTGTTTTAATTATTTTTAATATCCCATTTTTAATTCCAGATAGCGGAAAAATATTTATCCTAATTTCGCTGTGAAAGTGTCATTTATTTTGACATTATTTTTTAAAGAAGTGTAATTTTTCCCAACAAGTGGTATCGGAGACATTTGGTTAAGGAAGCGGATTAAAAATGGAGGAATCGTCGTCCCTTGGCGACATGTTCAAATTGAACGGATCAAATTACTCAATTTGGAAACTAAGCATGTTGGATCTTCTCTACTGTAAGGATCTCTATTTACCCTTACATGGTGATGATGCCAAACCGAAAGATACAAGTGATGCTGAATGGAAGATCATGCACAGAAAAATTATTGGCTACATTCGGCGCTTCATTGAACACAGTATTTTCCATCATCTTTCTAATGAGGAAAAAACCGATGATCTTTGGAAGAAAATCGAATCTACGTTTGAGAGAAAAAATGCCTTAAACAAAGCTTCAATAATCAGAAGAATTGTTCGATTGCGATATGCGGAGGGTGCCAACATGACGGAGCACCTAAATGCATATCAAGGTCTTATCAATCAATCCATCAATATGAAGATTTCCATTGATGATGAAGTTGTAGCTTTATTGCTACTGAGTTCGGTGCCGGATAGTTGGGACACTCTTGTGGTTTCAATCAGCAACTCGGCTCCAGATGGAGCTCTGACCTTGCAGATGGTCAAAGATTGTCTTCTTAATGAAGAATCCAGAAGAAAAGAACAAGATCGCCCTTTTGAGACAAAGGCGATGGTTGCTGAAAATATTGATCGAGGGAGAAGCAAAAATAAAAGCTCTAAATTTACAAGAGATAAATCCAGGGGGAAGTCTAAAACTAGAAGAGACTTCAAATGCCATTATTGTGGTGGTTTAAACCACTATGAGAAAGACTGTAGAAAGAAGAAAAGGGAACAAAAGCACGAAAATAATGGAAATACACATCAAGACATGACAGCAGTTGCAGCTGATGGCGATATCATCATGGTATGTGATGATACTCTTATGAGTATGTCATGCCAACAAATCGACTGGATCGTAGATTCGGGTGCATCTTATAACATTACACCATATCGTGATATGTTTGTATCCTACACTGGTGGAAGCTTTGGCAAAGTCAGAATGGCCAATCATGGTGTGACTGAAGTGGCTGGGATAGGAGACATTATTCTGCTTACTGATACTGGATGTAAGCTTATCTTAAAAGATGTACGACATGTTCCTGATATCAGACTCAATATTATTTCCATTGGCAAGCTCGACGATGATGGTTACATCAATCACTTTGGCGAAGGAAAATGGAAACTCATCAGAGGCTCCCTTATTGCAGCAAGAGGTAGAAAAGAAAATTCTCTCTACTTAATGCATGCAAATCTGTCCAATGGAGAGGTGAATACAATCGTCAAAAACTCCTTCATTGAGTTATGCCATAAGAGACTCGGATATTTGAGCCAGAAAGGTTTAGAAATTTTGGCAAGAAGGAACCTCCTCCCTGAAGTAAAAGGCGTGCACTTGGAAACATGTGTTGATTGTTTGGACGGGAAACAACACAGAGTTGCATTCAAAAGCTTCTCTCCCTCAAGAAGAGCTCAGCCTCTTGATTTGGTGCACACAGACCTGTGTTATATGAAAGACAGGACTCTTGGTGGTGCATTGTATTTCGTCACTTTCATTGACGATTTTTCGAGAAAAGTGTGGTGCTTTGCTTTGAAAACAAAAGACCAAACATTAGAGGTCTTTAAGCATTTTCAAACAAAAGTTGAGAGAGAAACGGGAAGGACACTAAAGTGTGTTCGTGCAGACAACGGTGGTGGATACCAAGGCCCGTTTGAACAACACTGTAAGAACCATGGTATCAAGCTTGAGAAAAGCGTCCCAAAAACCCCTCAGCATAATGGCGTTGACAAAAGGATGAACAGGACAATTTGTGAAAGAATTATATGTATGTTATCCCATTCAAAATTGCCAAAATCATTTTGGGGTGAAGCTATGAGGACTGCAGTCGACTTAATAAACCTTTCTCCATCAACTCCTCTGGGTGGTGATGTTCCAAATAGAGTGTGGCCAGGGAAAGACGTTTCTTACAAACACTTAAGAGTGTTTGGTTGTAGGGATTTCGTACATATTCCAAAAGACGAAAGATCCAAGCTTGATGATAAAACCAAACCATGTATCTTCATAGGATATGGCCATGAAGAGTTTCGTTACAGATTATGGGATCCAGTTAACAGGAAGGTTATCAGAAGCAGGGATATTGTATTCCTTGAAGATCAAGTACTTGATGAAGTCAAAGAAAAACCTGAATCTAATTCAAAAGCTCCTGTCAACTTAGACCCAGTTCCTTCACCGACGGTTCAGAATTACAGGGGAGATACCCACCCATAGAATAATGATACGGTTGATGATGAAGCAGGTGACAATCAAAACCCACCTGTACAAAATGATGTCCCTCCAGTTAGAAGGTCAACTCGAGAAAGACAACCTTCTACCAGATATAGCCCACATGAGTATGTAATGATCACTGATGAAGGAGAGCCATAATGTTTTAGAGAGGCCATGGAAAATGATCAAAACGAAAAATGGTCAGAAGCCATGGAAGAAGAAATGCAATCCTTGGAAGATAATCACACATACGACCTAGTTGAGTTACCATTTGGAAAGAGATCACTTAGAAACAAATGGGTTTACAAGTTGAAGACTGAAAAACGTAGCTCACAACCAAGGTACAAAGCGAGGCTGGTTGTGAAGGGTTTCATTCAAAAGAAGTGTGTCGATTTTGAAGAGATTTACTCACCAGTTGTGAAGATGTCCTCAATCAGAGTTGTTCTCGCAATTGCTGCCAATTTAGATCTGGAGATTGAACAACTTGATGTGAAAACTGTATTTCTGCATGGAGATTTAGATAAAGAAATCTACATGGACCAACCAGAAGGTTTCAAAATTAAAGGAAAAGAGAACCTTGTATGTAGATTGAAGAAGAGCTTGTATGGCTTGAAACAAGCTCCTAGACAGTGGTACATGAAGTTTGAGTCCGTCGTGACTAACCATGGCTACAACAGAACCACCTCAGATCAGTGTGTTTTCATCAAAAAGTTCACAGGAGGTGAATTTATCATATTGTTACTCTACGTTGATGATATGCTGATTGTAGGCCATGATGCCAGCAAAATTGGTAAACTGAAGAAAGAGCTAAGTAAGTCTTTTGCGATGAAAGACTTAGGGGTAGCTAAGCAAATCCTTGGAATGAAGATATTCAGGGATAGGAAAAACAAGAAGCTCTGGTTATCTCAAGAACAATACATTGAGAAAGTTCTTTAAAGATTCAATATGAGCAAGTCGAAGCCAATCAGCACTCCACTTACAGGACACATGAAACTCGGTTAGCACAAAGGCCCCACAAGTGATACCGAGAAGAAGGAGATGCAAAAGATACCATATGCTTCTGCAGTAGGTAGTTTAATGTATGCTATGGTATGCACTAGACCAGATATAGCCCATGCAGTTGGTGTTGTTAGTCATTTTCTTTCCAATCCAGGAAAGGAACACTGGGAAGCAGTGAAATGGATATTACGATATCTTAGAGGCACTTCGAGATCTTGTCTGAAGTTCGGCGAAAACCATGTCCTACTAGAAGGATATACGGATGCAGATATGGCTGTTGATATTGATTTGATATTGATTCCAGGAAATCCACATCAGGGTACCTGATGAGACTTGCGGGGGGAGCTATCTCGTGGCAATCGAAACTTCAAAAATGCATGGCATTATCCACAACAGAAGCCGAGTATATAGCCGTGACGGAAGCTAGTAAAGAAGTGTTGTGGTTAAAGAAATTTCTACTGGAGTTGGGCTTGAAGCAAAAAAGGTATGTGCTTTACTGCGACAGTCAACGCGCAATTCACTTGAGTAAGAATTCGAGTTTTCACTCAAGATCGAAGCATATTGATGTGAGATACCATTGGATTCGAGATGCACTTGAAATAAAGGTAATGCAACTCGAGAAGGTTCACACTGATGATAATGGTTCCGACATGTTTACCAAGTCCTTACCCTGAGATAAGTTTGAAATTTGCAAACGTGAAGCAGGTCTGACTGAATTCCCACATGAGGTGGAGGGGGAGAATTGTTAGATGGGGTCCCACCCCATGTGGCCACCTTTGCTTAAGCAAGCATGCAAATGTTTTGACAATAAAAAAGGAAAAGACTTTTTCTTCACGTGGTTGTGGCACCCTTCATAAGGAAAAAGGGTGCAGGGGCTTTTTCTTCACATGGCTCCCTTCATTTATGGCAGAATGGACGGTGTGAGAGCTCAATTAATGGACGGTGTGAGATCTCTATAAATTGAGCTCCCCTTCTTCATAGTTTCACACACCAGCAGAAGAGTGCAATAGAGAGAGAAAAAAAATAGAGAGTATTGAGAGAAAAAAACGAGAGAAAAATATAGAGTATTTTTCTATCTCCCTCAAAATAGTATTTTCTATTTTTCTTGTCATTCCAAGTTAAACACTTGAGATATTTTTGTATTCCGAGAGATATCCTCTTGAGAGATTGTGTATCCCCTAATTTATTAGGGAGAATTCTGTAAGCCTACTATAGTTATAGTGGAAGTTTTTCGGACTAAGGTCCTTCCGTGGTTTTTCCCAATTTGGGTTTTCCACGTAAAATTCTTGTGTCTTAATTATTTTTAATATCCCATTTTTAATTCCAGATAGCGGAAAAATATTTATCCTAATTCCGCTGTGCAAGTGAAATTTATTTTGACACTATTTTCTAAATAAGTGTAATTTTTCCCAACAGAAATTGCACTAAAAATGAGAGGGAATTAGTTATGAATATGTTGCCCAAGATCTGTCCAACAAGAGCCCTGAGCTTCTCACATACAATCCTATTCATAAGAAAGTGCCTGTGCTATTACACAACGGCAAGCCAATTTGTGAGTCTCTTGTTATTCTTGAGTACATCGATGAGACCTGGAAGGCTGGATCTTCTATACTGCCTGAAGATCCTTATGCCAGATCCACCGCTCGTTTCTGGGCAAAATTCATAGACGATAAGGTATAGATGTGTGTGTGTGTGTACGTTACATATTATTACCATTGTTAGCATCCAATTTCCATTGTAAAAGGTTTTCAAAAAATCTGGCATCTTTTTATGTTTTACTTGTTTACTGCAAGCAAATCCACTCATTCTTTGTTTGTGATTTTCAGTGTCATCCTGCTATATGGAAGATCAGGGGGCCAAGGGGAGGAACAAGAAAAAGCCATTGAAGAAGCTACAGAACATTTGGAAACACTTGAAAATGAGCTCATATTCATCTCCATAGTCAAGCAAGATTCGGTAGCCCGTTGCCCACACAACGTCCGGATTAAGGCAGGATCATACTCTAGAAGGTTTTGAGGAAGAAATCAAAGTAGCAAACCACTATGCTTCAAGAGTTAAATATCCTATGATCTTTTAATCTAGATTAGGATATTGATTTCACCACAATATTATTTAATAATAATAAATAGTATTTAAATTGCTTATTAATCTTAGTAGTTAATTAATTAGCATGCCTAAATATATTTTGTGCTCGTGGATGCGTAAAATGCTTTATCAAACTTTCTCATCTTCGCTTCCGCTGCTAGTACTTCAAAAATAATGTTAAATGATGATGTTTGGTCACAGTTTCGCCCTAGAATGCTCAAAATCGCCTCTGACCGACGAGGAGGAGAAAAGAAAGAAAATTGGCGAAATAAGGGTTGCAGCCTGTTTATATAGGCTGAAGCATCATTACGTACGCAACACTCCTCGTGTTACGTACATTAAGCTCTTGACGCACATTAAGTTGTCCACGTTGCTTACGCAACAAACTTCACAGTGGCCACACCCTCGATGCAATGGGTAATATTACGTATGCTGCATGGAATGCTTAGCGTACATAAGGAATGTTAACGTACGCTACGTTTCCAAATTAACATACGTAATTGTTTGCCCAGTGCCTACTGCGTTCAAAGCCCTAAGTATCTTCACGTACATTGTGAGGCTTCGATTACGTGCATTATAGCGTATTACGTATGCTACGACCTGTAGGTAACATACGCAAGGATGCTATTAGAGACTTCTGCCTCAAATCTTCAGGTAAGTTCACATACACTACATCTAGGATTAACGTACGTTAAAGTCGGCCTTTGCATACATTAAGCATGGAACATAACGTGCGTAACATTCATGAACTAGCAAGATTGATCTAACTTCTTGGTGCACAAGACAACTATACGATGAGATATACAACTATTCAGTCATAACAGCACGACCAACACGAGCATCAACTAATGGGTTCAAATACTAATAATTTTGGCGAAATATAATGCTACACAATATGTAAGTCACATCGAGTACAAATGAATCACAAAATTGAAAAATATGAAAGTAAAAAGTACGGATATTACGAAAGGAGATATATATTATCAATAACTCATCATTATCTCTTGGCATCTTACCATCTTCATAAGGAATATACGGCAACCAAGAGAGACGGAGAGGTTAAAAAAATTGAAGAAGGGATGAATTCCTAGTTTTCTTTATTTATGTGCTTATAAATTCTAGGGAAAACTGCATAAAATAGAAACATACTTTGCACTCGTTCCTATTTCTAGCAACCATCTTTAAAAATCACCAGTAATAGAAACGAACTATTTATTTCTTGCAATTTTAGAAACTTTTAACAATGACTTCTGTTAAGTACTGACGTGGCCGTTAAGATAATTTTTAAATACTTTTATATTCCACTGTGTCTCTCTCAAGGTGAGTTGGATGCTGATATGTCCTATTTTCCGACATAAACCGAGCACCAAATCACGGAAAACAGAAAAAGGAATTCCGATACCAACCGCAAAACGCAAATTGACCAGTTTAGATCGCAAAACGCAGAGAAACCAGAAATACCAACCAACCAGTTCAGGACGCAAATCGCTACCCTTGCCAAAGCCCAGTTCAGATCGGGAAATCGAGCACCAACTCGCTGCAGATCGGGAAATCCCAGAAGTGAACGGCGCCGAGAAGGAAAAGGGAAGCTTCTATCTGGTTCCTAACTACAAATTACACAGAACCTGCCCTAATTTCAGATCTATAAACCCGACCCGAGTCCTCAGCCCGGGTAAGAGGGGAGTTGAAAAAATTCTGCCTTTGACAATAGAAGCAGAAAAGGCGGCAGAGGGATTTGCAGAAGTTTTCTCTGAAATCTGAATCGTGAAGAAGAGACACAGTGGAAAATAGACATATCAGCATCCAACTCACCTTGAGAGAGACACGGTGGAATATAAAAGTATTTAAAAATTATCTTAACGGCCACGTCAGCACTTAACAGAAGTCATTGTTAAAAGTTTCTAAAATTGCAAGAAATGAATAGTTCGTTTCTATTACTGGTGATTTTTAAAGATGGTTGCTAGAAATAGGAACGAGTGCAAAGTATGTTTCTATTTTATGCAGTTTACCCTAAATTCTACTGTTCCCTTTTTAGTTAATATGTCCGGCTAATTTATTTATTTCAGTTCTATGGATGTTTGAATCCGTATCTATATTATTTATATTTTAATTCCGTAGCAGTCTTGACTTAATTCTCTTGAATTATCTTCGTATTATTGAGCAAATTTGCTTTTGATATAATTTGCATTAACTAGTAGAGATGTTAAACGGGCTCGGGCCCGGCGGGCTGGCCGGTTTAACCAGCCCAAAAATCGGATTAGGGCCGATATTTCCTAGCCCATTTAAATTCGGGCTTTTTTTGCCCGAACTGTTTAGCCCGAAGCCCGCTAGAGTTAGCTCGTTTAACACACACACACACACACACACATATATATATATATATATATATACATAAAAATGTATTTTTTGTTATATTTAGTATAATATATTTGTTACTATATATATATAATATATATTGCTATTGTTTTTTTTTTTGGTGTATGACTTATAACAAAATAAAAAAATAGATTTTCTAAATATTTAGCCCGTTTAGCCCGAAGCCGCTAGGGTTAGGGTTATTAAATATGTATCATGATATGTATATTTTTCTACTGTTAAGTCATTATTAAATATGTATCATGATATGTATATTGATTTGATTGAGATTGCATTCAAAACTCAAGTTATAAGTGGTCATCTATAATGTTATACTTTATTTTAATTAAAAGATATAATTTAATATTTACAATAAAATTATATATAATTATTAAACATGGTTGCGATCCTCTGACTGCAACAGAGTTGAAGTATCGGCATAATCTACTTTACTATTAAAAGAGAGTTGTACAAAACACGTGTCTTTATGTGAATTTTTTGGATTAATTATCTTTTTTTTCTTTTTAAAAATGCACCAACTCCTACACATTTGGATGAGAGTTAATGGGAACCATTTTTTTCTTTTTTCTTTTTATTTTTCTCTCAATATTTAGAAGTTAATAGTTTTATCGTCTCAACTCTATTTTTTATTATTAATATTTTAAATTAATCTTCTTTTTATGATATTTGATTTAACATTCCTTAGGCATATATATAATTAAAATATTCCGTTTTGAATATAAGTTGTTTTTGAAGAATTATTACATTATATCTTGATTTTAAATTATTTGTATATAAAATACAAAAATCAGATAATTTTCAAATAATTTCTTTGAAGTAAATCTATCTTTTTACAAGATTAATATTTTTACTTCAGTTTTCACCTTATAATAATTTTAGATTATTGAGTTATTTTATTTTAAAAATATTTTGGAAAAGAATTATAGACGTGTTAGACTTACAATTCCTAGTAGAAAGATATATTATTAGTTAAAATAATTTTTTGATTTATTCTTCTTTTGTTGAAAAGAAAAATTATATAAACAAATATAATAAGTTGATTATATTTTTATTTAATTACGTCAGAATAATATACTTTATCACCCTATCCCTAATGAATTAATATCATTGTGGATCTCATGGCATATTATTAAGTATAAAATGTGTGACTTTAATCTAAATATTTTTCAAAAATATATGATGTTCTTCCCGTGTATACTGATATGTAATTATATTAGTATATTAAAATAAATATTACAAATATACAATGATCATATAGATTACTGTCATGTTTTATATATTTTATATCGAACTTTTACACATCTATACTTAATATTAACAGAGAGTCGCAAAAAAATTTAAGGAAACATATGTCATCTCCACGTTAATACTCTTTTTAAAAATCTTAAAAAATGGATGTTTAATTTGGGAGGGGGTTAGAGGGTTATTCCCATTATATGCTATCTACCAATTAAAAACTTCCTCATTTTATTCCTTTTATTTTTAAGCTAATAGTTTAAACAATTATAACTTTTATGTATCAGTTTTATTTTAAAAAAAATATATCAAATTAGTTCTTACTTCATGCTCTTTAATTCGACATCCATTTAGTATATATAAAGTAATATATATATATATATATATATATATATATATATAATTATAATATATTTAGATGGTTAAAATATTTCAATATAAAAATATAAGAATATTGAAGAAAAATATATTTTTAGTTTATTTTCATAGATTTTTAACAATTATTTGATTTTTAAGAATTATTTTGTTCTGATTATAAAATAGTAAAATATATTACATTAATGTCAAATCTTATAAAAAAAATTATATTAGTAAGAATATCGGTTCTATACTTTTAATGATAGTTGATAATACAACAAGAACAACAACATTAGAGCCTTAGTCACAAAATGCTTTCAGGTCGGCTATAAAGAAAGTTGATAATAATAAACATAATTTAATTTCTTATTTATAAAATTAGATATAAGACTCATATTGTCCTATATGAAAAATTAAATGCCGGCGCTTAATTAATTTACGGTTTTTCTATCATGTGCCCTTAGATCATATGATAATAGTTTATAATAAATCAAATAATAGTATATGTATATGTGTTTGTATACTGACTCATGTATATTTTATAATAATTTTATAATATTATTAATATAATAAAATATTTAACATTTTACGCCGTGCATCGCACAGGAGGACATCTAATAAAGTATAAAATAAGAACTGGATTACTAAACACCGCCCTAAATTACTAGACACCGCCCTATAATATTACCCTTTTGCCCTTAATTCATATTAAGCAGATTTGTAATCCTAATTTCTTAATACTTTTCTCTATCGGCCTATTGTAGAAACTCCACCAGCCGCATCCGCACCGCCGCCACACCACCGCCGCACCGCCGCCACACCGCCACCGTCCGCCGCCATGACCGGAAAAGAAAAAGCTCCGGTAACTAACTTTTTTCGTTTTACTGGTACTTTGGCCGCGGTCGCCGTGTCCGAGTGCACGACAGAGGCCGCAGCCGATATTTTGTCACAGGCGCCCGACGATGACGCCTGGCCATGGCACAGGCGTTCGCCGATTCCGTCTGTCCATGGTGCAGGCATCCAGGGCGGACGCACAACCAGTGGTACAGACGTTCAAGTCGGACGTCCAAACCGTACACAGGCGTCCAAATCGGACGCCTAGCCACTGGAATAGGCGTCTGGGACGGACGCTTGAACCATGGTCGTGGCGTCGAGACCAGACGCCTCGCTTGTTCAGCGTCTGGCCGACGCCTATCATTTTTTCGGAAAAAAATAAAATTTTCAATTAATAATTAATAATGTGTATTGTTTGTATGATTATTACTTATTAGTTGTATTGTTTGCTAAATGCAGATGAGAGGAGGAGCATACAAATCTATGTCGCTAGTCACAGAGTTGATGGGTTCTGGATGTAACACCCCGAGATATTCAGAGTATATTACAGCGCCGTGGACCCCCACATGGGACCCACCAGGCTACAAACAAGAAAACTCCACTCGACTAACCATCCCGGTTAGCGAGGACACACATTTAATTATAAGACATAAAAAGTTACGCCCGGAGCAACCGGCGAAATGATCATCAACCAACAATGTAACAATTTAAAAGTAGTACAACACGGAGTTTGAATTTGAAAAGCCTAAGTACTCGCGAGTACACTCTATAAGTTTATAATTATTAGAACAATCAATTCAAAATGGACAAGGAAATAGAAAGACCCAAATGCACATGTCAACGACCACGGCCAACGTCCCGTGATCGTCTGTGTGCCCGCCGTCCGGATGATCATAACTCAAATCCATAACAAGAATTTCCCAAAACGGGTCCCCGAGGGGTTAGCAATTACGCTAGTACAAGTAATCAAGGCAAACCAATCGCTTACACATTTCATAGTACATGCACCAATATCATTTCGAAAACCAAAACAAGACATGTCTTTTCCAAACAAACAAATACAATTAATTTGCCTAGACCGGACGAAGCCACGAATCCCACTCGAGGCCTCTAAGGACCCTCCCGAGCCGCCACATTCATAAAACAAGTCAAGCACCACACGTCACCTAGACCGGACGAAGCCACGAATCCCACTCGAGGCCTCTAAGGACCCTCCCGAGCTGGCTAGCGAATCAAACTCATGAATCCAGGACGAAGCCATAGATTCCCTCGAGGCCCCGTCGGACCCTCCCGAGGTGAGTAAAGCACACACAATATACATTACCATTTCACATTAAGCATAAAGGTTTCCAAGAATTACTTGCCTTGAATATTTTGATGACGCAACGAACGGAAAGGATAATCACCGACGAACACTAGGAATCAACGGAACCAAACCTAACGATTCGAAGAACATAATTACAACCAACTCTAGTCGAATACGGAAATGGAATACACCCGAAAACCCACCTACGATTCATGTATATTCGCACAAAATAATAACGAGGGCGGACCACAACCAAACCCTCTCGATTCCACAAAACTATGAAAATATACTCTGAATCCGTAGGAAAATTTATGATAGCAACAAGATTAATCATATTCATCAAGAATCTATCAACAAAACGGAAAGAATCGGACAAAAACCCCAAAATCCCCAATTATTCGAAAGTAGGGTTCTAGAGATGTTACCTTCGGAGATTCAAGTACTAAGATCCGTAGAACACGCGTTGGATTGATTGTCCGAGCTTCACGATCGAAAGGATATGAAGAAAATCAAACACTCAAATGATTTGTGAAGGAAAAACCCTCCCTCAAGCTCTCTCTCTCGGTTGTAGGTGAAGAAAAGGGAAAGAAATGAGCTGAAATGCTCAAAAAATTAATTTATAGGGGTTGACTGCCCTGCCGGACACGGCCCGTGCCGATCGGCACGGTCGTGTCGCACAGCTGGCCGACAGGGACTCGACCGTGTCCTGCTTGACACGGTCGCGGCGCGGAGGGCCTTCCGATAGTGACCCGTCCGACAGCGACTCGGCATGACTCGACCGTGTCCCGGAACACGGTCGGGCGTGTCAGCGATCGGTTCGCTTATCCGGAAGAGTTCGACTCGGCCGTGCCAAACGACACGGTCGAGTCCTCGTGGCGAGACTTCGGCATTTCGGACGAGTACGGCACGGGCCGTGTCGGACGACACGGCCGAGTTCGGTCGGCATGATCGCCAATAACGAAAAATGAGCGGGTGAGCTAAAACGACCATAACTCTCTCGTCCGACTCGATTGACTCACCGCTTGAACCATTGGAAAGCTAACTCGATGTTCTATAATATTGCAAAGATTTAGAATTTTTGGAGTCACCAAAAATTAATGGTGATCTAACAAAGTCGAACTCATATGAGGAAAGTTGAAACAATGAACAATAACGATACACAACTCGAAGTTTTTCCGAACGGTGAACACGGTGAACGAACATGATTGATGAATGATTATAAATGAGTGAAAATTCACTGAGTGACAAACTCCGAATGAAATTACTGAATGATAATGATCGAATTACAACCGGTATTACATACACTTCTTAAAAGAGTTTCGTCCCGAAACTAAGGGTCAAACAACTCGGGATAACTCCCGCATACTATCCTCGGTTTCCCAAGTAGCCTCTTCGACTCCGTGTCTTGACCACTGCACTTTGACCAAAGGGATGGTCTTATGCCTCAGTCGTTTCTCACGATGCTCCAAAATCTTCAAAGGACGCTCCTCAAAAGTAATATCTTCAGCAATATCAATCTCGCCATAATCGATGACGTGACTAGGATCCGAAACATATTTCCTCAGCTGGGAAACATGAAAAACGCTATGAACATGACTCAAGGCCGGGGGTAACGCCAAACGGTATGCTAACCCACCGACTCGCTCGAGAATCTCGAAGGGTCCAATAAATCTCGGACTCAACTTCCCCTTTTTCCCGAAACGGAAAACTCCTCTCGTTGGCGACACCTTCAGCAAAACGTGGTCTCCCACCTCGAATTCTAAAGGTCTACGACGGACATCGGCATATGACTTCTGTCGACTCTGGGCCGTCAACATCCGTTCTCGAATTAATTCTATCTTCCGCCTCGTCTCTAAAACGACATCCGGCTCGGTCCCGACTAAATCGGACGCCTCATTCCAAAAAATCGGTGACCGACATCGCCGCCCATAAAGTGCCTTGTACGGTGCCATCCGAATCGACGTGTGCCAACTATTGTTGTACGTGAATTCGATCAATGGCAAATGCTCCTCCCAGTCGCTGCTCCAATCGAGAGTGCACGCACGCAACATATCCTCGAACGTCTGGATAGTGCGTTCCGACTGTCCATCTGATTGAGGATGGAAAGAGGTACTCAAATGCAAACGGGTACCCAACGCCTTATGCACCGCCTGCCAAAAGTGCGATACGAAACGGCCATCACGATCCGAAACGATAGACTTCGGAGTACCGTGAAGCCTCACAATCTGTGCGATAAATATACGGGCCAACTTCTCCGGGCCCCAAGTGTCCTTGATGCCCAGAAAATGTGCCGACTTGGTCAGACGATCAACAATCACCCAAACCATATTCATGCCCGATCTCGATCTCGGCAAACTCGTAATGAAATCCATCGATATATCTTCCCATTTCCATTCCGGAACGGAAGTGACTGCAATAACCCGACTGTCACGATTCTCGATTTTGACACTGTGGCAAGTCAAACATCTCGCCACAAACCGTATGCGACCTCCTCCTTCATATCATTCCACCATAAGTTCCTCCTCGTGTCCTTGTACATCTTACTCGAGCCGGGATGAACGGAATAGGTGTGGAATGGGCCTCACGCAAAATACCCTGTCACAACCACGGATCGTTCGGCACACAAAGCCGACTGAATCTCAAAACACCATCCTCGTGAATCACAAACCCAGAGACTTTCCTTTAAGAACGTTCTCTCGGATTTGAGTAATCATCGGATCCTCTAATTGCTTGATTTAATTTCATCGATCAAAGACGAGAAATTTCTAAGGCACAAAGTTGCCCGACGATCCAGCAAAGAAACCTCAACATCTAACACGATCAAAGCCCTCCGAAGCTCAGACTGAGGCTTAATGACCTAAAGCGTCCGCAAAGCAATAGTATTCCGACTCAAGGCTTCGTCAACGACATTCTCCATACCCGGATGATAAAGGATTACGAGGTAATAATCCTTAATCAACTCTAACCACCTCCTCTCGCCTCATATTCAACTCTCGCCGAGTAAATATGTATTTCGACTTTATGATCGGTAAAAATCGACATGCAGAGCCGAAAAGATAGTGACGCCAAATCTTGAGTGCAAAGACAACCGCCGCTAACTCCAAATCGTGAGTAGGGTAGTTAAGCTCATACGGCCTCAATCGTCTCGACGCATAGGCAATGGTCTTGCCGTGCCGCATCAATACGCACCCAAGACCACGACCAAGCATCGCTAAAAACGGCGAAACCCTCGTTGCCACATGGCAATGCCAAAACCGGGCTGAAGTCAAACGCTTCTTCACTCCTCAAAACTCGACGCCTCTCATCGGTCCAGATTTAACTTCTGATTTCGAGCAAGCTGTGTAAGTGGTCGAGCTAGTTTTGAGAAACCTCACGAACCTACGGTAGTAGCCAAAGAAACCCAAGAAACTACGGACCTCCTTCACATTTGTGGCGATGCCCAATCCAACACCGCCTCAATTTTCTCGGATCCACTCGAACTCCCTACCAAATCACGTGACCCAAAACATCACTTCCTTCACTAACTCACATTTCGAGAACTTCGCATAGAGTTGCTCGGTCCTCAAAATGTCTAACACTACCCGCAAATGATGGGCATGCTCTTCCTCGTTCCTCGAATAAATAAGAATATCGTCAATGAAGACGACGACACACTTATCCAAATACTCGATAAAGACTTTGTTCATCAACCGCATGAACACCGCCGGCGTTAGTTAACCCGAAAGGCATAACTACAAACTCATAATGTCCGTATCTCATCCGAAAAGCCATTTTCGACGTCGGACTCCCTCACCGGAGCCGATAGTACCCGATCTCAAATCAATCTTTGAGAATACCGCCGCTCCTCGAATCGATCGAACAAGTCGTCAATCCTCGGCAAAGGATACTTGTTCTTGATGGTCACCTTGTTCGGCCACGATAGTCGATACACAAACGTAGTGAACCATCCTTCTTACGCACAAACAAGACCGGTGCGCCCCAAGGCGAGGCGCTCGGTCGAACATACCCCGACTCAAGAAGTTCACTCAATCGCTTTCTTCACTCGACATCTCTCGAAGGTGCCATGCGATACGGCGCCTTGAAATCGGAGCCGCACCCGGCTCTAACTCTATAGCAAACTCAACCTCACGATCCGGTGGCAATCCCGCAACTCGTCGTCAGAAATACATCAGAAACTCACTAACGACTGGAATCGATGAAAGCTCGACTCCACCATTCTCCGCCTTCAAGGCGTAGCACCAATAACCGCATACACCCTTTTCGCAGAGTTTCATCGCCTTCAAGGCGTTAATAACAAACTTTTGGTTTCTCTTTCGCCTGCGAAAGAGTGTTGATGCCGTCCTCGGCTAACATAGTGATGATTCTCGTGCGGTAGTTCATGATCGCGCCATGCCGCTCGAGCCAATCATCCCCGAGAATCAAATCCTCACCCTCGATACCCACGACAATAAGATTAGAGAGCCAAGCCCTCTCACAAATAATCACAGCATCAGCCGGACTTCTCGATCACCGACAATTCTATCACCGCTAGGAAGTTTAACGATGAAAGGCTCGCAAGGTGACAAGCAGTCGAGACTCAAACGGCGTACACACTCTAGATAAATGAATGAATGCGTAGCACCCGAATCAAAAAGCACACCGACAGGATGAGAATGGATATGAACGGTACCTGTCGCCACAGTAGCTGCTGGGTCATCGGCCCTCCTCATCTCGTATATACGCGGCTGGGCGGAGCCGACACTGGAAGCTCCTCCTCTAGCGGGTTGACCCCGACTTCTACCTCGGCCGGCACTCGGTGGAGGCGGCGGAGCAAATGAGCCCTGGTTCACACTCGGCTCCATAAGTGTAGAACGGGTGCCGCGAAACTGTCTGAGCTTCTCGCAAAAAGAAGCTTTGTGGCCCGACTGACCACAAGTATGACAAGTCAAAGGTGGACGAGGACAATCCCGGTTCACGTGGCCTGGCTTGCCACAGTTAAAGCATCTGGGGTCCTGACGACGGCCCGGAGGCACTCAAAGCTCCTAAAAACGAGCCGAACCGCCCGTAGAAATATTTGCAGCCTGAGATTTCTACCGGCCTCCACTCTTGGGACCAGAAAAATTTCCGACCGACTTCTGCTTCTTGCTCTCGCGAGCCAAATCGCTAGCGGTCACCGACATATCATAAGCAAGAGCTCGACTCTGATAATCCTTCAAGGTAGTACAGACGAGCCCAGACATATAGTCCCGAATGGACAGTTTCATTCTCCTGGAAAAATGAAAAATCTTGTCGCTCTCTTCGACAACTTGGGTCTTCACATAACCCAACTCCTTGTTAAAATCAGCAATAGCTTGGGATACGGGGATATCCCGTGGTTGAGCATCAAAGAAAGCATGCACTCGAGCCTGTCTGACCGGCCATGGACAATACTCGGTCTCCATCAACTCCTGAAACTCGGCCCACGAAGCAACATGATCTTTGGGACCAACGACCTCCCACCAATCTGTAGCATCTCCCGTGAGAAAGTATTGAGCAATAGGGACCTTACGGTCCTCGGGGCAGTTGGTAGCAGTGAATAGTTTGGATATCTCCTTGATCCACCCTTCCCAGCCGATCGGGTCCGAAGCTCCCGAAAACTGGGGAGGATGCATCTTGATGATATCCTGAAGCCAACGATCCGTTCCGCCCCGATTAGCATGGGCCTGATCGGGGTTCTGGACCACCTGAGCTATAGCCGCCATCTGGTTAACCATTTGCTGCATAACAGCCGCAATACCAAGATCGGCGCGCTCCTGAGAAGAAGCATGACTGTGACGGTCACCGCACGCCGGCTCCCGAAGAATGCGACGTGGCCGCCCCACCGGCTGCCCCACGTCCTCGGCCGCGTCCACGACCACGACCACGACCACGGTTTCCTCCGGCATCCATACTGAAGTTGAGAGATAATAGAAGTATATCGATGATGAGTAAGGGAGGAAAAGCAACTACGATTCAAAAGTGGAAATACAATGCAAGAAACAAAAGAGCCGAATAAGAAAACTTACGAGCACTGGAAGTACTGGGATGCTGGCAGCGGTGTGACAATGTGCAAAACAAATACGACTAGACCCAAATAACCAACAAGCCTAGGTATCCATAAACCTAGAGCTCCGATACCATTTCTGTAACACCCCGAGATATTCAGAGTATATTACAGTGCCGTGGACCCCCACATGGGACCCACAGGCTACAAACAAGAAAACTCCACTCGACTAACCATCCCGGTTAGCGAGGACACACATTTAATTATAAGACATAAAAAGTTACGCCCGGAGCAACCGGCGAAATGATCATCAACCAACAATGTAACAATTTAATAGTAGTACAACACGGAGTTTGAATTTGAAAAGCCTAAGTACTCGCGAGTACACTCTATAAGTTTATAATTATTAGAACAATCAATTCAAAATGGACAAGGAAATAGAAAGACCCAAATGCACCTGTCAACGACTCGCCAACGTCCTCGTCTTGTCAGTGCCCGCCGTCCGGATGATCATAACTCGAAATCCATAACAAGAATTTCCCAAAACGGGTCCCCGGAGGGGTTAGCAATTACGCTAGTACAAGTAATCAAGGCAAACCAATCGCTTACACATTTCATAGTACATGCACCAATATCATTTCGAAAACCAAAACAAGACATGTCTTTTCCTAAACAAACAAATACAATTAATTTGCCTAGGACCGGGACGAAGCCACGAATCCCACTCGAGGCCTCTAAGGACCCTCCCGAGCTGGCCACATTCATAAAACAAGTCAAGCACCACACGCCACCTAGGACCGGGACGAAGCCACGAATCCCACTCGAGGCCTCTAAGGACCCTCCCGAGCTGGCTAGCGAATCAAACTCATGAATCCAGGACGAAGCCATAGATTCCCTCGAGGCCCCGTCGGACCCTCCCGAGGTGAGTAAAGCACACACAATATACATTACCATTTCACATTAAGCATAAAGGTTTCCAAGAATTACTTACCTTGAATATTTTGATGACGCAACGAACGGAAAGGATAATCACCGACGAACACTAGGAATCAACGAAACCAAACCTAACGATTCGAAGAACATAATTACAACCAACTCTAGTCGAATACGGAAATGGAATACACCCGAAAACCCGCCTACGATTCGTGTATATTCGCACAAAATAATAACGAGGGCGGACCACAACCAAACCCTCTCGATTCCGCAAAACTATGAAAATATACTCTGAATCCGTAGGAAAATTTATGATAGCAACAAGATTAATCATATTCATCAAGAATCTATCAACAAAACGGAAAGAATCGGACAAAAACCCCAAAATCCCCAATTATTCGAAAGTAGGGTTCTAGAGATGTTACCTTCGGAGATTCAAGTACTAAGATCCGTAGAACACGCGTTGGATTGATTGTCCGAGCTTCACGATCGAAAGGAGATGAAGAAAATCAAACACTCAAATGATTTGTGAAGGAAAAACCCTCCCTCAAGCTCTCTCTCTCGGTTGTAGGTGAAGAAAAGGGAAAGAAATGAGCTGAAATGCTCAAAAAATGAATTTATAGGGTTGATCGCCTGCCGGACACGGCCCGTGCCGATCGGCACGGCCGTGTCGCATACCGCCGACAGGACTCGACCGTGTCCCGCTTGACACGGCCGCGGCGCGGAGGGCCTTCCGATAGTGACCCGTCCGACGACTCGGCATGACTCGACCGTGTCCCGAACACGGCCGGGCGTGTCGGCACGGCTCGCTTATCCGGAAGAGTTCGACTCGGCCGTGCCAAACGACACGGCCGAGTCCTCGTGGGCAGAGACTGGCATTTCCGGACGAGTACGGCACGGGCCGTGTCGGACGACACGGCCGAGTTCGGTCGGCAGTGATCGGCCAATAACTGAAAAATGAGCGGGTGAGCTAAAACGACCATAACTCTCTCGTCCGGACTCCGATTGACTCACCGTTTGAACCATTGGAAAGATAACTCGATGTTCTATAATATTGAAAAGATTTAGAATTTTTGGAGTCACCAAAAATTAATGGTGATCTAACAAAGTCGAACTCATATGAGGAAAGTTGAAACAATGAACAATAACGATACACAACTCGAAGTTTTTCCGAACGGTGAACACGGTGAACGAACATGATTGATGAATGATTATAAATGAGTGAAAATTCACTGAGTGACAAACACCGAATGAAATTACTGAATGATAATGACTGAATTACAACCGGGTATTACACTGGAGCGCGTCACACCAGAGCTCGTGGTGTTGATGCTTCCGTTCGTAGACAGCGGGAGGCAGAGCATAGGGGATTCGAGGACGTACCTTATACTGATTTTGGTACTGAGGATTCGAGCGAGTATTATTCGCACGATGAGGGAGGTGATGATTCTTCTTCCTTTTCGTGCCGTGTTCGGAAGGGGAGAGGGGGGAGGTTTCTCACTTCTGGGTCTACCAGTAGTAAACGATGTAGGGCAGAGGATGACACATCTTGGATGGTTACTGAGGAGATGCCTGGTGGCCCTATCGACGGTAGCATTATCCCGAGTTTCGGTGGGCATGTCGCCACGCATATCTGGACTGGAGGTATGAGAGGTTTGCTGAAGTGTCACACCAGGACTGCTGCTTGTCAGAGCTTGAGTCAGTGGCGCTCAGTGATGTCACCCTCTTTAGTGAGTCGGATCAGTGGGACTGGGTTATCCCACCTAACGGATGCCATGTTCAGACATATTGACTCCCCGTTTGCGTTCGTTGAGCGGTGGCAGCCCGATACAAACTCTTTTCACATGCCGTTCGGAGAGATGACCATCATGTTACATGATGTGTGGCAGATCCTTCGCATTCCTGTCGAGGGGCGATTGGTTGATGTCGATAGCACATCTACACAGTTGCAGGTGGATGTGATGGATGTTTCTTGGAGTATCACGGTCGGAGCTACTGATTACTCACTAGGGGGGGTGGCGGCGTACTTATGGACTCGATTTTCAGGTCATGCCGTGATGGAGGTCGAGTGGAGGGCACCCAGGCCGTAGCTTGGATGTGGTTGTTATTTGGATCCACCTTGTTTGTTGACAAGAGTGGTAACCGGATTAGGTCGTCCTGCATATTGGAGGTGAGGGATGGTATGGATACGACCGGTCAGTATTCATGGGGTTCGGCCACGTTGGCTTTTATGTACCGTCAGCTCGGTATCGCTAGTCGCGGCGACTCCATGGGTATTTGTGGATGTCTTACCCTCGTTCAGGCTTGGATTTATGAGTATTTTCCCAGCTTTCGACCTCATCGAGAGCGTATGATTGTTGACTCCACGCAGCCTCGAGCTTCTACATGGAGTGTCCAGCCTGAGGGTAAGTACGAGCACCGACTCCAGTCTTTGCATCGCCGCATTGATCAGTTGACAGCCGCAGAGGTATAACGATTCCTTCTAACAATCTCACAATTCATTTAAAAATAACTTGTATAATTTGTTGATTACATGTACGCAGATACAGTGGTTGCCTTGTGGCCCTGATCCAGTGAGGGATGTCCTGAGGACCACATTCATTGGATGGCTATGATATCGGGATATTATCGAGCCATACATGCCTGGTCGGGCATTACGTCAGCTCGGTTATGTGCAGACCATCCCTTTCCCGATCACCAGACCAGAGAAAGCGGTTCGGGCGTGGTCGAGCAGATTGTACCGAGTTGACTATCCCATTCGGATGTCATCTGATGCTTGGATGATGTTTTCGGGCGCATATAGGCTTCCTCTCGCTGACTACCAGGCTTCTACTCATGATCAGGCTACATGCGCCGATGATTACATTGAATGGTATTATCGGTACCCGCACCTTCAGCTACTGAACGACGGTGCAGCACCTGGATCAGTGATCTCTTTAATGACAAATGACAATCTCTTGTCTAGGCCGTGTTGCCGTTGAGTGTGCTTTCAACGGCAGCACAGTGAGACATGAAAATAAAGATCTACCGTTTCCGAATCCGAATAGTATGACGGCGGCATTGAAAATAGTAGCAATAGGGAATAAATCTTCAGCCACAGCCATCCAATGATCCGATCCACATGCACCACCATCCCATGTAATACGTCGAACCTCATGTTCAATCCCATCATAGTAGATCGATCGGTACAGTGTATAGTTAGCCATAATTTCATTTGCAATGCATACACGTACAATACGTCATTTATCTTGGTCACCAAATATGTAGTCGACGATAACACGAAATCCACAATTACCGTCTCCGGGGACATCAAGATAACCTTCAACAAATGGAAAAATAATTCCCGGTATCTTGTCGATATGGTGATAGTTACCTATCTCCACTCGGTGTTATACATCTGCAAACACATATTCAATATATTACATATTATCGTAACAATATCAAACTTAAAAAGTATATCACGAGTATTAATAAATTTGTTCATACCCGATGAAGAGGCATTGTGGACTGATGCAGAAGAGCTGCGGCCACGACCACTGGATGAGCGGGAACGGCCACGACCCCTTTGGCTATACTCCCAACCACTAGGATCGCGTCTAGTCGATGAACTTCCTCTTGGTCGACCCTTAACTGCCGTATTCACTTGTGGTTCAACGTAACACGTTTGATCAGGGTGAAGATGATCGTGGATCATAAGTGATATGTTACGGACAACTGCAGGATCGCTCTATCTGACCTCATCAACAAGGGCCTGGAAGTACCGCTGGTCCTCCGATTCAGCACCGGTAGAAGGATCGACAAATTCGGTCGTGTCCACACCATCACTAATAATAAGTGTTTGTCAAAATATGTGAAGACGACTGTGTAACACCCCCAAACCACTCGGGAATATTACAGCGCCGCAGACCCTCTCCGCGAGGATCTACCAGGCTAAATACAATACAATGCATCACTTCACATGCCGACATGGCTACGTAAAGGACCATTAAACCGATTTGGTCTTTTATCACAACACACAACATTACATACATGATTCTTTCCCAAAACTCATACCCGCGTAGGGGCTGGAATACAATAACGCTCCCATAAATCGGGATAACAATACATCGTAGAAATAACCAACAAGACTATTCAACATACTCAATGATTGGTCTTCATGTGATTAGTATCGTCGTCTTCCATCATCCTTCGTATCGATCCTGTGATTCTCTCCCCAGCAACCTGCAAATACCTGGACGCAATACAGACATCCACCCCCCGAATACTCGGGGGTTAGCAAAACTCCACTGTTTTGCTAGTGCAAGTATAAAATATAAATACAAGCCATACATATCATATTTTGGGAATACAATAACTTGATTAATTTAGAAAGACTTCCCGAGATGTTTCATTTAGTTAAAATAGTTCAAGTCTTGGAAGTAGAATTGAACAAGTAAGCACTTTGAAAACAACTCCGAATCCCGGGAGTTTTTGATTGGAAAATAATCACAAAACCTATAGCCATACATCAATTTACAACAGTGGACCAATTACACACAACACATCATCCATAAGCCATTCTAGTCCAAGCACCTCTGATGAATATGTTTTACATCCCAAGCATTATGGCAAGTCAAAACATCGTGATACTCCGGACATATCACAAAAATGCATCAAGTCACAAGGTTAAAAATACTCCTGGTTAACCGTGGATCCGACAATACGCGAATCCCTCCTCGACCCCGTTGGGCCCTCTCGGAGTGGCTAACCCAAATGTTCGCGGAACCGTCATAAGCGGAACCTTCCTCGGCCCCGTCAGGCCCTCTCGGAGTGAACGAATATAACTCTCACACTCAGAGGTAATATCCGACTTCCCATGAAAAGGACTATAAACCATATACATCAGAGTACTCACCAGAATGGCCTCCGCAATCGGACACAAGCAAGATTAACAATATAATCTACAAACTATGAAAGGCAGGAATGAAACGAGGTAAACAACTAGTAAAGTATTTTAAAGAATTCACAGCCTTCCGGAACCCATTTTGGGACACAACCCAAGGTTATTTCCAAATATAATTTCAAATCACAAATCACGGGGACCAAGACCCCAAATATTCACATCGACGTCCTCCCGAGGGTTATTCGCATCCCGTGCTAGTAAGCCACGGACCTCGGAGCCTCCTTGAGACATCCCCGAGTGAAAAACCCAATGGAAAATCACACAACATCACACATCATCGTGACGACAGTCATCTAACAGTACCACACGAAAACCGGGCACAACATACAATACTAGTACCCATTCTCGAATGACACATTCGTTCTTGAACAATAAAGTTAATTTGAAGAAGACATTTATCGGGAATATACTTATATATATTGATTCTTTTGAAAGTTAAATAACATTCAATTTTCCACATAGACAATCACCAATTTATTATGTATACGGAATACGAAGTGTATGGGCAAGATACTTGCCTCGGTAGTTGATACCGCACACTCCGACGAACGTGGATTAACCGGAAAACCTCGAATGCCCACAACTCTCCTAACGAAACGACGGTAACACCACCGATCGGAAAACGGCGAACGGAAGGGTTCCGGCTCGAGTTATTCGCAAGGAACCTGACCCCAACATCATACCATGAATAAATCGACGATCGAACAAGGAAGAATAATCGTAGAACGCCCGAATCCCCTTTGTGACATTTTATCGAACACTTTCAAGGTGTCGATTTGAAACTCAATAAAACGACGAATCCTCGGCAATCCAACCGTGGAAAAACAAGGGATTCGATATAAAACAACTAAATAATCATCAATCCATCACTATTCTAAGTTATAACGAATCAAACGGACGAAATCAACAAAATCCCCAATTTTTCCCAAAACTATGATTTTAGGAAAACTAACCTTGATACGCTGGATTGAAGGATGTTAAGGAGTGATTAATCGATGTTATTAGCTCCCAAACTTCGTGGATTAGTTGTATAATAACATGCCTTCACACCTCCAAGAATCCAAATGAAGAGAAAGGGAGAAAATGAAAATGAGTGCAAACAAGATCGCTTGGTCATATTTATATCGGTGCACTTAGCGTGCGCTAGATCACGAGCTAGCGTGCGCTAGCGGCGGTCATGGTCGAGAATGTTCGGCCGGCCCGCCATCATGCGCCGAACACGTGCGCTGTCGGCCCACCCACAATCCAGACTTCTGGCTCGGCCAGAAGGCGTCAGCCTTTTCCGGCCAGAAGCGTGCGCTACCGTCCCGGCCATAGCGTCAGCGGTGTCCGATGGCGTGCGCTACCCGCCGATCTTCCTATCCTGTAACCTTTATGCCCTTATCGCTCCGCTGACTAGCGCGCGCAGCAGCCAACCGCCTATAGCGTGCGCGCCTCTCGGCCGTAGGCGTGCGCTACTTTCCGGCCAGTAGCGTGCGCTTACGCTGCTCGCCGCAACCGCCCGGCCAAGGATCGCACTCCCGCCCGGCTCGCAGCCTGGCCCGGCCACCGTCCCCAACCGTCCGGCCAGTGTCCGACCACCATGATTCGACGACTCGATTTTCCGAAATCGCACGGAACGAACACGACAAAATACTCGGGGACAAGATCATTGGTCCGAAATGAAAACAACGGATAACAAATCATCCCCTACGGTCTTAAACGCCAAAATCAGTTGTCGAGAAAATAATACCGGAACTCGACAATCGGGAAATATCCAAAAAAAATCCAAAATAACCGAAACAAAAATCGTGGGTATTACATTCTACCCCTCTAAAAATAAATTTCATCCCGAAAATTAAAACAAAAGCAAGGCGACTCTCGACAACACACCAGAACTCCATGCAGTATAAAGCCACTACGATCCGATTCAATACGCAAGAATGCTTACGAAAAGCAACGAGCATGAATCGCTATGTTGATAAAACCGAGCAATACAAACATCAAGTCACGATTCCAACGCTGAAAGGTATGAAATTCCAGTAACTCACAGATTTGGAAGATCAAATATGAAGAAAATTTCCCAACACTTATGGAAATCGCAAAATGGCCCAGATGTACAATAATCACGATTTCGAGGTCAAACGATAATGATTGGACAACGACGAATGAATAGCAATGATCGAACAACAACGATAACCTTTGAAGTTCATACCTCAAATCAAGACATCAATAACTTGTAGGAAGCACGAGGTGTTAGTTTCGAACACGGTTCACAAGAAATTGATCCGAACTTGGAAAGATCACAACGATATGCACATCAATTTGGAACAATATCAGAACTCGCTCGAATGACAAATGTGAGAAACAACATAAGGTCAGAAGCATTAACGAACACAATCGCCTCAATACGGTCGAACGAAACTAAACGAAGAAGAAGAAAAAAATGTGGGTATTACTTCTTATCGCCTTTAAAAGAGGTTTCGTCTCAAACCTAAATAACGAAAACGAAGTGCTTGAATATCAACCTTCCCGCCATATCCTCTTGGTCCCGCATCTAATCTCCATAACCAATCAGCGTGGTCACGGTCGCGTCCTCTGTCCCTCGGCATACTAAGCGGATTCTCACTCAATACGATTGCACCACTTCGCAAAAATAAATATGCTAAAGTACCAACTTAGCATGACATATCACATAAGGTAACCAATAACAACTCGGAAAGAAAATCCACGAGGTATCCTTTTAAAGGAAATCTTTTGAAAATCCTTGGATTTGTATGCTATTCAAAATAAACTTTAAAAGTACTTTTGGTACCTCGGGTTGTTTCTGTTAGGAATATGCCCTCGAATGCCACTCAGAGGATGAGAGAGTGAGGGCAATTGTATTGTAATTATGAATATTGTATTTAATAAGGCAATTATTATTTCTATATTATTGTATATCACTGGCATTGTGATTTGGTATATAGAATAATAGTCCTTGCATTTGAGAGTGAATATTCTACTCCTTATGGAGATAAGGAGATAGGCACTAGAAGTGTTTAGAGCTCGAATGCTTAACTAGTTCGCAAGTCGATAAAACTTAACAGGACATTAAGTTTTAATAAGACTTGTATAACTGATGCTAGGATGTGTGCACGTCTTGATAGCATAGTTATAAGTATATTGGTGGGACCAGTATACTCGAACACGACTCATACTCGATTCACCACACGCATTCACTCTCGGAGAGTCGATGACGAATCGAAAGGTTGTGATAGTATACGTGGACCTTTGACTTGAGGGTTCAGTAGAAGATGTGCCTGTGACGTTTAGTTTGTCATTAGAGTAGTTAGATTCATTTGCTTAATTGCTGAGTCGACCTCGAAGTGCGGACTATACGGGCAGGTAGCAGTCTTTGTTGTACGCGAAGAAAGGATTCTATCTCCTGTTAGTGAGCAGGCGAATGTCCTATACGTTTAATGACAAATAAGATCATAAGTCTTTGGCCAAAGCATTCTGATATAGTCGTATTAGATACACTATTAATCAGTCGGTCTTGATTTGCATTAACACATGTATAGAGTTTAGTCAACAGTAGGGTTTGACTTTACCGTGACCCGAAGACTTGACCGGGACATCTGATGAAGGGTCTATACGTATATAATATTCACGACATAATGGTTCTGGAATGATTCGTTCATTCGTTCTCTCGGGGGTTTACAAAGGCGGCCCGCCAGTCAAGCTAAGTGTTGCCCGCACTCATTGGTTCCTCCCAATGCCGGCTGAGACGAACCTACGGAGTCGCGCAATAGGATCATTGATGGATAAATATGAATTAATAATCTCTCTTATAATATTAGATATTAGATATCTAATTTTGATTTATCGGATAAATCAAATAGCGGTCTTATGAATTGTAAGTAGGTTACTGGGTGATTACTTTAATTCATAAATTATATTTCTTAGAGAAATATATATTTATGTTTGATATAATTAATTAATTGGATTAATTAATTAGTCCAAACACATTCGAAATAAAACGGATTCGTTTGACAAACATCCGGTACACGAGGGATTCGTTTTGACGAACATCCAGTACACGAGCCGAGTAAATTCGACCCGTCTTCTTGGAAATTTCCCTTAAGGTCGCCCCCTCCCTCTCTTGTCTCTTTTATACTTATTTTATGTCACTAGGTGACATATGTGAGGTGCATTTGATACCCTCAATCATGTGTTAAAGGTAGACTTTCATTTTTTTATAAATAAAAGTCTTTAAAAATGAGAGAGGACAACTTCTTCTTACATGAACTCAAAATCACGAATTTGAGAGAGAGTGTAAGGTTGAAAACTTCATCTTGATCTTAGAGACAAGATAAAAGAAGAATACATTGAGAGAGAAAATTCCTACAAGCTTCCCTAGCCGCATTCTTGAAGAAAGGAAGCTTGTCGATTTTTCCATCAAGTTCCGGCGTGTGAAGTAGAGGCATCTTGCTTTAGGTGGTTGGAACGAAGGGCTCTTCATCATCATCATCATCATCATACAAAGGTTTTTCAGAGACATCATAGATATGGGACTTTGATTCCTTGATCTTCGTATTTTTCTTTTCGTATATACGTTACTTGATCGATCCTCTTAGGGATTCCGTTTTTTGTTCCGCTGCGTTTATTTTCTGTGGAATCCCAACAGTTTCATCAAAACTTGTAAACAACATACTCTAACCGTTTCATTTGAAATCATTTGCCAAAATAATATTTCTGTGTAACCGCCGTTATCAAAATCGTCATGCCTCTACGCATCATCATCACCGTTAACAAACAACAAGTTCACCATGCAAGATCATCAAACCATTCTTACATACTCTAACATTTCCAAATCCGAGTTTGAACTTTACATCGAGTGAGATTTTTTTTTTTTTTATCTTTCACTATATATTTTTGAAAAAAGAAATCGTACTGGTTTTTGAAAAAATATTTTATGATGTGAAGGATTTTTGAAAATCATGTACTCGAATTATTCGAAAATACAATAGTACGTTAAAGTCATTTCTGAAAATTCTCCCAACACTACACAAGAATCAACGACGGTAATATTTTACAAAATGTTCAAGGTATTTTAAAACAACTCTTTCAATACCGTCGAGGTTTTATTTGAGAATCCTAGGCCGGCTCGCAAATTTCAAACAGTTTTCAAATTTCATACGAAGCCGCCGAAATAATCGAAACGTCAAATTAGTTTAAAAAAAATTGATTTCCACAACTTGCACAAACTTATGAAAGTTTCAGGAAAATATTTTCGAACACACACATACATCAGACATAATTTATCAACTCACCGAACAAAATCAATTATCACTTAGCGCGAATGAAAGGTCACAACACACGTTCACACAAAACGGTTGTCATCACTAGACAACACACATAGAATACAGTCACAGACGACTGACTGCAGAAAGTTAGACCTAACGGCAAAAATGCGGTTCCACATCCTCAGTCCCAGCTAACTAGCGCACACTACAACCATTATTTAGCGTGCGCTATTCATGCTGCATTAACGCGCGTTACAACAACATTAGCGTGCGCTACTCATGCCACATTAGCGCGCGCTAGCTTGTACTTAGCGTGCGCTAACAGCTCGAATTCAGCACGTGATTACGAACATATATACGACAATACTAAAACCGATAGTTACAAATGAACAACGACAGCATATGAATCTAAATGCCATCGATTCACATGCTTACAACACTTCGCGAGCAACCATCAAAGGACAACCGTCATCCAAAATCGAAATCTCGTCTATTAATAAAGAGAGTTGTCTTAACTCATACCGAACGACTTAGCATTCACATCACTGTTTTAATCTAAAACTGGCAACACTGCCCGAACAACAAGAACATCATCACGTCTTTCTCGACTAACAGCCATAAAACCGATAAGTTGAAAACGAGAGTCATGTCTTGTCTACATTTTGTAAACTTCACTTGGGTTCAAAAATCGTGTTTTGAAAACTTATAATACAAAATGAAAATAAAATATTGGTAGTTTGATTTCTTAAAAAAATTTTGGCCTTGAGGTCATAATACGAAAATCAAACTTTTTCCTCCCTTTGGAGGATGTTTTAAAACAAAATATACATGACTCCTCAAAACATGTAAAGTTTTAAAATATCACATTGATGAATTTTTCCTTGCGTAACCACACCAAGGCCATTATTCTTGTAAAAACGACTTATATCAGGATGTGTGTATATATACATATACGTTGGTACCACTTTTATCCTAGCATCATACAAGGACCAAACAACATAGGCCACATAATCACAAATCACCTTTAAACTCCACATCATAACACAAAATCATACAGGCTCGTATATCACAAGGCACAATATAGCAGGGAGACTTACATCCACAGGTCGCACGAAGATGATGGCTGCACCTCGATACTAATCACGGCCGACATCACAGACGACGCGTCGCGACACGACTTAGACAAACACAATCTGACAGGACAAGACACGACAATACCTGACTGGACCCGACTGCCTAGGTTTCCGCAACCTAAGCTCTGATACCATATTCTGTAACACCCTCAAACCACTCGGGAATATTACAGCGCCGCAGACCCTCTCCGCGAGGATCTACCAGGCTAAATACAATACAATGCATCACTTCACATGCCGACATGGCTACGTAAAGGACCATTAAACCGATTTGGTCTTTTATCACAACACACAACATTACATACATGATTCTTTCCCAAAACTCATACCCGCGCAGGGGCTGGAATACAATAACGCTCCCATAAATCGAGATAACAATACATCGTAGAAATAACCAACAAGACTATTCAACATACTCAATGATTGGTCTTCATGTGATTAGTATCGTCGTCTTCCATCATCCTTCGTATCGATCATGTGATTCTCTCCCCAGCAACCTGCAAATACCTGGACGTAATACAGACATCCACCCCCCGAATACTCGGGGGTTAGCAAAACTCCACTGTTTTGCTAGTGAAAGTATAAAATATAAATACAAGCCATACATATCATATTCTGGGAATACAATAACTTGATTAATTTAGAAAGACTTCCCGAGATGTTTCATTTAGTTAAAATAGTTCAAGTCTTGGAAGTAGAATTGAACAAGTAAGCACTTTGAAAACAACTCCGAATCCCGGGAGTTTTTGATTGGAAAATAATCACAAAACCTATAGCCATACATCAATTTACAACAGTGGACCAATTACACACAACACATCATCCATAAGCCATTCTAGTCCAAGCACCTCTGATGAATATGTTTTACATCCCAAGCATTATGGCAAGTCAAAACATCGTGATACTCCGGACATATCACAAAAATGCATCAAGTCACAAGGTTAAAAATACTCCTGGTTAACCGTGGATCCGACAATACGCGAATCCCTCCTCGACCCCGTCGGGCCCTCTCGGAGTGGCTAACCCAAATGTTCGCGGAACCATCATAAGCGGAACCCTCCTCGGCCCCGTCAGGCCCTCTCGGAGTGAACGAATATAACTCTCACACTCAGAGGTAATATCCGACTTCCCATGCAAAGGACTATAAACCATATACATCAGAGTACTCACCAGAATGGCCTCCGCAATCGGACACAAGCAAGATTAACAATATAATCTACAAACTATGAAAGGCAGGAATGAAACGAGGTAAACAACTAGTAAAGTATTTTAAAGAATTCACAGCCTTCCGGAACCCATTTTGGGACACAACCCAAGGTTATTTCCAAATACAATTTCAAATCACAAATCACGGGGACCAAGACCCCAAATATTCACATCGACGTCCTCCCGAGGGTTATTCGCATCCCGTGCTAGTAAGCCACGGACCTCGGATCCTCCTTGAGACATCCCCGAGTGAAAAACCCAATGGAAAATCACACAACATCACACGTCATCGTGACGACAGTCATCTAACAGTACCACACGAAAACCGGGCACAACATACAATACTAGTACCCATTCTCAGAATGACACATTCGTTCTTGAACACTCAAGTTAATTTGAAGAAGACCTTTATCGGGAATATACTTATATATATATATATATATTGATTTTTTTGAAAGTTAAATAACATTCAATTTTCCACATAGACAATCACCAATTTATTATGTATACGGAATACGAAGTGTATGGGAAAGATACTTGCCTCGGTAGTTGATACCGCACACTCCGACGAACGTGGATTAACCGGAAAACCTCGAATGCCCACAACTCTCCGGCGGAAACGACGGTAACACCACCGATCGGAAAACGGCGAACGGAAGGGTTCCGGCTCGAGTTATTCGCAAGGAACCTGACCCCAACATCATACCATGAATAAATCGACGATCGAACAAGGAAGAATAATCGTAGAACGCCCGAATCCCCTTTGTGACATTTTATCGAACACTTTCAAGGTGTCGATTTGAAACTCAATAAAACGACGAATCCTCGGCAATCCAACCGTGGAAAAACAAGGGATTCGATATAAAACAACTAAATAATCATCAATCCATCACTATTCTAAGTTATAACGAATCAAACGGACGAAATCAACAAAATCCCCAATTTTTCCCAAAACTATGATTTTAGGAAAACTAACCTTGATTCGCTGGATTGAAGGATGTTAAGGAGTGATTAATCGATGTTATCAGCTCCCAAACTTCGTGGATTAGTTGTATAATAACATGCCTTCGTCACCTCCAAGAATCCAAACGCGGAAGAGAAAGGGAGAAAATGAAAATGAGTGCAAACAGATCGCTCGGTCATATTTATATCGGTGCACTTAGCGTGCGCTTAGATCGCCGAGCTAGCGTGCGCTAGCGGCGGTCATGGTCGAGAATGTTTGGCCGGCCCGCCATCATGCGCCGAACACGTGCGGCGTCGGCCGACCACAATCCGAGACTTCTGGCTCGGCCAGAAGGCGCAGCCTTCCGGCCAGAAGGCGTGCGCAGATGTCCGGCAGAGCGTGCGCTACTGCCGATCTTCCCACCCGTAACCTTTCGCCCTTACGCTCGGCCGACTAGCGCGCGCAGCCAACCGCCCATAGCGTGCCGCTGCCTCGGCCGAAGCGTGCGCTACTTTTCCGGCCAGAAGCGTGCGCTTACGCCTGCTCTGTCGCAACCGCCGGCCAAGGCTCGCACTGTCCTCGCCACTGTCCCCAACCGTCCGGCAGTGTCCGACCACCATGATTCGACGACTCGATTTTCCGAAATCGCACGGAACGAACACGATAAAATACTCGGGGACAACATCATTGGTCCGAAATGAAAACAACGGATAACAAATCATCCCCTACGGTCTTAAACGCCAAAATCAGTTGTCGAGAAAATAATACCGGAACTCGACAACCGGGAAATATCCAAAAAAAATTCAAAATAACCGGAACGAAAATCGTGGGTATTACATTCTACCCCCCCTAAAAATAAGTTTCATCCCGAAACTTAAAACAAAAGCAAGGCGACTCTCGACAACACACCAGAACTCCATGCAGTATAAAGCCACTATGATCCGATTCAATACGCAAGAATGCTTACGAAAAGCAACGAGCATGAATCGTTGCGGTTGATAAAACCGAGCAATACAAAAATCAAGTCACGATTCCAACGCTGAAAGGCATGAAATTCCAGTAACTCACAGATTTGGAAGATCAAATATGAAGAAAATTTCCCAACACTTATGGAAATCGCAAAATGGCCCAGATGTACAATAATCACGATTTCGAGGTCAAACGATAATGATTGGACAACGACGAATGAATAGTAATGATCGAACAACAACGATAACCTTTGATGTTCATACCTCAAATCAAGACATCAATAACTTGTAGGAAGCACGAGGTGTTAGTTTCGAACACGGTTCACAAGAAATCGATCCGAACTTGGAAAGATCACAACGATATGCACATCAATTTGGAACAATATCAGAACTCGCTCGAATGACAAATGTGAGAAACAACATAAGGTCAGAAGCATTAACGAACACAATCGCCTCAATACGGTCGAACGAAACGGAAACGAGAAGAAGAAGAAAAAAATGTGGGTATTACAGACTGACACTACATGGGGTCCGCGATTCCATAAGTCTCTTGAGCTCACACGCACAAAGAATCTGATGGGTGGTTTGGAGTGCACAACCGCAACGATGGTACACTTGATCACTTAATTCTCTCATACGTGTCAATTCATTCGACAGTAATCGCAGACAATGATGAGAAACACGACAGCGCAAGTAGTTGAATGAAAAACCCGAGTACACCACGTCTGTACGACACCTAGACTGTTCAAGTGTGTATCTGATCTGCGTTAGTTGTGATTCAATCTCCTGGTTCACTTTGGTCCAAACGGTATCGAGGGCTCCGGTGGAAGAATTAAGCCATTTCTTTAAGTCGGCATGTGCACTCTCTACTCTACAAGTGGTGTTTCCAAAATGAAGCACTTTATTCGTCCACGCAACAACGAACATCTCCTTGTATTTTAGCCATGTACCCTCAAAGTAGGATATCACCTTAGGATTCCATCTTCATGTATCCTTCATGAGTTGCACCGCTTGATCGTATTCCTCTTCGGTCGCCGCTTCCATGATTTTCTTCCATTTCCCATTTTTAAACTTTTGGCCCATTTCTTTATCTTTTCCACAAATTCTGTAGACCTTGTCTTCAACATCCTTATTAATATGCCATGTACAAAGCAAGTGGGCACTCTGTGGAAATATCTCTCCAATAGGACGCATCAATCCCAACTCGTGATCCATAACAATAGCCGTCGGATGAACATCAAACCCAAGCAAAATTTTCAACTTCTCCAACACCCACGCATAGCTCGATTCGGTCTCATCTTTCATAATTGCATAGGCGATTAGGAAGTTCTTGTTACATGGAGTCATCCCGACTATCTCGAGAAATGGCATCTTATACTTATTCGTTTTGTAGGTAGAATCCATGCCAATGAACCATCTGTAGGTCCGGATTAAGTTGATTGATGTTGGATGTGCCATGAACACTGTAACAAAGGGGAACTCGTTCTTGATAAAAGCAGAATTTTTAGAATATTCACCATCCTTGTCCTGCAATTTATGTGTTGTTGAGCCGGTTTACCCCGTACAAGTATTCTTGGAGCGGAAATTGATGGATTTTAATTGAACTTAAAGTGCTTCATCGAGTAACAATAAAGAAGAGTGATGGAAATTCATTCATGAATGCTTTCATACAATTTTCGGTAATTAAGTTTTTTCTTTGTCAATTAATTTCAATTTTGTTTTTGCATGTAGTTTAATATGTTGTTCCTTATTTGTAGTGGAACAGTAAGTGGTCTGTTCGCTATTTATTTGGCACAAAAGACTTGTGGTGATCTGGATTGTTCCATGTATATCACTGAGGGTGGACAAGGAATAATTTTTTATGTTAGTGGTGAAATCTTTTCTGAATCTCAAGCTTAGAAAGATTTAGATGATTTGTTGTCCACCATGGAAGCTATTGTTACGTTAATCGACCCAAGGCCAAGAATGGAAAAGCAAGATTGGCTCTAAGAATTTGAGGATTCTTACAAACTGCCAAGTGAATTGTGTCACTCTTTTAAGAGTTTAAGAGATAAAAAAGTGTAAGTATATAATTTTGTCATATTTCACTTTCTAATCAAAATTAGAAAAAACTAATTAAAAACAGAGTGCAATTCTATATTCTCTAATTGTTTTAAAAAGGTATTTGTGTTTTGTTATCTTATTTATACTTGGTGAAGATGGAATATTGAAATCTGCCATTAGATTTAATTGTTCTAATATTGATTATGTTTTTTTACCTTTCACGCATGCAAATCAAAAGATTCAAACAACGTGGTTGATCTATCATCCATTTATATGGCCATTTGGACATCACTCCCATCTTATCAAGATTCTAAATGAAGTTATGAGAGAGGGGTTAATTGCATTCAAAAGGTCACAAGACGGCCATTAACTTCCAACCCCCAAGTTCAGAGTAAAAATGTAAGTAAGAAACAAACACTTTTTCATCAATTAACTCCTCTCTCATAACTTCATTTAGAATCCTGATAAGATGGGAGTGATGTCCAAATGGCCAGATAAATGGATGATCGACCAACCACGTTGTTTAAATCTTTTGATTTGTCATGCGTGAAAGGTAAAAAAACATAATCAATATTAGAACAATTAAATCTTATGGCAGATTTCAATATTCCATCTTCACCAAGTATAAATAAGATAACAGGGTGTAAATACCTTTTTAAAACAATTAGAGAGTATAGAATTGCACTCTGTTTTTAGTTAGTTTTTCTAATTTTGATTAGAAAGGGAAAATGTGAGAAAATTAAATACTTACACTTTTATATCTTAAACTCTTAAAAAAGTGACGCAATTCACGTGCCAGTTTGTAAGAATCCTCAAATTCGTGAAGCCAATCTTGCGTTTCCATTCTTGGTCTTGAATAGCTTCCACGGTGGACAACAAATCATCTAGATCTTTCTGAGCTTGAGATTCAGAAAAACATTCACCACTAACATAAAAAAATTCTTCTTTGTCCACCCTCAGTGATATACATGGAACAATCCAAATCACCACAAGTCTTTTGTGTCGAATGAATAACATATTGACCACTTACTATTCCACTACAAATAAGGAACAACATATTAAACTACATGCAAAAAACAAAACTGAAATTAATTGACAAAGAAAATACTTAATTACCGAAAAATTGTACGAAAGCATTCATTGATGAATTTCCACCACTCTTCTTTATTATTACTCGATGAAGCACTTAAAGTTCTATTAAAATTCATCAACTTTCGCTCAAAGAATACTTGTACGGGATAAACCGGCTCAACAACACATAAGTTGCAGAACAAGGATGGTGAATATACGAAAAATTCTGATTTTAGAACGGGTTCCCCTTCGTCTCGAACGGAGCCTTATACGTAGATTCATCCGGACATTTCATTTGGTATGATTAAAGCCTTGAAGGCCAATTTTCATCGAACCAACATAGGATTGTTTATCGAGCTCATCCATTTCAAATGACATATTTTCTGAGAACTGCAAATATCGTATACTTATTAGTCAGAACGTGCCTATGGAAATGACCTTCAGTCTTTGTATGACTTTATCTTTTATTTCATTTTCAGTTTACATCTTCAATTTCTTTCAAAGAAAAAAAGATAGTTACTTAATTTGTTGGCTACCATTTTTGTTAATACTTTCCATTTAACAGTGACGAACTTGATTTACTTTCGCAAGCCCTAGAGAGGTGCTCTAGTTTGTCACCGTGAAACTTGATGAGTATTCAAATCTATTTTAAAGTGGCCTAACTAATATAATAGTCTTTATTTGTATGTTGGTTTGTTGTAATTGTACATTTTATTATAATACCCGTCTTGTTGTAGGTTATGCACCCTAATATTTCTTTAAATTGAGTCAAGAGTAGTACATATATAAATGAATAAACTTGGAAGCAGTCACTTCCAAATTTTGCCAACCCTTTCGTAGGTTGCCTTTAAACTGATTTATATAAAATGTGCTTATATCAATTTAGACAGTATGAGTTGACTGGAGCTGCCTGGCTGAGGCCAAAATTTGACTACCCTCTGCATATACACATGTATCTGCATGCTTGGTGTCCATATTTAGTGGTAGATTCGTAAAATCTCAGTTGGCTAAAATAAAATAACTTAAAAGATTTTTGTTTTACACGTGTATATGCTATGTAATTAAAGGAATACTTACACGTGTATTCGCTCATAGTTCCCTTCATCACGATATAAATATGAGATGATAACTTGAACAATGTTCTTGTTTATACAGCAGGAAGAATTCAGGTAACGGAAGAAGTTAGATATATCAGACCACATTGATCATTTCTTTTAAAAGTAACAAGAAAGTTATCTGACTGAAGATGAATTTTTAAGATAGAAACAACTTAAATAATGTAACAAGAAAGTAATCTGAATATATTTAGACTTTTAAGAAACACAAAGTTCTACTTAATATTTGATTTTGGAATATTAGTGGCCTGGGTCAAGATGCTGCATACTTCTTAGAACAATCTTTTGTCAAGTTGAACGGGAAACCACTCTATGTTCTAGTGGATTTTATATTTACTGTTTTTTGAGTTGCAAGTGATGGATTAAGTAATGCTAATTGTGCATACTGCTTTGGAGCATTTTGTGTTGCGAGTCAATTACCATATATAATAAGAGTGTATGTTCGTAACTTCGTCGTCCGTCTCTTGCCTCTTTCACGTGCTTCCCGTTTTCTGCCTTCTCCTATCTTCCACCGAGCTCTCTGCTCTGGCCACTCGGGTGACGTCCCCCTCCTTCCTTTCGGTCTTTATTCTTTGTTTCATATCATATCTGCTGTATGTTTTTTTTTTGCTCTTCTTGCTTTTTCTTGCTTCCGGGTGTTAATTGGCAGGTAGGTTTTTCTTTTTCTTCAATTTGTTTCGTGCTTTTGATGATTTTTTTTCTTCTTTTATTTTCTTGTGGGTGTAATTTAGGTGTTCTTGGGTGATACACTGAGACCCCATAACTCGGTGACCTAGAACCCGGCTCTAAATAAAAACTCAGAAATAGATTCAGAACACTCAACCTCGAGTCGCCGAAAATTGCAGTTCACGGCGAGCTGCACTCTCCGCCGTTGCCGTCTGATTTGAGGATTGTGCGGCCAGGTGAGTAGTAGGCAGTGGAAACTTCCAATCCCGTCGCGTGAACCTCCGCCTACATCCTTCAGTCCCTAGGCAGCAGGTCTTCAGATCGGGAGTGCTGTTGTTTGTGTGTTTTTCTTTAGTTTCAATGTGTGAGTGTGTGTGCATTTCTGTACTATTTCGGTCGCGAGGGATTTTAGAGTGTGAGAGATTGGATTTTAGAGAGAGATGAACCGAGAAGATGGTGAGAGGTCGATTTGACCTCGAATCAATTTTTCGGTTCATTCAACTTCAGTTTCAGATTACTAACTCTGGCAAATTTAATTCAAATACCTTTAATTATTTTCAAATCCGTGATATGGTTCGTTTTGGGTGATTCCTAGGTGTTATTTGGGCCTTGTGATGCTTTGAATTTATTTTGGTTTTTTGGGAGCACAATAGTGCCTGCTATGTGCTCGTTTAAATGCCGGTGATTTATGAGTGGCACTGGACTTAACATTTTGTGTGCGGCTCTGACTCCAGCATGGATGACATGATTTGCGTTGTCTCTGTATACCTCTACTTTCACACCCTCTCACCAAAAATTTGCAGAAACTTTCTCAATAAATTATCCTTCTTGTTTGTTTGTCTGACGTCGGCAATGTTTGAAAAAGCGGCGCACGCATTGAAGTGCGCCTCGGAGCGCCTTTCACCGGAAACGCATCAGGGCGTTCAGCGACCTGAGAAAAGCAGGAAAATCTTACGCATTTTGGACAGGGTGCACGCTTTTGAGGCACAACGTGCGTCTTCGGCGCCTTTTGTGCAAGCGCTTTTGTGTTTTTTTTTTTAAAAAAAAAAGGCCTGAAACCACATCGAACTTGTGCTTTCTGTGACGTAGGTCATTTATTATTGAACTTATTTTCTTTCATGATGAACTTGCGGCCTGTATTTTTCAACTTGTGTTATTTTTATTTTGTGTTGGTTGAATTTATGTTTTCAGAGGTTATATATACATTGCTTCGTGCATATGTTAAGTGTGCGTTTTTGAATCATTGATATTTATAGTGGTTGGATTTATGTATATCTGATATTCTAATAATTTTTTATTACTAAATTTTGATCCAATTGCAAGATTGTAGGCCTTCCAAAATAGTTTGAACAACGTTCTTAGTCTTCTTAGTATCCCGAGTAAGTTTAGGTTCTCAACTGACCTCATGGGGAGGTTTGGCATGACTTATGAAAAAACTACCTATATTAACTTGAACCTCTTCAAACCTAAAACCTGAATTTTAGGTCTCTTTTAATTCCACGTCACTTCCTGCAACTGATTACCTATTTACATGTTCAAACCCTTTGTTATTACTTTTGGGAATAACATTGTTGCAAACTATGTGTACAACCTGCTCTACTCTATAGAGGACATACATCTTATAGCTGCGCAAATTAATATTGATTTTCCTTCTTAAATACCTCCAATATAGTGTAACTTGGTTTCTGTTTCCAAATTTTTTGTGAGTGAAGTTTGCAGGTAGCTAAATAAATAAAATGACCTGCCTCTATTATTATTTTATTTCTATGGGATGCATCATGTGCCTTTGAAGATTTACTATCTTCTTATGATAAGCTGTTACCAGACTAAATTTCTTGACTGCTAATTTCTGCAATATAAACTTGCAAATGAATATTATGTTGCGCAACTCGCGCAGTGATTATCAATTAATTTAATATTTAGGACGACTCTTTTATGTTGGCGTCAACTGATTCAGGTACCTTTATGAGATTTTATTTTTTGTGGATCTGCATCAAGAGGTCTCCCACGTTTTTGGTTTAAGAAGTATCAATGAATATATATGGTTTCTTTGGGGCTTCTACTCGTTCTGGTGCGTTTGTAGCTGTTATATGAGCATTACATGCATAAATATTGCAGGTTAATTATCTTTTGAACTTCAGGTTCAGTTTGGTTAATGCATGGATATAAATTATGAATATATTTCATTCCATGAAATTTCCAGACATTCTTCTCTATTAAGTTAGAATTATCTCCCCTAAGACCGAAAAATTATTTTCATCAAATGTGCAGTCAACGTGTCAGGTTTTTAAATTGATCCCCAATCATGGGATGCTGGTATTTAAAGATAGACGGAGATTTATAACTAACATAAGTACCTAGACTTCTTTGAGGGATCATGGAACGACGCCGTGATGGTGAAATTAAAGCGTAAATTACACTGCTTAAAAATTCGTAGATGGGAACTATTAATTTATCAACCTATATATTGGTTTGTTCGTTTTGATGAATAGAACACGAACCTATGTTTAGTTTTCAAACCGATGCCGAAATCGTCGGAATTGGGCAAAAACGTCATTTGTCTTGGGGTTGCCCGTACTGGTTCTTCGGCTAACGGAATTTTATAAACCTTTATATCGTTGCGAAGCTATTGTTACGAGGAACATGTTTCTCACTTGTATTTTGAGTTTTGGACGTGATTTGCGTGTTGTATATGTGCTGGTGTGTGTTTATGATGTGATGTCCTGGTGTGTGTGTGTGTGTCATTTGTCTTCGAGTTGCCATTAGCGGTTCTTCGGCGTGTGTTTATGATGCGATTTGTGTGTGTTTGCAGCTTGTAAGTGTGTGTGCAGTGTCTTTCTCAAGCAGCTTGTGTGTGTGTGTGGTGCTGCGTTTTGGTGTGTGATTTGTGTGTTTTTGTGTATATTATGTGCTGGTGTGTGCGTGTGCTGTATCTCATTCATAAAAGTAGTTGACCTTGTGTTTATTATCTAGATGTGTATTTTTTGGATTTTAAAGAGAAAAGCTTTCCGTTGTTATGTTCGATAATTTCCGCTGTTGTGTTTTATCACACATATAATGGAACTCTCATCCTTGTTCAAATCGGAGGAGCTTAGTTTTTTCTCTTCTGCACAATAGACGGACAACCCGAAGACATCCTGTTCCGACGATTTTGGCACCGGTTTGAAAAAATTGAACATAGATTCGTGTTCTACTCATCGAAACGACCAAATCGATATATAGATTGACAAATTTTATCTAGGAAATCTTATTCCTGGAGGGAAAACGAGGCGTAAGCCTTGAGGCTCGAGTCAGGACACCCTCAATTGTTAGAGGCAGGATTTTTAGCAGCTTTTCGCGATTCTCATACGTGTTGTCTTTTCGCTTCTCTCTTATGTTTTTAGCAGATGCCTTCTACATTTTGCGCTTCTCACTATTTTCTTTACTTCCCCTTGCCTCCTATGCTCCGTCCTTGTGTTACTTTTTCTTGCTTCTGGGTGTTAATTGGCAGGTAGTTTTTTCTCTTTCTTCAATTTGTTTTGTTTTCGGTGATCTTTTTTATTCCTCTTTTCTGTGGGTGTAATTTAGGTGTTCTTGGGTGATAGGCGGTGTTTGTTTTTGTGCTAATTTCCTGCGTTTAATTACATTTTCTGTCGACTAACTGTACTTTTTTTTTTTTGCTGGCCCGTTTTTTGCCTATTCAGGAAATCAGGATTGCAGATTTTTTTTGCCTTCGCTACTCGGGTTTTGTTGACAACCTTTGTAACTGAAAGTTGCATCCCAAACCACATGCTCGGCAGTCGCGGATGATGTAATCAAACCTGCATCATAGTTTTCAGCATCCTGGTAATCAGCTCAATCATACAACAACAACAACATCTAATCCTTAGTCCCAAAATGATTTGGGGTCGGCTAACATGAATCAAACTCAATCATGTGACTAAAAAATAGTTCAATCATGTAGTCCAACACACACAGAGCAGCAGAAGAAGAATAAATTCAAAGAGCAATATGATTGAATCCTGGGGTTTGAGCAACTGAGTTACTCAAGACATGAGGCTTTCATCGATAACAACAAATTTCAAAACAAGATTTGGATATCATTTCAAAATAACAAATCCAAATCCGAAAACCAGATCGAGAAACTTAGTGATTGTGTGAATTTTCAATATTATTGTTTTTGTTGTGTTTGGTTTTGTATGTTTCCACTGGATACCTATGACCACATTGTTCGGTGGTGCATGGATTACACCTAGGGATTCGTCTCCAGCCTGCTTCGACGACCCTGCTCCTCAGCCTTCGTCTTCAGCCTGCTTCGATGGCCCTGCCCCAGCTTCTTCGTACGTGCATGATAGGACAAAAATAGTGTGCTAAAATCATTGTTAATTATAAGGTTTTAATGAATTTTATGTTGGCACACTTGGTTATTTTCCATATATTTATATTTTGGGTGCAATTTACTTCACTTGGCAATTAGTTGTTTAATTTAGGTGTTTGATGGAGTTTTTAAGCTTAAGGAATAATTTGGATCATCAAACGGACCAAGCCAAGGTGATTTGGGCTTAAATGAAGAAACTATTGCGCGACACTGGGTGGCCCAGTGTCAGTTCGCCGACCCAGTGTCAGTCCTGTTACGAAAATATTCTTACTTGGGGCCCAAGAAATGACTCAAAAATCGCCCAATCAGTTCCACAAGGCAATAAATCGGTCCATATGCTGGAAAAAGGAATTGGAATAGATTTGGGAAGAAAGACTCCAAGGAAATTAAAACTCAAGAAGGAAGGAGTCCTAATAAAAGAAGGAAACTAAGAGATAAGGAATAATTATAAAAGGGGAGGAGGGCTGGAATTAATTTCAGTTTTGGAACATCAATTCACGGCTGAAGCACTACTTTTCACGGCTGGAGCAGGAGAAGAGGGCGACCGAGCTGATTTTTTTCTCCGGAGCAACCGAGCCGATTCCGACGTGCGAAGAAGAAGACTACACTGTTTGAATTTCTTTCTTCTCATGTTTATTATTAATTTGCTGTTTTCTAAAGCCAACATGTCCGACTAATTTTCTATTCTAGTTCTTAGTGAAGTTTGAAACCATATTCGAATTATTCATGTTTTAATCCCGTAGCGTATTCTCAACTCGAATTCTCTTGAATTACTTTTGTGTTATTGAATTCACGACTATGCCATTTAATTTCTTGATTTGGTTTGGCCAACTAGATTAGGAGTTTTATGTCTTATGCTAGAAATTGAGTTGTAATCCGTAATTATTGCAATTTTAATTTCACAAGTAGCAAACAATTGATTTTTCCCAATTGAGTAACACAAAATCGAGATCCCTTAAGTCAAGCTTATGAATTTAATATCTTGCCTATTCCATTATTTTGGTTTTTAATGCATCTAGCGAGCGAGATTTGAAGAGCTTGTTTTGAATCCACCGCATTGATAGGTTCAATTAAAGAGCTTGTTTTAATTGAATAAACTTAAGAAATAATTGGGGTCAATTTGTTGGCTTCGGAATAGGAGTTCATGAGATTAGATAAGAGATAAGTGCTGCATTGAAACTTGAATTAATTCGAAACGGTGGATAATGGAGCTAAGAACTAGATTATTCTGTTAATTGATATTTTCAATTTTTATTTGTTTTATTTTATTTTATTTTATCTTACGCAATTTATTTTAGTTAACATCAGAAACAGTCCCCCCCTTTGTTTTATTTTATTGCACAAAGTACTTAATCCTTAATTAGTATAATTGATTTACCGTTCTCCGTGGGATCGACCCTTACTTGCCGATACTACTAGTTAGTAGAAGTAAGCCGAGGAAAATATAAATAACTAATTTTGACGTGTCACGACAGCGCGGTCAGTGCCTTTCATATCTGTCATCAGGTTATGTTTCTTGTTCTATCCTCTCTGTTTATTTTGCTTAGTTTCTTAGTCCTCCGTCGTCTATGAAGTTTCTGTCCTTTCTCTCTCTCTTTAAACTGTTCTTCGAAAACCTAATTTCAAATACTTCTATTTCTGAAGATTGTGCTTGTCTGTGAATTCCAGGTATTGAAAGTCTTGATACTATATTTATTTATTTTTTCCGGTTACTGTTATTTCTCTCTTTGAATTATTCTTCAAATATCTAATTTTGAAATACTTCTACTTCTGAAGCTTGTAAGCGATGTGTTTATGTGTTTTGCTGCATGGAATAGTTGTGTTGTTATTTGTCGTAGGTGATTTCTAGGTGCTTTCTAGCCTTGTGATGTTTCAAATTTATTTTGGTTTTTGAGAGTCCAATAGTGTCTGCTATGTGTTCGTCTAAATGCCGCTGAATTATGAGTAACGATCGACTACGCAAATTTCGTCTACTCTTTTATTGTGTAAGGCAGTTGATCCAGTTTCTTACTATTGAAAGGGTTTTGGTTCCAGAGAATTGTTGGAGAGATCAAATCATTCTCAACAGATGGCGGGGTTGCACCTAAACTTTCTAAGAGAATGGACAAATTCATGCTCTACATGTTGTTGATAGCAGGCAAGAAGGCTTTGGCTGATGCAGGCATTACAGAAAATGTGATGGAAGAATTAGACAAAACAAGATGTGGCATGCTAATTGGCTCTGCTATGGGTGGGATGAAAGTAAGTGTACTTTATTCGTTGCACAATAATGAGGGAAGAACGGTTAGTGTTAAATGCTCAAAGGGAAGAGAGTTGATTAGATGTTCCACCACTGATTCTTTATTAGTAATATTTTTGCTATTTGCTTCTCACATATGTTCCCATAAAAATTTAAATGGCTGCATAAACCACAATAACACCTGCTTTTGAGATTACATTGTCAAACTTCTTATTCAATAAATGAAAATGAGAAAGTCGTGTTTGATCATATTATATAAACTCTTGTTGAGTTTATAAATTCAGTAATGAGGTTCTTTATAATAATTTATGTGAAGAGATTTTCTGTCTTGCCATCTTTTAGTTTTGAGATCCAGTTTACCCCTCCTCGTCTGATTTACTATCTGGACAGTTTTTTATGATGCACTTGAAGCACTGAGAATCTCGTATAAGAAGATGAATCCCTTTTGTGTACCTTTTGCAACTACCAATATGGGGTCTGCCAATACTCGCCATGGATCTGGTTAGGCACATTCCTTGCTTTAACTATAGCAGGTTGATTAATACACATCTTATTGACATCATCCTAAGCATAATCGTTAACAGGGTTGGATGGGCCCAAACTACACAATATCTACTGCTTGTAATTTTTTTCTCATTAAACTATCCTTCTTGGCTCGATGATCTTTTTTCTTCCTTTTTTTGTTGGTGTAGTTTATGGGTTCTTGGGTGATAGGCGGTGTTTTTGTTTGTGGGGTTTTAGATTTTTCTTTTACTTCTTCAAAATCTCATCTCCTGCATTTAGGTACATTTTCTGTCGGGTTAATGTAATTTTTTTTTTGCCAGTTCTCTGCTCAAATTTTGTTAACAAAATGTAATTTCTTGGAATAATATCACAGAAAAATATAGGAGAAATATGTTTTCTCATTTGTGTCTCTTCATCAAGGTTAGTGCTCAAGACTTGTTAGGATTTGTTAGTGTTATTCATTTCAGATTTCTTCTTTCCTCTGACCTCAGATCGTCCTTGATTTTTTATTTGTAGAGTAATTATGTTTATGCCTAGAATTTGCTTCATATTTGTCATGAAATACCTTTTTCCTTTTTGTTTTTTTTGCTTTTTCATTTAGAGATACGAACAAAACTCTCATAATGTTGTCGTGTTCATTACTATTGCTTTGGTGATTGTTACTCTTTTGTATATTGTTTTTTCTGGTTTAACTGCCGAATTTTTCTGTTTTTTGTGAATTTTTGCTCGTTTTCTATAATTACTTGATTTCGTCTCGTACTAATATATATATATATATATATATATATTAATTATTGTTAAAAATTCAATTGTCAATTCAAATCAATATTGTCTTATATTCTCTATTTGCATAAATTCAATAATAACATAAAAATAGTGCTTAACACCATTTTACAATTGTTATTGGAGATGTTCAAATAGAGATGGTTTTTAATAGTGGGTTTAAAATAAGTAAAGACTGTGTATATAGAAAATGCTACATTTTCTCCTTCTAACATTGTTTTTCTTTTTCCTTTTTTGACTCTTTGCCCAAAATTTACCGACCCTTTTTTTATTAATTTTTTTATAAACTAACAGAATACCCCAGATCTTTTTATCCTTTAGTTTTTTTTCCCAACATTATTTAGTGTATTCAACATTCTTTTTGTTTTTATCAACTCCAACAACTATTGTAAAAGCTCATGTATTTTTAGGATATCTGCAGTGTTTCCTTATTTATAGTGTAATAATACTCATTCCACTAACACTATTTTATCTGCAGAGAAAATTATCAAATTGGTCCCGTATGTGGGATCAATTGGCCAAAAAGCCCCGTCTGTATCGGGCGGACCAAAAACTCCACATCTCCCCACTGCTTTAGCCAATTTAGTCCTCCGTCGCCGGTCGGAGTATTTTCCGGCTATCAGAACTGACGTGGACTACACGTGGCCGACACATGACAAAAATAGTAGGTCCATGTCAGGCCATGTGGCTGACACGTGGCAAAAAAAATTAAAAAAAATTGTTTTGAGAATTAAAAATTTAAAAAAAATAAATAAAAAATTCTAATATTTGATATTAATATTCCAGAATTAAAAATAATTACCTAAAGTTCAAAATTTTTTAATAATATATTATCAAATTGATAAAATTATTATTATCATTTTCTATAAAATAAATAAAAATATTATTTTGAGAAAATTATCAAATTGTTAATTCGGATTTTTTCATTATCTCTTGGCATCTTACCATCTTCATAAGGAATATATGGCAACCAAATGATTAAATTTCACATTTATGTTCAAATGTCGATCCTCCCGTGGTAGTTGACGAGTCCTGTGGGAAAACACTTCAAAAATATGGAGAAGAGAAAGAAAATTATGTTAAACAAAAAGCTGGTGAACTTGAGCAGGAAACTGAAGCTGATAAACCCTCTTCCTCCTCGACTTTAAAGGTCGATCCTCCTACAGTAGTTGTCAAGTTCTGCCTGATAGTTGTGAGTCCTCTTCGGTAGCAATATGCTCCTCTATTACCGTAGCTTCTTCGTCTCAAAAGACTCCAGAATCATTAATGGTTATTTCAATAATTTTTGATGGTTGATTTTTCTATATGAGTTAATTACATAAATCGTCCTTGTGGTTTGTCGGGTTTCACATGTTTAGTCCTTATACTTTTTTTTCACCGGGTCATGTCCTTGTGGTTTTTGATCGTTACGGGTTTAGTCCTTGTGGTTTGTCGGGTTTCACATGTTTAGTCCCTATATTTTTTTTTCAGATGGTCATGTCCTTGTGGTTTTTGATCCGTTACGGGTTTAGTCCTTGTGGTTTGTCGGGTTTCACAAGTTTAGTCCCTATAATGCCCAAATACTTCCAGAGTTTACACATACGGTCGACATTCGAATGGTGGACGTAAAACAAAGGGTCATACCCCGCGGAGTAGAAGTTACCCATGTCCTCATTATTAGGATTTGGCGAGTCACCAACCCATCTTTGCACAACGGTGTCAGTCCAGCTTCGACCGATCCAATCGACTTGGCACCATTTGCAACAGGCGCATCCCAACTACGTATGTTTCATGGATTTTTGTAACAACCAACCGCCATATAAGATATGATAAGATAGATAAAACTTTACCAATCAAACATGTGCTTATTTTCAGTAATTCAAGCCTCTAATATCAATTCGGAGGTGTGGCAAGCTAAAGAAATATATGTGTTATTTATAGGCCCCATTCCATGTAATTTATGAATGATTGTAATTAACTATCCTCAATTAATAAGGAAATGAAACTGTTAACCTATCATGTCCCAATCGTTTGGTTATTTGTGTTTTATGGTCTTTTGGTTTTCTTGTATTGATGGTTGTGTATTATATTCGGATGTTAAAGATAATGAGTTGGAGATTTAAGAGTCCATAATAATTAAGACATAAAAATTGGAGTCATTAAGGCCCCACAATAAATTTAAGGACTCGATCTTTATATGTATAAAATAATCATAAAATAAAGAACTAATTACAGCGTACTCAAATAATAATAATAATAATAAAATATATGAAAAAATGAAAATATTCTTCAAATTAACGATCAACTAACAGAATTATTGGTCAAAGGACTAAACCCGTAACGGATCAATAACCACAAGGACATGACCCGCTGAAAAAAAAGTATAAGGACTAAACATGTGAAACCCGACAAACCACAAGGACTAAACCCGTAACGGATCAAAAACCACAAGGACATGATCCGCTGAAAAAAAAGTATAGGGACTAAACCTGTGAAACCCGACAAACAACAACAACAACAACAACATCTAAGCCTTAGTCCCAAAATGATTTGGGCTCGGCTAACATGAATCAAACTTTGAAACCGTCAATAATCGTTACATAAATAACATAAAAGGAAAAAAGAGGGAAAAACTAGAGAAAAAAGCAAATAAAAAAAGAGAATGAATGAAAAAAAAAAAAAGAAAAAAAAGAAAAAAAGAAAAAAAGAAAAAAAGATAACATGAAATAAAAGAAAATAGGAATTAAAAAAAAAAAAAAAAAGAATCAGACTCCATCCACCATCCGTATTCTTTCCCGCCAGATTTGCCTCTCCATCGCCATACTTTCTCCAATTCCAAGAAACCGCATATCATTTTCAATCATCTTTATCCAAGTTTTCTTGGGTCTTCCTCTACCTTTCACAACATTACTGCTCCCCAACTTTCTAAATTCTCTCACCTGGGCATCAATAGGTCTTCTTCTCACATGACCAAACCATCGTAATCGTTTCTCCATCATCTTGTCTTCTATAGACGCAACTCTTACCTTTCTCTCCGATCACCTCATTTCGAGCCGATCCTTTTTGTATGACCACACATCCATCAGAAGATACGCATCTCCGCCACATTCATCTTTGAACGTGACACTGCTTTACACCTCAACACTCTTATATAACAACAAGCAGCCTAATTGCCGTGCGGTAAAATTTACCCTTTAATCTATGAGGCATGCCGATCACATAAAACCCCCGTGGCACTCTTCCACTTCAACCACCCCGCCTTTATTCTCATGAGCCACATCGCCATCTAGCTCTCCATCCTTTTTGGATAATAGATCCAAGATACCGAAAGAAAGTGGATCCATGAACAACTTTCCCATCAAATGTGATCATCCCCGCCTCTATCATCTTTTCGCTAAACCTACACTCCATATATTCAGCCTTATCGCTCACCTAAAGCCTCGAGCTTCCAAAGTATCCCTCCAAAGTTCCAATTTCACAGACTCCAACCTTCGTTTCATCAATCAACACAATATCATCTGCGAACATCATACACCACGGAACGTCATTTTGAATTTCTCTTGTCAATTCGTCCATGACTATGGCAAAGAAAAAGGACTAAGAGCAGATCCTCGATGCACCCCAATCGTAATAGGGAATTCTTCTCGTCCTCCCAACATTAAGACGCACACTTACTCCTCCTCATACGCCCTTTATAATGTCAATATATTTCCGCGATACACCCTTCTTTGCAAGGCGCCACCAAAGCATTTCTCTGCACTTTATCATACGCCTTCTCTAAATCAATAAAACCATATGCAGATCTTTCTTTTTATCTCGATAATATTCCATCAACTGCCGGATAAGATAAATTGCTTCCATGGTCGATCTTCCAGGCATAAATCCAAACTGATTTTCTGTTATCTTCACAAGGACGATTTATGTAATTAACTCTTTCTGTATTGTAGTATTGGATTTCTTTATCAATTTCTCAATAACCAACTACATAGAACTATAAGAGTCTCTCCAGCTCATATAGTACCAATTTATGACATTTAGACCATTTGTTTTCTTTCCCCATTATTCCCTCAAATTTTAATCTTACACACATTAAGGCTCTGAGATAGTTATTTTTTCAAAAATAATTAAATAATTTAGCTTATTTCATCATCGTCCTATTCATATTGGTTTTCCCATTGAAACCATCTCTCCCCTGAATCAACATTTCATATTAACCCACTTTAATATGTTGACCATAAGCAAAAGGAAGCATGTACCTTGGTATTACTAGAAGCAAAATATGAGGAAACATGTTTACTTTAATGATATATTCATATACCTTGGTATTACCATAAGCAAAATATAGATTCTTGCTTCTTGGTTGATCGAGACATGCTGGTTGCCTTTTCTTAAAATGGAATATATATATATATATATGTATATATATATATATATTACTAGACTTATTTGACAAATATTACTCCATGCAATTGTAACACTTCAATATTTGAATTCGTCCACCAATGGTGCAAGTACTATATAACTTTTTGTTTTATTCTCCTATTTATTTAACTTGGAATTTTTTTTTGCCTCATGTTACCGAATTGTGGTTGCAGTTAATTAATTTAGGCTATGTTTGTGCTAAGCACATTCATACTGTGTAGAAGATAATTAACACATGATAATGTCTGCTTTGCTATACCTAATTTGTATATAGTTAGCTTTAGTATTTATGGTGATATGTTGGTTCTAAGATTAGGTTGTGTATCTTTGTTGTTGAATCTTTATGTTGTATTTCGTATCCTTCCTTGAGCTTATTTAGCCTATTTAAATCACACTTCTTTGTTAAAAGAAAGCAAATTTCAGTTTTGTTTTAACCCATTTTTCTCATGTTCTGACTAATAAGTATACGATATTTGCAGTTGTCAGAAAATATGTCATTTGAAATGGATGAGCTCGATAAAAAATCCTATGTTGGTTCGATGAAAATTGGCCTTCATACTTTTCAGAAGGCTTTAATCATACCAAATGAAAAGAAAATGAAATGTCCGGGTGACTCTACGTATAAGGCCCCGTTCGAGACAAAGGGGAACCCGTTCTTGATAAAAGCAGAATTTTTAATATATTCACTATCTTTGTCCTGCAATTTATGTGTTGTTGAACCGATTTACCCCGTACAAGTATTCTTGGAGCTAAAGTTGATGGATTTTAATAGAACTTAAAGTGCTTCATCGAGTAACAATAAAGAAGAGTTATGGAAATTCATCCATGAATGTTTTCATACAATTTTCGGTAATTAAGTTTTTTTCTTTGTCAATTAATTTCAATTTTGTTTTTGCATGTGGTTTAATATGTTGTTCCTTATTTGTAGTGGAACAGTAAGTGGTTTGTTCGCTATTTATTTGGCACAAAAGACTTGTGGTGATCTGGATTGTTCCATGTATATCACTGAGGGCGGACAAGGTAGAATTTTTTATGTTAGTGGTGAAATCTTTTCTGAATCTCAAGCTCAGAAAGATGTGGATGATTTGTTGTCCACCGTGGAAGCTATTCAAGACCAAGAATGGAAAAGCAAGATGCGCTCCACGAATTTGAGGATTCTTACAAACTGACAAGTGAATTGCGTCACTTTTTTAAGAGTTTAAGAGATAAAAAAGTGTAATTATATAATTTTGCCATATTTCACTTTCTAATCAAAATTAGAAAAAAACTAATTAAAAACAGAGTGCAATTCTATATTCTTTAATTGTTTTAAAAAGGTATTTATATTTTGTTATCTTATTTATACTTGGCGAAGATGGAATATTGAAATCTGCCATAAGATTTAATTGTTCTAATATTGAAATCACTCCCATCTTATCAGAATTCTAAATGAAGTTATGTGAGGGGTTAATTGATGAAAAAGTGTTTGTTTCTTACTTACATTTGTACTCTTAACTCGGGGGTTGGAAGTTAATGGCCTGTACTGACGGCCTTTTGAATACAATTTATGCACATAAAGGCGATAGTCATTATGCATTTGGATCTGAAACTAAAGCTATCAATTTCATACTTGCGGTTCTTAACCATGCGAATGACCGGAACTATAACAGTCTTCGTGGTCAAACCGTAAACACTTTATTTTCTTCCATTATTTATGTATTATCCTAATAAATGTTTTATTCTCGTTGTTGGAGTACTCATTAATCCTTTTTATCAATTCCTTTCAGAATTTGACCCCTGTTGACATTGCACAGTGAATTACAATTTGACATTGCGCAGTGAATTACAACAGTGTTTCCTACAATAACTTCCAACAGTAAAAATGTAAGTAAGAAACAAACACTTTTTCATCAATTAACTCCTCTCTCATAACTTCATTTAGAATCCTGATAAGATGGGAGTGATGTCCAAATGGCCAGATAAATGGATGATCGATCGACCACGTTGTTTGAATCTTTTGATTTGTCATGCGTGAAAGGTAAAAAAGCATAATCAATATTAGAACAATTAAATCTTATGGCATATTTCAATATTCCATCTTCACTAAGTATAAATAAGATAACATGGTGTAAATACCTTTTTAAAACAATTAGAGAGTATAGAATTGCACTCTGTTTTTAGTTAGTTTTTCTAATTTTGATTAGAAAGGGAAAATGTGAGAAAATTATATACTTACACTTTTATATCTTAAACTCTTAAAAAAGTGATGCAATTCACTTGGCAGTCTGTAAGAATCCTCAAATTCGTGGAGCCCATCTTGCTTTTCCATTCTTGGTCTTGAATAGCTTCCACGGTGGACAACAAATCATCCACATCTTTCTGAGCTTGAGATTCTGAAAAACTTTCACCACTAACATAAAAAATTCTTCCTTGTCCACCCTCAGTGATATACATGGAACAATCCAAATCACCACAAGTCTTTTGTGTCGAATGAATAGCAAATTGACCACTTACTATTCCACTACAAATAAGGAACAACATATTAAACTACATGCAAAAAACAAAATTGAAATTAATTGACAAAGAAAATACTTAATTATCGAAAAATTGTATGAAAGCATTCATGGATGAATTTCCACCACTCTTCTTTATTATTACTCGATGAAGCACTTAAAGTTCTATTAAAATTCATCAACTTTCGCTCAAAGAATACTTGTACGGGATAAACCGGTCAACAACGCATAAATTGCAGGACAAGGATGGTGAATATACTGAAAATTTTGATTTTAGAACGAGTTCCCCTTTGTCTTGAACGGAGCCTTATACGTAGATTCATCCGGACATTTCATTTGGTATGATTAAAGCCTTCTGAAAAGTATGAAGGCCAATTTTTATCGAACCAACATAAGATTGTTTATCGAGCTCATCCATTTCAAATGACATATTTTCTGAGAACTGCAAATATCGTATACTTATTAGTCAGAATGTGCCTAGCAAATGACCTTCAGTCTTCGTAAGACTTTATCTTTTATTTCATTTTCAGTTTACATCTTCAATTTCTTTCAAAAGATAGTTACTTAATTTGTTGACTACCTTTTTTGTTAATACTTTCCATTTAACAGTGACGAACTTGATTTACTTTCGCAAGCCCTAGAGAGGTGCTCTAGTTTGTCACCGTGAAACTTGGTGAGTATTCAAATCTATTTTAAAGTGGCCTAACTAATATAATTTGTATGTTGGTTTGTTGTAATTGTACATTTTATTATAATACCCATCTTGTTGTAGGTTATGCACCCTAATATTTCTTTAAATTGAGTCAAGTAAGAGTTGTACATATATAAATGAATAAACTTGGAAGCAGTCACTTCCAAATTTTGCCAACACTTTCGTAGGTTGCCTTTAAATTGATTTATTTTTTAATGTATTCATATAAATGTAATATTTGCCCCCCCCCCTCCCCCTTTGGAATAATATTTTTGTCCATTGGACTTCTATTATAAATCTATTCTTATGAGACTAAGCTCAAAATTAAAAATAGATACACTTTATAAACACTTAAATGATACTACTTCATTTTATAAAAATAGACTAGCCGTTATTCTTGTTCCGGACTCCTGATCTTCTCTCCAACTTTTCTCTTTGTTTTCTCCCTCGCTGTCCTCAATCCTTAATGCACTCAAATCCTCAATTCACATCTTATTATTCATGTAAAGTTTTACTTTTTTTATGTAAATACAAATTACTATAATGCATTCTTCTGTTTAGAAGCAATACACATACATAAAGTTTTGTAACAAGATGGATGATGGATTTTCATCACTGTATGCTTATCCATATAAAAAGAAAATAGCCAAAGGTTTTACCACTGAGTCGATTATAGATAGACTTCGAGATATAATGGAATGTAGAGCTCTACATTAAATTCCTTACTTTTTTGTATGAGTTTTGAATACGTAGTCTGTTAACTGTTGGAGAAAAATATTTTGGCCCCCTTTAAATGTGTTTGCTGGCTTCGTCCCTGCCAACTACAGTGACACGGAACCAGAGGAGAGGCTAATGAGGCTGAAGTCCTGACTAACCTCTGGACGATAGTGTAGAAAATTTATTTTCGCCCCAGCTGATCTTAGAAAGTTTATTAATAAATTATTTTAAATCCCTACCGATTCGATCACCAAAATATATTAGCCCCTGGGATATTTAAAGTCTTGATTCCATCACTCCTAACTATTTTACCTTTATAAGAAAAATTCATAACTATCATATATGTGAGCATGATACAGGGTTTTTCCTGAAATACAAAGATGTCTGCAACTCTGATGTGTTGCATATGAGATTGTTTAGCTGACCTTTGTTGACAAAGATACTCTTTTTGTAGGGCAGTTTGGAAAATTTAACAAAGTGGATTGCTATCTTTTATAGATGTTTGTCCAATCCCAGGATTTTTTTCTTAATTTAATTGAAATAACTGTTAATTGAAATATAGCGCATGAAAATTTCTGTAGTCTTCAGTTGTCACATACAATGCAATTGAAATGAGAATGGCATGGCATCAAAATTTCTGGGTGTCATAGAAAGACTTTCAGAGCATGATTGCGATATCTTCGTACCAGTGTCAGTTGGCTCATTTGTGCTAAATTATTGTAAAAATCGAATAGTTCTAGTAAGCATATATGGAGAATCTATGATCATTCCCATTGGAACATCACTTTCTCAGAGCATGAGATTTTAAAGTTCCCTTCTTGCTAACAATGGGTGATCAAGAAGTGAAGTTGTTAGGTGTGTGGGCAAGCCCTTTTAGCAAAAGAGTTGAGATTGCACTTAAAATGAAGGGAATCAGTTACGAATATGCTGAGGAAGATTTGTCCAACAAGAGCCCTGAGCTTCTTAAATACAACCCCGTCCATAAGAAAGTCCCTGTGCTAATACACAACGGGAAGCCGATTTGCGAGTCTTTAGTTATTCTCGAGTACATCGATGAGACATGGAAAAGTGGACCATCTATATTTCCCAAAGATCCTCATGCCGGAGCCATGGCTCGTTTCTGGGCAAAAATTCTGGACGATAAGGTGTGTGTGTGTGTGTGTGTGTGTGTGTGTGTGTGCGTGCATGGGCGAGTGTGTTAAATACATGCACTACTATTTATAATTCATTTTAATTTTAAAAATATACTAATACATTTTTACTTGTTTGCTGCATGCAAATGGACTCATTCTTTGATTTGTGATCTCAGTGTTACCCTGACATATGGAAGATAGGGGGAAGCCAAGGGGAGGAGCAACGAGAGAAAGCCATTGAAGAAGCTACGGAGCACTTGGTAACACTTGAAAATGAGCTCAAAGGCAAGAAGTTCTTTGGTGGAGATGAGATTGGACTAGTTGACATTACTGCTAACTTCATAGCACTTTTGCTTGTTGTTGTACTAGAGTTGGTGGGAATAAAATTGCTTTAAGTTCCCGAGATTAGAAGAATGGATTGATAATTACCTTGGTAACAGCATTGTTAAGGAAACTTTGCCTGCAAGGGCAGACTTGTTAGCCTTTTGTCGCTCTGTGTTTCAGCAATCATTCTGACTTCTCGTACAGATGTCATACTCATGTTCTTGAGCTACTGGCAGATTTTCTGCACGTATCGTTTTTTATATGAATTGGTGGAACGAGTTGGGACTTGGGAGCGAGTCATTCAGTAGCCTATGTTTGCGACTAATTTACAGGGTGATGAAGTAAGCCTTTTGGCTCCACTTATCAGTAGAGTTTTTATAATCCAGATTTTGGCTTAAATAAAGAGATTGGTGAGTCCAAAGTTTCCATTAGTTTGACTTGAAATACTTTGACATTTGGATCTGCAATTTTTTTTTCTGGAGACGATATAAAGTAGTTAAATTATATTAGGAAGTTGTTTACTGCATGGGATTTAATTAGAAGAGTTGAAAGAATAGGTCGAAAGAATTAAATCATAAGAATGCAGCTCAAAATAGGTCGAAAGAGAGTTGTGAGCTTCTAAAAATAACCTTGTTCACTATTTATCACTAAAAAGGTCTCTGTGCTGTTACACAATGTGAATCCAATTTGTGAGCCTCCTGTTATTCTGAGTCATTGTTTAATTGTGTAAATAATATAACTAGAAAATCTAACCACTCCTAGAAATTGTCACTTAGACATCAGGGTTTAGACATCGGTTAGTTATACCCGTGATGTTAAAGGTGACATAAATAGACATCCCTTTTTTAGACTTCGATTATTTAGGATGAATTTATTACTTCGTTTTACAGAGTTCCAGTGATTAAGGTCCACCCATACCAAACGTAGCACAAGAAGTTTTTCACTTGATTTTCCATAGTCTTTCAGTTCAACAGGCAATTCCATTAAATAATAGTATGAGAATGGCATAAAGAATTTGGGTGTCCTAGAAAGACTTCCGGAGCATGATTGCAACATATTCCCACCAGTGTAAGGCAGCAACCAACCAGTGTCTGTTGGCTCATTTGTGTTGTGTTACGTTATTGTCAAACTTAATTGTTTGACTAGAGTTCAGGTTTAGCTGTTCAGTTCATCATCACTAGTCCTTGTAATATGCTAATAATATTAGCTATGAGATGAATAAAAGAGATAGAATCTTAAATCTTGGTTTGCAGGTTTAATTTTATGCAAGAGAATACAATACATTTATTGATAATAACAGGTTGCAGTACATCGATGAGACCTGGAAGGCTGGATCTTCTATACTGCCTGAAGATCCTTATGCCAGATCCACCGCTTGTTTCTGGGCAAAATTCATAGACGATAAGGTATAGATGTGTGCATGTACGTTACATATTATTTCCATTGTTAGCATCCAATTTCCATTGTAAAAGGTTTTCAAAAAACCTGGCATCTTTTTATGTTTTACTTGTTTGCTGCAAGCAAATCAACTCTGCCTATGTCGTTCCCAAAATTATGTGAATGGGTTGATGATTACCTTACTGCAGCAATATTAAGAAAACTTTCTGCTAGGGAAGATCCATTATAGCATTTCTTTGCAAATCGCTGATAGAAGTGGGGTTCGCAGTCTATCAAGAAGTGAAATTTGCTGCAGAACGACATATTCAGAGCTAGATCTTAAAATGTCAACCCAAAGAACCAAGTTCAAGAACAGGGCCACAATGAAAGACCATAATTTTGGTGCATGGGGAATTCCATGCAGTAGTAGAATTGAAATAGCTTTTAATGATAAATGATTGAAGTGCAATATGATTTTACGGAAAATGATACTTTACTTCTCAAGTACAATACTGTTGGGAACGAAAGAAGGAAATCGGGGACCTTTGGAGCTCGAATGGTTAGGTGGTTACATGAAGTTCTTTATAAGCTCAACATCCACATAATGAGTCTCGTCTAATCCTCAGCAACTACAGCATCCCTTAAAGGGGGGGAGGGGAGGGGGGGCATAGTTGTACAACATTCTGATGTCCAAATTCCAATGCCTTTTCGTGTGTTCAGTGGAGTACATAAAATAAGTGAAGCCAATTCTGACATATTACATTATGATTAAGGCCACATGTTCATGTAGATAGGTTATGCAGGTAATGGATATAGGGTCGCGATAAATGGATAAGTAAATCTCATCAAACAATTCCTTCGTCCTCTCCATATCCCCAACTCCCGCATACCTCCTGCATACCCTGCAATCATCGAATTCCAACTAAACACGTCTCTCCCCGGCATCTCATCAAACAACCAACGCGCCAATCCCGCTTCCCCATTCTTCACATACCCATCAATCATTGAATTCCAACTCCCCAAATCTAATTCACAACTCAAATCAAACACCTTCTCTGCACTCCAAACCCTCCCACAAACAGAATACATATGAATCAACACATTCCTAACAAAACCACTCACGACACAAAGGCACATTACACCTAACAACACAAGCAGGATTCTAATTCTCCAGCACTGATGACCTCATATGGTATTTTTAGGGCTGGGAATGGTGGATGCTTCTCATAACATTGCTCCACATAATGTGTCATGAAATGGCGACGAGCAGAAGCCTCTTTAACCATTTGAATCCACGGAGCTTGCTCTGTAGCACTCATGTTGCGCCATTCTAATTGTCCAGCACTGTCGACCTTATATGGTAATGTTCCACGGGTTGGGCGTGGTGGATGCTTCTCGTAATATTGTTTCGCATAATCATTCATGAAAAGGCAAAGAGCAGAAGACTTTATTGTCCAGTTAGACCACCTAAGGGTTTCCCTGGAATCTCTTACTATCTCATAAACTGTGGCAGGCGTTGCTCTGGTTGCAGTACTCTCCCTTTCCCTTGTCTGCTTGCTTGCAGCAATCCTTGACATTGATCTAGTAGTGGTCACCATGGTGAATTCCTCCTGATAACAAGAAGCTAGTCAATAACATTTAACAATCACGACTCTTTAATCAAACGGACAAACCCTAAATCTTTAATTACAGTTTCAATTTGTATCAAACCCGCAAAATAACTCACTGAACTGGCTGCACTTCTTTTTCTCATGAAGCACTAGTCATTCCATGCAATTCTCGATACAATTTTCATTTTGGATCATCCTAAACCTCTCTGTTAAGACAAGTAAGGCGTCACAGACATTCGATCACTTACCCTTTTTGAGCCTAATGAGCATTGGGGTAATGTTGTTGTACAAGAAATCGTCAACAATTAAAGTATAGATTTAACAAGGCAAAAAACTATAAACAATTAGCCTAATTTACCTTGAAAAATAGAAGGGGTAGGTAGGTTCACCTATATATACTGCTCTGCTGTTTGTTTTTCAGTAGGTCAATTGTCAAACCACTCATTTCCGGCGGCCTTATATTAGCACTATAATCGAGTTGGACGCTTAAATCTCACTCGTACACAATGCTCTGAAATAGTTCCGCACCTCCGTTAATACTTCTCAAATCGGTTTCGGTATAAAATCTTTCAAGAAAATAGGTAGCAATCGTTACATAAAAATATGGAAGTCGTGTCTCTCATACCAAATTTGAACAAATATTTTCCGTTCAAAAAAGTTTATTAAATAAATAGGGGTTAGAATTCAAGCTGAATAATAAAATCAAATCCTTAAATTTTAAAATACCCCGATGTGGGAAATGTTTAAAACTTGGGCATCATATTTCGACTTGCAAAAGCCCAAGACGGACGATCAGAATTAAAAAAAGTTTGGATTCCAAAAGGAATAATTATACCGAATATCGTCTACGTTTTTAAAGATAAACCAACTCTCGGTTGGATCCCCAAAAATCAAAATTATTTCCATCAATGGTATTTTGATAATTTATATTTTTAACAATTGGTATTTAACACAGGTGGAGTTACCATTATTTTTAAAATGAGGAAATCTATTTTTCATGGGGAGTTTTACCCGTCAATACTTAAATGTATCAATTTTTTATATATTTTTTGATTATGACAAAAAGGGGGAGAGAATGTCGAGAAAAGTGATGGAAGGAGGAGATTACGAGTCATGGAAGAATGACGAGAAAAATAAAAACAATATCCCAATTATAAAAGGGGGAGAAAAGACGAAGGAGAAGAAAATCAAGAAAACGAAGAAGAAAATTGAAAAAAAAAATAAGCTGAAGAAGATGAAAAGAAGAAAAGAAAAGATGGGGTGAAGAAAACTAACGAAACGGACAAAGTCGAATACTTTGATCTCTAATTGTTTTAATTTTGCAGGTATAAAATCCCATCGAAGGTTGTTGTTTTGTCATCATCAAAAACGGGGAGATTGTTGGAATATTCTATTCCATATAATCATAAATTGGTTTTGATGATGAATTGATGATGAACTAATGATAAGTTGATGATGTTATTGATCAAAGAAAACAACAATAGATCGAACCAAAACAACAAAGAAATCGAAGACACTCGAACCGGACAAAAAAAGCAAACAAGTGATGATTAACGAAGCTAACATACGCTATATCGATTATATAACGTACGTAATGAAATTTTACCTGAAGGCAGACGAGTGCAGACATCATGAGTTAACGTACGTACACAAGAAGAATAACGTACGCTAAGGCGTGGAACCTAACGTACGTAAACGAGTTGTACATAACGTACGTAATGAATTTGAATATGAATTCAAATATTGGAACCGTTGAGCGGACAGATGACGTCATGGAGTAGGTCAGCATGCAACGGATATGAAGACTAAAAGTAATGTACGTAATAGATATGCTATAACGTACGTAAAGGATGGACATAAGCTACTGGACTGATTTACATAACGCATAACGTACGTAACGAAGAAGCATTAACGTACGTAAGAAGGCTAACATATGTAATAGACTACGGTTAACGTACATAATGCAGGATGCAGGAGCTAATGGCTAGTTGAGCCTTTGAGCCTATAAATACCAAGACATATGGTATCATTAACAACAATAACTATGAGAATATCATATATACGTTTGAGATCATTGTATACACTATCGTTGTTATATTTGTGCTTAATTGATAAATGCTTGAGTGTTCATATACGAAAACATACACGAGAGAAAAGATACGGATTGTAGATTGATTCGGTGCTATTAGGATCATATCTAAATCCAAGTGAGGTTTGTCTAGTACCCATTGAAAGCTAGATATGTTGCTTCCTTGTATGATAGAAAAGGAAAGCGGTTTATCTTGGACCGATCTTTTTTCTCGTGCTCGCTACTTCGATTTGTGCGAGCCGGTATGTAGTGCGAGTTCAAAAGGTATCCGAAGGCCGTGAGAACAATTTTACAAACGTAATATCGCTCATAAATACAAGAGTGTAACGGTTTATCTCGGACCGATAGAAGATGAGATTACAACAGTATCCCTCGGACCGATAGAATACGAGGCGCAGAGGTTGATCTTAAGCCTAAGAAAAAAGATACAAAGAGAGGACGTAGGCACGTTTGGCCGAACCTCTATAAATCTTGTGTCATTTATCTTCCGCAAGTTAATTATGCTTCCGCAACGTAAAAGAGTTTGCAAACTCTACTCTGCTATATTTTCCAACATCCTAAGTGGGGTGCCAATTTCCCAACACGTGGGCACGATGGTTTACACACGACGATCGTCGATTGTGTAAGCCGTCGTGGGCAAGAAGACCAAAGGCTTATACATTACACACGATGACATGCACACAATCGATGCCCGTCGTGTGAGCCGTCGTGTTGCACATGATGGTCTTCACACAACGGGCGTCGATCGTGTGCATGCCATCGTGTGCAAGCAGTGGCATTTCTTTTTGTTTTCTTAAGCATTCTATCATATTCTTATGATTTGATTGTCTATATTGCAGATTGGTTGTTTATGGAAGAGACCTACATTGCGCTTTATTACACGACAAGTGAATCTTTACATACGAAATGCGGTATTTAAAGAGATTATTGAGACACTAAGAAGTATGAGCCGCAATTCTGCAGTTGGTGATCGATCTATCGAGAGCTTGACCGAGAGGGTTCTTGGGCGTTTGATCAAAGTTAGGAGAAATGGGAGTACAAATACTGCCCTACATCACTTGATTGCCCGTCAGTTGGAGGGTGATCAAATCCTCCCAGATTGTAATATCCAGGGATATATTTTTCATTTTACTGTTGTGTTGTACGTACTCATTTAGGAATTATACAACTGTTGTTGTATTTGACCGATACAATGTATATTGTATTGGGATATTTCGGAATCGAAATATTTATGCTTGTCGTCGGTATTGTTCTTCCCGACTAGATGTTGTTGGTGAGTTTTGATTTTTGGCCAAGTATATTAGCCATAGCGTACGCTATATGTATAGCATTACGTACGCTATAGGCGGAGGGTTAAGTACGTTAAACCATGTTGGTTGCGTACGTAACACAGGGTATCAGATCAGATTCGACTTTCGGCGTGTAGGGCCATGCATGATCCGAATATTTGGCTTTTCGAGGCAGCTTCGTCAACACTCATTACGTACGATATGCATGGATTCTAACTACGTAATGTTGTGGTTGTTACGTACGTCTTTTGACTAATGTACGTAATGCAGGTCCCATTTTGAGGCACTGAGTTCTGGCAGACGTAGCGTACGTTATGTAGGGATGATAGCGTGCGTAAGGAGGATTAACGTACGTTATGCGTATGGGATAGCAGCCATAATGAATTGTGCAAATTATAAAGACATGTTTCATCTTTCATTTCTTCACGACCCATTTCCGATTTCTCTCGAGAAATCATCCCTCTACATTCCTTAGCGATTTCCAGCCCCTTGCAACTTGTTTTGGAGCTTCCTAACTTGGACTGGAGCTGAGGAGCTTGAAGATTGGAGTGTTTCTTGAAGGGTTTGAGGTTGTTCTTCACTTTCAAGAGGTATGTTGGCTAATCTTGTGTTTACCTCGAGATTATGATGATGTCCTTGATGATTACCTCGTGTTGTTGATTGTTGGAGGATAGTTTGACTCTTCATGGTTTTTATGAACTTATGGTGAAGAACTTGGTGATTATGACTTGAATATGGGTGTATTCTTGATGTTTGAGAATACTTGGAGATTATAATCATGTCTAGGAAGAGTTATGTTATGATTGCTACATGATTAACATAGCATTGAGATGATTATTGTTGTTGGTTGTGTTCTTGGGAGATTATAACCATCTAAGTAAGGGGTTATGATGAATTAGGAGATGATTATCATAATCTTGAAATGGTTGAATTAATCCGAAATTCTTGATGAATTGGTGATTGTGGTTGCGCAAACATCATGTTGGTAGTGTTGATGATGTTCTTGAGGTGTTAGTGATAATATTGGTGATATTATCATTATGGGATGATTTACTTGATGTTGTTCTTGATAATCGTCGTTGAATTGTTTTTCACAAACATAATGATAATGTTAATTGATCATTGAGGTGATTGGAGGATGTTAGGATTCATAGTTGAGGACTATGATATTCGTTTGAGTGGTTTGATCGATTCACGATTCAATCGAGGTTAGCTTTTGTGTTGTTTTCGATTGATATTGTGTTATTGAATGAACTGTATTTCATTCAAGGTTGTTCAATTGCTTGTGATTGTCGGAGGACGCCATTCGTCGTTCGTTGGAGGATTTCATCGCCTTCGGTTTGAGGCAAGTTTTATACTTGTACTGGTCAATGATATTAATGTTGTTGGCCACTAAGTATACTGGATACAACTTGGAAAGAGTTTTAAACAACAAGCTGTACGGTTTTTAAATCTGAGTGCGTAGCGGAAGTCTTAAATACAGTAAGGTGCTGAGGATACAACAACTCGGTGTGCAGTGTATACTTAAATAATCACAGTTAATAAAACAATAAAGGCATAAGGTAAATGACGCAATATTTAAAGTGGTTCGAGGTAAACCCCTCTACGTCTACTGGTCCTCCACATAGGAGTAAAGAGTTTATTATAATTACTGCGTACACAACTACGTAATTATAACAACACTTAATCAATATATCATTCACACAGATTGATATAAAGATCTTAGCTTTCAACCGTTCACACATATTGGTTTGAGCTAACACTTGAATGGCTTCTTCACACACAGTTCTGAAGCTTCGTCTTCTTCAATGCAAGTCCGTCACACACAGTTCGGGAGTAGCAAGGATTTCTCAGTCCACACAGGGCTGATATGAGTTTGTTAAAAGATAGAACAAGGTTTGAACAACAGCTATGACTTTCTGGGCTTTAAGCTGATAATGTGTTGTTCAAGGTTTGAGCATTGTATATCTCTTCTATCTGAATAGCAGAAAGCTTAGGGAGATATGTTTTGCTCTGAATATTTCTTGTAAGCTTTGTTCTTTTGTAAGTCGTGAATATTCTGTATATTCTCTGTATGATTTTCAGTCGTTCTTCAGTAGTTCTTAATCTTCAAACTCTGGAGATATATATAGCCTCTGAAATATATCCGTTGAGCAAGATTCTGCGACAACTGATATTTGACTGAGATCCGGATATTTCGGTATTTGAAGATCTTCTGACTTACAGTATTTAAATACTTTATCCTTTAGTATTTAAATACTTCTTTATCAACGGGACTTGACTTCTAGCGAATACTGAAGATTCCTTCTTGTCCTGTTGAGAGCTGTATGGAAGGATCACTGTATTGATATTTCGAGACAGTTTCCATACTTTAGCTTTGCGGGACTCTTTGCTGTATGACCAATATACTGTATGGTTGGGACTGCGAGAAGTCTTCGATACAGGTTTGATACTTGATCAGCTTTTCGATACAGCTAATGACAGTATTCAGGATTTGGCATATTGTCAAAACATTCTGACAATAAGATCGATACAGGGATTGTTTATCCAAACAGCATCGATACAGGGTTTTTGTTATCCCAACAATTTCCCCCTTTTTGATAATTTGCCAAGTCCTTCTGAGTCTTCCTTATAAAACCTTATGATGTTTATCCAATCATCCTTGATGATGCCAAAACTTTGACACTTAGGGGTTTGAAGTAGGGTAGACTTCTTGGTCTTCTTTCGAATGTTCTGGCCTTCGGTATTTGGCTTAACACTAAGAACTGCTCACAGGCAAGTTCAGCTTTTATCAAAAGAAAGTTACATTGAAAACTTATGATTGGCGCGCAGGCACACTCTTATATTGTTTTCTAGATGCATACAACTTAAACAATGAACTGTTCGCAGACAAGTTCTTACAACTTGTGTATGAGATAGGTTTCATAATATGAATATAGTAAGAATAAATAAAGTGACTATAAACATATAAGAACATAGTAGATTATGAGTTGTAATCTTTCAAGATAGGCAAAAATTTTATTGATATTTGAAATGAGGAGTACAAAATTTTGCTGTTTGGAAGATAAGATTACAAAAACTATAATACAAGGAAATTAACTCCTATAGTCTGAATGCCTCCATGGTCTTTTTGGGTCATTCTTGGTGTTTTTCCACCAGTATTGATGGGCTTCCTTGTCTCGATTCTGATAAATGGCTCGACCTTCATATGATTTGTCGAAGACAAGAATCCAATCCTCTGGGTGGGTCACCAAGTCACCATTTTTGTGCTTTGATTTCATCTGCAGCTGTAGCGGGAGCGTTCCACCTTCTAGCTTCGTCTTGAATTCCTCTGCGGCTTCCTGTACCGTTCTGCATCTATTGAATAAAGGGGAATCCCTGATAAGTACAACAAAGTATCTTAACAGTTCATTTCTCCACCAGTCTTTGATCTCTGCAGCGGTAGGTTGACGGTCTACCGGGAGGTTCATAGAATGCAGCTTTCGGACTAGGCTTTTCCAAGGATACTTAGGATCCTGGAATTCTAGTCTTTCTCCCTGTATCCTCACGTTCGGCGTTGAGATACGAGCTATGTCTGCAGTGATGGAGTCTTCAAATGGAGCTAACAACTCTTTCTCTTGCTCCAACCTCGTTCTCCTAGCGACTTCCCTTGCTTCTTCCCCCTTTTTGGAATCATCAAGGTATGACACCTTTTCATCAAGATGTTCCAGGATTTCCAAAACGGCATCCTGTTTCGTCTCAATATTAGACATTCTCTCAACAAGGGAGGAGAGCACCTGCGACATATCATTTATATTCTTGTCATGGGCTCGCAGTTGGGAACCAGATTCGATTAGAGCAGATACGGTCTTGGCCTCAGACACGTGGAGTTTCGATTGTTCTTCTCTCAGGATCTTTTCTTGCTTATCTTGCAGTTGGCTCAGAGCTTGCTTGAATACATGTGGCAAGACAGTGAAGGCTTCGACTACTCGAGAGACTTCATGCTTTAGTCCGGTCATTTCTTCAACGGCAGATGTGTGAAGCCAATCAAGAGCCTTTTCTACAGAGTGTAGAGCATTGACTGCGTCCTGAATAAAGACAGTTTGGAGGCCAAGAGCACGTAATTGCTCTTTTCTTGCTTCGGTGCTGGGAGAGTCTGGCTGGGCGAAGTCCTCGACTCCATTTAACCTTCTCAAATTCACATTAGGGCGTGAAGTGAGTTGGAAATCCTCAGGTATAGTACCGTCGTCGGATTCCAAGGTGGTTTATGGGGCGGGAGTAACTATTTCGGGTTCGGCGGCAGGGGGTTCGACATCCTCCTGTGTCGAAGTGGTTTCTGTAGACATGGATACAGGAGGGACCAATTCCTCCTGGTGCTCTCAGCATCCGCCTGTTCTGGCAGAGGGACTGATTCCTCTTGCTGGATGGCGCGTGATTCTACTTCGGCGGGGGCAGCGACAGGCTCGGGTGCCTGTTGCGAAACATGTTGTTCCTCCTCGACATGAGGGACTGAATCCTCTTTGTCAGGAACATTGTCTTGCTGTGGCGAAGGGGGCGACTGATGGGTAGATTTCCCTTCATCTTTCTTTGCTTGGGCTTCCTCTCGACTCATCCGCAGACCAGCCTGAAGTGCGTCGTCATCATCATCGGAATCAGGATCAGATTTTGGACTATCGGGAGTTTCCATTGACGAAGCTTTTCCTTTCCTTCTAGCTTCATCCTTATCAAGCAGATGACTCTCAAATAGCTCCTTAACGAATAAGTTGTCCCATTGGACCAGGACAGCAATTTCTTGAGTGTCCGTCACTTCCAAAACGAATTTTTCTTCGTTACACCACTCGCTCTAGTTGTACAAAGTTTCGTACGGAGCAAGTCTAAAGCTCTTCCATTGGAGAAACCGCTCGAATGATTATTCAATCTGCACGGAAATCAGGGTCTTGGAAATTATTGTGTTCGGGGAGGGACTCCGTACAACGTCTGGTTTGTTGTAGGAAGGGGTTCCTCTACAGGTGTGGAATCCTGTATTGGAGAGGGACTCCTTATAGGGGATGGTACCCCGAAGGAAGATGGATCCTGAACGGGTGTGGAATCCCGTATAGGAGAGGTAGCTATTGGCTCCAAATAGGCAGCCAACTCGCTAGAGTCTTTTGAGTTGGCAGATGTCCTTGTATCTGTCGTAGCCTCCAAGGGCTCGGGATCTACTGTCGATACAGTAGCGGGCATCTCTTCCACAGGGGTTGGGCCCTGGGGTAGTTGATTAGTAGGTTGCGCCACGAGAGGAGCATCCTCGGAGGGTTCTGTAGCTTTAACTTTCGTAAGCCTCCTTAGCTTCCTTTTCGGCTTCTCAATAGCAACTGGTGTTTTGCTGTGAGATCTTTTTTGCTTCTTCGAAGATTCGACACTTTGGGACTTGGAAGAAACGTCCCTCGGATCTGCAGACAGTGGAAAATTCCGGATAAAAGGTCTGTTGGCAATCAGGACGCTCTGGTTGAAGGCAGTGGGCCTGATGCCTCCTAAGAATATCCGTGAACTGATCTTCTTTGCTTCTGCAGTTTGCTGAAGTCCGCACTTCGTCAAAACATGGTTTAAGAATAAACCAAACGATTTCTTCTGAGAAGCAGGTTTAGACACCTCTTCCTGCAAATGCTAAAGGATGACCTGACACCAATTGACCTTCTCGCAGGTCATTATACCGACCATCATCCTGAATCTGAGATTGGTGCACATCTCAAAAGCACCTGTACGATTCTCAATAATCCGGCAGCAAAAATCATGTAAATAAACAAACGGTAAACAAAAATTCTTCTTATGGCATATGGTGTGAACCACTTCCACCATTGCTAAACCGGTGAATAAGCCATAGTACTGAGTCAGCACTTCTTGGGACCCAAAGGTCTCAAGTTCTTCCATAGTCAGGCCATCAGAAGGTAGCCTGAAAATGTTTTGGAGAAGCTCTTGGTCAACGCGGATCTCCACTCCGCGGATAACTGCTGTGATATCAGCGACATGACCTCCTAGAGCCAGAGGCATAAAACGAACCACTGCGTTGAGGTAGAATTCCTCAACCAGATGAGCGTCATAGTTCTCGGCGGTGTGGCTCCCAAGGCGGTAGAGGCCTTGTTGACGGATTCTTGTAGTGACGACCTCCATGGCATCAACGTCATCACTTTCAGCGTGAATGCGTTCTATCACGACAGATCTGGAGAAGATCCGTCCATCGATGAAGTTGAGTGACTTCTTGAGAGAGGTGGAAGATGTCTGAGTAGATGCCATTGATGATTTTGCAAGTAACAGTGAATGATACAAGAAAAATATGCAGTAAACACAGAAAAATCTTGTAGGCTGAATGCTTGAGTGCTCTTAAAATATGTAGAAGGTGTAAAGAGTCTCAAATGACATTTATAGTCCTTTTATAGTAGGCGGCGAAGAAGGGTTTTCAGATAACAAATGGTCAGATTTAAGAGATGGGAACCGATGTTTAAAATGAACGGTCACGATGGACTGAGTGTAACTGGTACACTTATCCATTGAATTTTAAAATAGGAGCGGGTCCCACTTCTGACATTTGATATTACCCTTAATGTCTGAAACGGCGGTATTAAATATTAAACAATTTGAAAACATCGCGGCTTTTGAGATTCGATTGTCCAGATGTCGTGTAAGGCATTTAATGTAAAAGACGTTTGACATGAAAACAGGGCATGTGGACAAAGATTGTTTTTAAAAAGAAATATTATAATATATATAATGAATCGAATTCCCATAGTATGTTCTGTATCCACGACGATACAGCGTTCTCCCTTAAAAGGTACATATAGGTTTCAATTCCATACAGCAACTTTTGGATTAATGCTGTATTCATGGGTCATACTGTATTCCCCCTTAATTATTACACATGTCAGCTGTAGGATGATTCATATCGTTTTGTTCCCTACAGTGCTGTATTGAAGGCTCTGAGTGTACATATAATTAATGGTGGATATTGTATTCTTGGGTCTTACAGCATTCCCCCTCAATTGTTGAGTAAAAATAGTGAATACTTACAGGGAGTCAGGATGTAGCAATCCCAATTCTTGTCGAAGCATGTTGAATCTTGTTGTGTCGAGAGGCTTGGTGAAGATGTCGGCCAACTGAATATCTGTATGAACTTTTTCCAGCCGAACATCCTTGTTCTCGACATGATTCCTAATGAAATGATGCTTCATGTGGATATGCTTAGTGCGCGAGTGCAATACATGATTGTGCGTTATTTTAATTGCACTCGTGCTATCGAAAATGATTGGCGTTTCTTTGGATTCAATCCCATAATCTGACAACTGTTGCTGCATCCAAAGGATCTGCATACAGCAACTACTAGCAGCATAGTATTCTGATTCAGCCGTGGAAAGTGAGTTTGCCAATTGCTTCTTACTGAACCACGGCACAAGTCTAGGTACAAGAAAGTGACAAGTTCCACTTGTACTCTTCCTATCTAGCTTGCAGCCTCCGAGATACGAGTCGCTGTAGCCAACTAAATCGAATCCGTCTTCTTTAGGATACCACAGTCCTACATCGGTTGTTCCTTTAATATACTTCAGGATTCGTTTAGCTGTATTGAAGTGTGATTCTTTGGGTGCTACTTGATATCTCGCACACACTCCTACAACAAACTGGATATCAGGCCTGCTAGCCGTTAGGTACAAGAGAGAGCCAATAAGCTTCCTGTAGAGTGATTGGTCAACCGGCTTTCCGGCTTCATCAGCACTAATTTGCACGGAAGTGCTCATGGGGGTTGACAATGATTTGGAAGTATTCATTCCAAATTTGTTGAGAAACTCCTTGCTGTATTTTTCCTGGTTGATGAAAATCCCTGTAGGCAACTGCTTTACCTGCAAACCTAGGAAATAACTAAGTTCTCCCATCATACTCATTTCAAATTTACTTTGCATGAGATGAGAGAACCTTTGACATAAAGCAAGGTTAGTTGAACAAAATATAATGTCATCTACATAGATTTGAACCATTGAAGGTCATCGCCTTCCTGTATTTTGAGCAAGGTCTTGTCCACAACACCTTTCTCAAATCCATTATCGGTTAGATACTGGGATAGGGTCTCATACCATGCTCTAGGGGCTTGCTTAAGTCCATACAGTGCTTTCCTTAGTCTGTATACTAGATCTATGCCGTCTGTGTTGGCAAACCCTGGTGGTTGTTCAACATAAACTTCTTCGGCAAGGTCTCCATTTAGGAATGCACTTTTAACGTACATTTGGTATACAATGAAGCTCTTATGGGCGGCAAATGCTAAAAATATTCTAATGGCCTATAGTCTGGCTACAGGGGCAAACGTTTCATCGTAGTCTATGCCTTCTTCCTATCTATAGCCTTGTGCGACTAGTCTGGATTTATTCCTTATAATTAGTCCATTTCGATCCTTCTTGTTTCTAAATACCCATTTGGTTCCAATAACTGATTGATGCGTAGGTCTGGGTACAAGATACCATACATTGTTTCTTTCGAAACCGTTAAGCTCTTCTTCCATAGATGTTATCTAATGAGAATTATTTAGAGCTTCTATGGTAGAAACAGGTTCGGACTGGGCTAAGAATACAGCAATAGTGCACATATTGAGTCTTCTAAGCTCGGATTGAGATTTCCATTCAGGGAATGGTGATATCTCAGTATCTGGTTCTTCTTGTGCACACAGTACATTTCCTTGTGTACTCTGTATTCTCCTACGGGTAGAAACACCAGCATTAATGTTTCCAATGATCATCTCTTGCGGGTGATCTCTCTACCATCTTCGGTCGGGTTCTAATTCGGGGTCCCATACTGTATCTTGAGTTGCTGTAGTTTCGGCTTCATCTTGTACAACATCGACTTCATCTACGTCGATTCTTACAGCTGCGGGGTTGATTTCTAGGTCAACAATAGGTTCTATTGGAGTTGGTGGATCTAAGATAGAAAGTTGTTGGATGTTCTGAGTAACAGCTTCTACTCCTGTAGGGTCATGGTGAGGTTCGTCGAAAACTACATGAACTGATTCCTCGATCGTCAGCTTCCTTTTATTAAAGATCCTGTAAGATTTGCTGAAGGAGGAATATCCTACAAATATTCCTTCATCCGACTTCTTATCAAAGGTTCTAAGTTGATCCTTCCCATTGTTCAATACATAGCACCTGCATCAAAAAATGTGAAAATACGAAACTAACGGAGTTTTGTTGTTCCATACCTTATATGCTGTTTTGTTGTGGTGCTTGTTGACGATACAACGGTTTTGAATGTAGCATGCTGTATTGGTTGCTTCACTCCAGAAACACTGTGGCAACTTGCTTGCGGCAATCATTGTCCTTGTTGCTTCCTTTAGTGTTCTATTCTTTCGCTCGGCAACACCATTTTGTTGAGGTGTACAGGCAACTGAGTATTCGTGCTGTATCCCATTTTCCGAACAATATTGCTCTATAAAGCGGTTAGTAAATTCTGTACCTCTGTCGGAACGAATGGACACGATACTCGATCCCTCTTCATTTTGAAGCTTTCTCAGGAGCTCGGGCAGCTTTGATGTCGTTTCCTTTTTCTTGCTTAAGAAAATTGTCCAAGCATACCTGGAGTAATCATCAACAACAACGAGACAATATTTCTTACCTCCCAAACTTACCGGGTCTACAGGACCATAGAGATCCATGTGTAGCATTTCTAACACTCTGTGGGTTGAAAGGTAGGATTTGCTCTTCAGGGTGGACTTGATTTGCTTGCCTTTTTGACATGGTCCATAGACACTGTCTTTTTGGAAAGATTCATTCGACAATCCTCTAACCAGTCCCTATCTTGAGAGCTTGTTGATCGTCTTGAAGTTAACATGTGACATCCTATTATGCCATAGCCAGCTTAGATCTGCAGTGCCTTTGGCAACTAAACAAGGAATTGTGGAGCTAGTAGGCATCCAGTCAGCAATATACATATTACCTGATCTGCTTCATGTGAGCACAACTTCTCTGGTCAGGATGTTCTTGACTCTACAGTGATCTATATAGAATTTCACCGAGAACTGTTTTTCACAGAACTGGCTAATACTAAGTAGATTGTACTGTAAGCCTTCAACATGAGCTACATCGGTAACTTTGAATTTTCCAACAAGAAGGTTTCCTTTTTCTCTTGTTCTTCCTTTAGATTTATCACCGAAGCGCACTTTTGGACCGCGACCTTCTACGAAATCTGATAGCTTGCTTCTATCTCCTGTCATGTGTCGGGAGCATCCACTGTTGAAGTACCATATGTCCTTCTCCAAAATGTCCTGTAGCACACAAATTAGGTAGATTTAGGTCCCCTTTGATTGTTGGGTCCGTGAATGTTAGTGCCTTTTGGTACCCAAATTTTCTTGACAACAATTGGTTTACTGTAGATTACATTTGGTACAGATTTTCGGTATCTACGTGGGGCATGTACGTAGTTACTGTATCCATGATAATCGTTATACACATGTAAAAATCAGGGTTATTATTATTAATCCAGTACGTATGCCGTCTCGGAGGTGGAGCCATTTTCTTTGGCCTTACAGCTTGCCTTCTGGGTTTCCAGTTAGATTCCCAGAGCTGTTGTCGATGCTGTGCGGACGCCTGCTTTCTTGATGGATAATTAGGCTCCTGTATCCAGTACCTAGGCGTGTTGTACTGAAAGTACTGCCGTGCGGGCCTTTGGTATTTGGATACAACCTTCTTTCTGAACGGCTGTTGGCGCTGTTGATATGCTCGGGGAGCATGCTGTTGCGTGCGTTTTACAGGTTGAAATGGCTTATGATTCCGCTGTCTTGAATAGGATTGTGGGGGCGGAATGACAGCCTTTGCTTTTCGCGGTGCAGCAGGTTCCTTCACAGTACTAGGAGTTTCTTCCGATACAGGAATGTGTTCCACACTCTTGACGAACACAGTACTAGTTTTCTCTTTGTTGGAAAATGAGTTGTATCCTAAGCCACTTTTATCATGAGCATATTGCCCAGTGCTTAGAATTTCTTCCATTCTCTTAGATGATTTCTCGAAAGATTTCAGAATGGTCTCAAGTTCGCTTTCTCGTTTTTCGAGAGTATTAAATTTTGCTTGAAGTAGAACAAAATCATTTGTCTTGCTTCCATTTTGAGACTTAGTCTCACTTAGTTCATAAGCAAGTTGATGATTGCTCTCCACGAGTTTTTCATGCTCGACCTTGCTGTTTTCACAATCAATAGACATATTTTCCTAATTTATCTTTAGCAAGTCGTTTTCTTCTTTCATCTCTATGTTGGAAAATTGAAGCTGAATGTTTTCATTTTTCAAAGTCTCGTGGGCTTTTTGTTTTTAAATTCATTTATCATGTTTTCCAAAGTATGCGATGCATTTACTGGAATAATTGAGGTTGAGCTTACCTCATCATCGCTATCTTCTTCTTCCGGAATGTCCTTTGCCATAAAGCACATATATGCATTATCTTCGAACTCATCGTCAGATAAGTCACTTTCAGTGACTACCTGAAGACATTCTTTGGATTTGGATGGTGTGGGGGAGGCTTCTGATTCTCCTATCAGTGCCTTGAGCTTGTTTTTCCAAGCACGTCTTCGTTCATCCCTCTCTTGTTGCTTGGCTTCCGGCAACCTTTAAACTTTGGGATGAGGACATTTGTTTGCATAATGTCCTGGTTTCCTGCAATTATAGCATAAGTTAGCGTCACCAGAGGAAGTTTCAGTACTTACCTTGTGAACAGGCTTGGGCCTGTACGGAGTCTTTCCAGACTGTTTGATGAACTTTTTGAATTTGTGCATGAGGAGCGCCATTTCATCTTGTGACAGGATATCGTCGTCGCTGTCAGCATTCTTGTAATTTGGCTTTGATGGGCTGGGCATGCTGTGTCGATGGTTGGATACAGCGGCTAAGGCTGTAGTCCTAGCGGGAGATTCTTCAGCTTTCTCTCTCCTGTCTATATCGTACTCGAAAGCTTTGAGGTCAGAAAAGAGATCAAAGGTAGATATTTCACTAAGGTTACACGACACATGCATAGCTGTGGTCTTAATGTCCCATCGGGCAGGGAGAGATCTGAAAATATTTAGGTTTTTCTCCCTTTGAGTATAAATTTTGCCCACAGCTTCAAGTTCACCAACAATTCCAGTGAATCTGAGGTCAAGTTCCTCAAGTGTTTCAGTTGGTTTCATTTCAAAAGATTCAAATTGCTGAGTTAATTTGGAAATTTTGTTTTCTTTTGAGAGCTCAGTTCCCTCACAAATCAACTTGAGTTTATCCCAGATATCCTTGGCTGTTTTACAGCTCTTTACCTTCGAGAATGTGCCTTTGTCGAGGGTGACAAACAGCGCATTCTTCGCAACATTATCGAGGTTGGCGCGCTTTCTTTCGCCTGTGGTCCATTGATCGCGCTCCTTCTCGAGCATCTCAGCATGGGCTTGGCCTTCAATCCTTGCGGCCGGATTTACCTTCATGATCTTGATGGGGCCATCCTGTATAACAAAAATCATCTCTTCGTGCATTACTGCAAGATGAGCCTCCATCCTAATTCTCCAATCATCAAACTCATTAATAGAGAACATAGGAACTTTGTTGATCATTGATGTATCCATATGAGAAAGTAGGAATGAAAAAGACTGTTTTATAAAATAAGTGATTTTGGATCTGATTCGGTTTAAATACGACTGATTCTTTTTAGAATCAACCGCTCCGATACCACATGTTGGCCACTAAGTATACTGGATACAACTTGGAAAGAGTTTTAAACAACAAGCTGTAAGGTTTTTAAATCTGAGTGCATAGCGGAAGTCTTAAATACAGTTAGTTGCTGAGGATACAACAACTCGGTGTGCAGTGTATACTTAAATAATCACAGTTAATAAAACAATAAAGGCAGAAGGTAAATGACATAATATTTAAAGTGGTTCGAGGTAAACCCCTCTACATCCACTGGTCCTCCACACAGGAGTAAAAAGTTTATTATAATTACTGCGTACACAACTACGTAATTATAACAACACTTAATCAATATATCGTTCACACAAATTGATATAAAGATCTTTGCTTTCAACCGTTCACACAGATTGGTTTGAGCTAACACTTGAATGGCTTCTTCACACACAGTTTTGAAGCTTCGTCTTCTTCAATGCAAGTCCGTCACACACAGTTCGGGAGTAGCAAGGATTCCTCATTCAACAGAGGGCTAATATGAGTTTGTTCAAAGATAGAACAGGGTTTGAACAACAACTATGACTTTCTGGGCTTTAAGCTAATAATGTGTTGTTCAAGGTTTGAGCATTGTATATATCTTCTATCTGAATAGCAGAAAGCTTAGGGAGATATGTTTTGCTCTGAATATTTCTTGTAAGCTTTGTTCTTTTGTAAGTCGTGAATATTCTGTATATTCTCTGTATGATTTTCAGTCGTTCTTCAATAGTTCTTGATCTTCAAACTCTGGATATATATAGCCTCTGAAATATATCCGTTTGAAATATATCCGTTGAGCAAGATTTTGCGACAACTGATATTTGACTGAGATCCGAATATTGCGGGATTTGAAGATCTTATGACTTACAGTAGTTAAATAATTTATCCTTTAGTATTTAAATACTTCTTTATCAACGGGACTTGACTTCTAGCGAATACTGAAGATTCCTTCTTTTCCTGTTGAGAGTTGTATGGAAGGATCACTGTATTGATATTTCGAGACAGCTTCCATACTTTAGCTTTGCGGGACTCTTTGCTGTATGATCAATATACTGTATGGTTGGGACTGCGAGAAGTCTTCGATACAGGTTTGATACTTGATCAGCTTTTCGATACAGCTAATGATGGTATTCAGGATTTGGCATATTGTCAAAACATTCTGACAATAAGATCGATACAGGGATTGTTTATCCAAACAGCATCGATACATGGTTTTTGTTATCCCAACAAATGTTGTCATATATGTGTATGAATGTGTTGTATCATTTCGAGACGTAGTCTCTTCATGATTTTGTTGATATAAGGGAATTGTTAGATACAATACCCTTCGGAAATTATGCCAAATGTTATTGTTCTTCGTTAATGGCCGGTTCAAGGCATTGAGATATTTGTTGATTAATGTTGTTGTCATGATAGTTGGATGACTGTATGAATCATTCTTTCATCGAGTCGTTGTTAGTGAAAACTAGTATCGCATGACCTCGAAGCTTCGTATGACCTATATAAAGACTTGATTCTCTTTTATGTTCATACACTCATTATGTCATTGATTATACATGTTTTGTTGAAACCTGTATGTGACGTTTGTGGTACGCTTGATTCATGATTATTTTTTTTTGGAGCATGTGGGCTCTGTATTGGCTATGATTAGCGCGGTTGATCTGATTATTTATCTTTTGAATATGTATACTCGTGTTTAGCTATTGACTTAGCATTGTGGATTGACCGTTGAGGAATATTTGAGCTATGATCATGATCGAGCGTTATTTTTTCAGTATGAAAAAAGGAATCCGAGGACGTGATAGAGGGGGTAAAAACTACAGAGCAGGACGGAACCCAGAACCTCATGTTTATGTGCGTGCGGATGCCGAGATGGATCAGAGTTCGGCTGGTGGTATTACCTACGTGACCGATTCTTCTTCGGGATGTCATACTCGAGAAGTCGATCAGACTGTGAGTGAACATATCGATCCTTTCTTGCTTATGAGGGGCATGGTGGCCCAGATGACTCAGATAGTGGAGACTATGCAAGCCTCGATGGTTCATGGTCCACAATAGCAGGGATTCCGGGTGCCGTTTCATGGGCAGGCTGGGGGTGTGAGTCAGATTGTTGGCGATATTTTTCGGCAGCGGCCACCTTTTTTTGAGGGTTCGTCGGAATTAGCTGACATTGTTTATTGGCTTGAACATTTTGATAAGCTCTTCGTCATGGTTCAATGTCCGAAAGAGAGTAAAGTGGCAGTAGCGGCTTACTATTTGTGTATGAGCGCTTATTCTTGGTGGCTTTCTGTGAAATCCACTGATCGTGATTGTGTTTGGAGCGAATTCAAGACTCTCATGTTAGAGAGGTATTATCCGGCTGCACTTCATAAAGCCAATTTGTCACAAATTTTGAACCCCGAATCCATCGAGGATGAGGGTGTTGTTGTCATTGCTGAGAAGTTTTATGGACTTCTTCAGTTTGCTTCGTCTGTTATTCGTACTGAGGCAGATAAGATCAAGTATTTTAGCAAGAGGCTAAACCCGCAATTGAGGATGCAATTGTTTAATCATAATTGTAACTCACTTGGTGAATTCATTGAGAAGGCTCTTGGAGCAGAGCTTTTGATCAAGGAGCTTGCTTGGAAGAACCCTTCAGTTTCTTCTAGTGAGAGGACTTGGATGCCGGTTATTTTAGAGGGACATCGGGCTCTGACGTCCAAGAGGTTGTTTTCTAGTCGCCTTCATGCTGGGAAAGCATCTTCCTATCAGACGACGAGTTCGACTGTTGTTTGCTTTAACTATGATTCATTGGGGTACATTAGCACTCGGTGTACGGTGCTAGCTTTTGTTTGTCGTTCATGTGGGAGACATGGGCACCTCAAAAATACTGCAGGAGTCATCGTGCCAGTAGATCTCAAAAGAGCTCACGGGCGCCGAGAAATTCTGTTACTCCAATCCGTACTTCATGCAAGGGGTCCTATTGGGCTTTGGTGAGTCTTCAACTACGGCAGGTCCCTTGGCAGTTGACCTGTCTGATTGCAGACTCCTGTCTGCTGGTGGCTGATCAGATGAGGTTTTGTCTGGGGTCCTCGATCTGTCATCTTCATCTGACTGATGTGAGATGGAATCTTGATAATGTGCTCCATGCTCAGCATCATCATCATCCTCTTTCCTCTCTTCCTCCTTCTCTTCTTCTTCTTTTTCTTCGACTTCTTCTTTTTCTCCCTCTTCTTCTTCAACTACTTCTGTTTTTGCTTTTTCAACTTTTGTTTCTTTCTCCTTTTCAACTTTCTTTTCAGACTCCTCCTTTTCAACTTCTTCATCGAATTCCTTTTCTTCTTCCCTCTCTCAATTATTTTAAACTTCTCCAGAGAACACACTTTCCATGATAAATAAGACGAACTGGTCCATATTATGACAGAAGCCCATGAGAAGTTTCTCCGTAGCCTGGGGATATTCCCAGGTACTCTTCTCAACAGATGTTTGTAATTGAGTGAATGAAAGTGATTTCAAGTTCTTCCATTCCTCATAAACATTGACAAACAAAATATTTAAAGATTGCTGCTTTACCAGATTAAGTTGTTCGATTGTCAGATTCAAGGGATTGTTCTCCAAAAGGTTGAGACAATATCCTGCTTCAGGAATTTGGATGGACAATTCTGCCTCTTCCTCCTTAGTCATGCTAGGAAGGGTCAGAAGAGGGATCACTTCAGCCATCAGATTGGTCTGATCAGGCTGATCCTCATCATGGGCAGGAGCAGGAGTGGTGATTATCTGCTTTGCATGGACTGCTTCTTCTTCAAAATCCAGGCCTCTCTGCCTTTTAGGTGAGTGATATGAAGATGAGACATCATCCTCTATAACAAGTAACATCCTTTTGAATCTCATGGCTAGAGGGGTGTTGTCTGAGTCTGAATGATCTATAGGAGATTCATTCTCTGCAGGTAGGTCTTTGGATGTCTGGTCTACAACATCAGAGCGGTCTTCGTCCGAGTCCACTCGACATCTCCTTCAACAGTTGGGCTGCTTTCCTTTCTACGCCCAATTTCTTCAACATCTCTTGGTCCAGATGACCAAGCCTTTTGTTCACATGGAAGGGGTCTGCAGTTCCCTACGCTTTCCGAGTAACTCCAAGATCCAACTGATCTGGGTTCCGTACGCCGGCTTTGTCTTAAATTTCTTTTCTTCTTCAATCCAACTGGCCTTGTTGACCTCTCGGACTAACTGCCTATAAATGTAATCAGGCCAGTCAATCCTCTGATGCTGAATAAGGGCTCCCAACACCACAAATTTAGCGGATTACAGCTGGCCGTAGCTGCCTGCCATCCCCATTGATATCTTGTTGGTAATGTCCAGGACATATCTGTAGTCCTTCTTCAGATCTCCTCTCTTTGCCGTTAGTTTGACCTTTGTCGGCTGTTCAGGTAGCTTGATCTCGTACCATGTTTCCACTGAGCTCTGTTTAAAGGCTTCCACTGCAATGCCCAGAGCTTTCATTCTGAACGGATCCGCAACAGTCTGGGGAGTAATCTTCACCTCTTCCCCAAAAATCAAACTTTTGATGCCGTCTTTGGTGCTTCAGCTTCTTTGAAAAAACAGATAATGGGTTCCTTGTACAAGAGTTTGGGGTGAATATCCAGAAAATGATAAATCCCATTCTTCTTCATCATTCTGATGATGAAGTGCATCTCTGTCGCCAGATTTACCTCCAATATCCCTTCAAAGTCGACCACGATACTGAATATGATCTGGTCCTTTACGAGCTTGAGGTTGACGCCTTCGAAGTATTGAATGGCCTCCATTTCTGCAAAAGATTAAGTTTTTCGTCTGAGTGTATTGATTGTTCGAGAGTTTTTCTTGCTCTAGGAAATTAGGGTTTCTAAAGTTTGAAGACGATAAAGTTTCTGTACAATGATTATGCCGTCTTAAATAGCCATTCTAAAAGACGCTTTAAATTTAATAATAGATTAAATTTAGCGGTGGTCCAGTTTTTGAGAATTTGAAAAATGATGTTTGAATTTTTTTAATTGGACATAGTGGCGGCTGTGTGAACGTGTATTTTTCCATGTGTAAATAAATAATAATATAATATTCATAAGTCAGTCAAGGATAGGTAAACTTAGCTGGTTGACAGTTTGACTTCTTGTCTTCTCTACATCAGGTAGCTTGTGTCTCCTGTGGTCAGCTAACTTTTCCTTGACTGGTCTGCATTAGTTAGCTTTCTGCATCAGGTAGGATGTGTTTCCTGAGGTCAGCTAGGCTTCTTCGTCTGTCCTTAGGCTTCCTTGCTCGTATGATCTGATCATCAGGTACCTTTTTCGTCTGTACTAGATTCCCAATCTAGTAGACCAAGTTCCCTGCTTAGCTCCAAAAACATTTCTTCTGGCAAAGGTTTAGTGAATATGTCAGCAATTTGGTATTCAGTGCTGACTCTTTCCACTCTAACTTTTTCATGAAGCACATGGTCTCTGATGAAATGATGTTTAACATCAATGTGCTTTGTCCTTGAGTGCAATACTGGATTATTGGTTATTGCAATTGCACTGTTGTTATCACACCATATTGGGACTTCATTTGCAATAATGTTGTAGTCCCTTAGCTGTTGTCTGATCCATAGAATTTGTGCACAACAGCTACCTGCAGCTAGGTATTCTGACTATGTGGTTGATATTGAGTTAGATAACTGTTGCTTGCTAAACCAGGATATTAATCTGGTTCCTAGGAATTGGCACATTCCACTAGTGCTTTTCTTATTAATCTTGCATCCTGCAAAGTCTGCATCTGAGTATCCTGATAGCTCAAAGTTGTCATCTTTAGGATACCATAGTCCAACATTGATTGTAGGCTTAAGGTATCTGATAATCCTCTTGGCTGCTTCCTGGTGAGATTGCTTTGGCTTGGATTGAAATCTTGCACATACTCCTACATCATAAGATATATCTGGTTTGCTTGCAGCCAGGTAAATGAGTTATCCAATAAGTCCTCTGTAGTGGGTTGAATCCACTGATATGCCTCCTTCATCTGCATCTAGGTGTAGGCTTGTGCTCATTGGTATTCTTGCTGATTTGGATGAATCAATTCCAAATCTCTTGATTAAGTCTCTTGTGTATTAGGTTTGATTGATGAAAATTCCATTATTCATCTGCTTGACTTGCAAACCAAGAAAGAAGTTTAGCTTGCCCATCATACTCATCTCAAATTCTCCTTGCATGAGATTTGAGAATTTCTCACATAGCTCCGGGTTGGTTGAGCCAAATATGATGTCATACACATATATTTGTACTAACAATATATGTGGTCTTCATGCTCTACTCTGAATAGGGTCTTGTCCACCTTGCCTTTGCTGAATCCATTCTTCTCTACAAACACAGATAGTGTCTCATACCATGCTCTTGGTGCCTGCTTGAGTCCATATAGAGCTTTTAAAAGCTTGTAGACTTTGTCTCCTTTGAAAAATCCGGGGGGGGGGGGGGGTTGCTACACATAGACTTCTTATAGAATTTCATTGAGAAAGTCACTTTTCACGTCCATTTGGTAGACTTCAGAATCCTTGAGTGCTGCACATGCAAGGAATAGTATGATGGCTTCCAATCTTGCAATAGATGCATAAGTTTTATCAAAATCTATTCATTCACATCGTGTATATCCCTTAGCAACTAATCTGGCTTTATTCCTAACAACAGCTCCATCTTCATCACACTTGTTTTTGTACACTCATTTAGTGCCTATAACCTTCTTGTGATCTGGTCTGTCTGTTAGTTCCCAGACATTGTTTCTTTCCAACTGCTTCAGCTCTTCTTGCATTGCATTGATCCACGAGTAGTCCTCCAGTGCTTTCTCTATTGTCTTAGGTTCCATTTGAGACATGAAACATGAGAACATTGCCATTCCCGCTGGTACTGTGGATTGTCTGGTTCTGAATCCATCAATTAGGTTTCCAATGATTTGTTGAATGGGATGATCTCTAAGCCATTTGGGAATATCTTATTCTTCAGGGTTTGTTCCCCCTATAGAGTTGCTTTGGTGAACTTCTTCTCTCTCTGCATCAGCTTGGTTTTGGCCTCCTTAGTCTGCAACTGGATCAACTACGGTCTTTTCATCTGTAGGTGGGGATCTGTCTGATCTGCAGATGAGTCTTTATCAGCTACAGATGGGTCTTCATCTGTAGCTGATAGATGGGCTCCCAACATGATCTGCAGATGAGTCTTTATCAGCTACAGATGGGTCCTCATTCAGATCATTTTTCAAACTCAGCTATAACTTTTTTAAATTTTGCTGACTCTTGACTGAGCTTGTCAAAATCATTTTTTAGCTGGACTCTCTCATATTTCAGCTGTTCATTCTCAGTTGTGACAGTTTGGTGAGCTGATTTTAAGGCTTCAAAATCTTTCAGCAGCTGATTAACAGGATTTATGAAGATCCATGTATTCAGATACGTCAGAGATCAAACCTTCAGTATTTTTAGGTTTAGAAGTTACCTCTTCATCAGCTAGGTTGGACATCAGACAGATGTATTCATTATTATCATCAGAGAAGAATCCACCACTTGATTCTACTCTCTCTTCGATTTGATCTTCAATGATAAGGGCCTTCCTCTTGTTCTCCTTTCTGCTCACGTACTTCTTGATTTCATCCTTCTTAAGAAGATTAGGACAGTCAAATTGTATATGTCCTGTCTTATGGCAGTTGTAGCATTCAACCTTTCAGTTTCCAGCCTTTTGATTTCTCCTTGTGTTATCTTTGTAATTCTTCTTATACTTGGAGTAGTTTTTTCGGAAGTTGCTGAATCTTTGAATTATGAATGCCATCTCTTCCTCAAAATCTAGAGGATTTGGAAGTTTGACTTTAGATAGGGTCTTGGCAGGGGACTTTGCTGCAAATACTATTCCTTTCTCTGCAGGCTCAATTGATGATGAACATGGAAGCTCAAACTCATAAGCATTCAGATCAGAGAACAGCTCCTGGATCTTTATCTTGTTGAGATCCTTGGATTCTCTCATTGCCACAACCTTCATGCTCCATTCGGGGTTGAGGGATCTTAGAACTTTAAGGGTCATCTCCCTGTTGCCATATGTCTTTCCGAGGGAGTTGATCTCAGTGTATCTTATGTCCACTTGGTCAATTGATTCACCATTCTTCATTTTGAAGTTGTCAAACTTTTGAGTAGCAATTGACAACTTATTTTCCTTTATCAGCTCGGTTCCCTCACACATTACAGCTAATGTGTCCCAAATTTCTTTGGCATTTCTAAAATTCTTGATCTTGACCATGGTTGATTTGTCAAGAGTCTGGTACAGCACATCTCTGGCCCGGTTGTCAAGATTGACCACCTTCTTTTCTTCAGGGGTCAAATCTGTCCTCTTCTTGGGAATCTTCTCTGGCTTCCCAGCTGCAATTTCTTCAGGAGAGTTGTCCTTCTCGAAGATGAAAGGACCATCTTCTATGATGCACCACATGTCGTCATGAATGGATGATAAGTGTGCCTGCATTCTTATCTTTCAAAGGTCATATTCATCAACAAAAAATACAGGTAACCTAGAGTGCATGTGTTGCATTCTAAATGAGAGATTAATATATATATATATATATATCCTCTGATATATGGATCTGGTTTTGCAAAAATTGAACCAACCTATACCACTTGTAGGTCACAAGTCGTCAGGAATAAGTCTAGAGGAGGGTGAATAGACTTATTGAAACTCTTTTCCTGAAGTCAGGTGAGTTTCTCAGCTGATATGTGCAGATGACTTAAGTTCGTCTGCAGACAGGTATATGGGGAAGACAGCTGATGACGATAACAGATAACTAATCAATAGAACAGTTTAATATGTATGCAACAGGTAGATATGATGTTTAATGCAGTAAAACACGCAGGCACTTATAGTGGTCTCAGAGGTGGGATAATCCTCTACTAATCCACTTCTCTCCAAACCAACTGGAAATAAATTCACTATAACTGTCAACCAATGATAAATGTTACAATGAATTTTCCCTAGTTACAACAGCTTCCAACCAGTGGAAACCGGTGGCCGTTGCAACTCTTTTGTCTGCGTAGCACCTCCTGATTGAAAACCCATGGATGCCTTAACAACTTCTCGAGATGCCTATCACCTTCCAATCAAGAACCCGTGGATGCCTTATCAGTCACAAAACTTCTGAAAAACCTCATTCACAGAAGTACCCCGAACTCAAACTTTAAAGACAAGAGTTTTTGTCTTCTCCAACTAAAGATCTTCTTCGAATATGACTGCTTAAGCTTTGCTCTTTCACGATGCTATGCTTGCCTTTAGCTTTGTTTGCTTTGATTGCTTTGTTTTCTTGAGAATATTGTTCGCATCTTACTTTGCTCATTTCATATCTTCGGATATTTATAGTATGATCCTATGAGCTTCCTTCATAGCCATTGCACTACTGTAACAAATCCATCCGTTGGAGAGTGTACTTCTTTATTTATCTTATCAATCCATTGCAAGGCTTGATTCTCTTTTCAATTTCGACCGTTGTGAAGACTTTCTTGTTGTAGAGCCGAATTCTTTGATTAGAATAAATATAAAATCTTCAGAGCACGGATCTTGATGAATATTAAATTCCTTGCTTTCCGGGAATCTCTACAGTTTGTCTCCTTACATCCGCATGTGACTTTCCGTGATTGTTGACTTTTCAACACTTGCTGACGTGGACAGAGTTACTTGGGTGATAACTTATCTGATCTCTCTTGGTCAAACTGTCTGATGTGCAGTCAACCTTTTTTGATGTCGGACTTCTCTGATATATCTGCTCTGAGATGAAGTTCTCCGTTCTGATGAATTTTCTCTGATCTGACGATCTTCTCTGAAGTCTTCTGACCTGATGAATGCTATCTGCTTTGATGGTCAACTTCAGTTGACTGGACTTCATCTGATAACTTGACTGCAGATTGGTCAAACTTCTCTGATATTTCTGTTGACCAGTACTTCTCTGAAAGTAAGTTGCCTGATGATAAGGCGTCTGTGGTCAATCTTATCTGATCAGTTGAGTTGACCAAAACTCGGCTGATAAACACTTGCCTGAAGCATGTTCTATACTTAGCCGTTTCAAGATTTAGCCTAACTTATAAGGCCTACACAAGATACTCATTTAGTTCCTCTTTACATTTTGCCAAGTACTTAAACATACATTTGAATAATCAATTAAATACAGGGATTACATCATCAAAATCTAATAAGTATTCCTAACATCTGTTACGTACGTTAATTTTAGTCTTCATATCCGTTGCATGCTGACCTACTCCATGATGTCATCTTCAATGGTTCTGTTTGAATTCAGATTCAAACTCATTACGTACGTTATGTACAATTCATTACGTACGTTAGCTTTCATGCCTTGGTGTGTGTTAATATTTCTCTGTAGCGTGTGCTAAATCATCAGGCAACTTTTCAGGTGAGTCTTCAGGTGACTTCTAATTACGTACACTATACAAAGTACATTACGTACGTTAGCTGTTCCTTATAACGTACGTTAAGCTTTTCATATAGCGTGCGCTATCTGCTTCTGCTTTGCTTATTTCCGACTTCGTTCTAATGTTGTTCTGTTTAATCGATAATATCATCAACTCACCATTAGCTAATCATCAACTCATCATCAAAACCAATTTATGATTATATAGAATAGAATATTCCAACAATCTCACCCTTTTTGATGATGACAAAACAACAACATTCGATGGGATTTTATACCTGCAAAAGTATAAAACATTACAGATCAAAGTTTTCGGCTTTGTCCGTTTCATTAGTTTTCATCTCCCCGGATTTTGTCTTCTTCTTTTCAACTTCTTCATATTATTTTCATTTTCAACTTTCTTCTTCGTTTTCTCGATTTCTTCTCCTTCGTCTTTTCTCCCCCTTTAATGATCGAGATATTATTTTTATTTTTCTCGTCATTCTTCCATGACTCGTATTCTCCTCCCCCCATCATTTTTCTCGACTTTCTCTCCCCCTTTTTGTCATAATCAAAAAGTGCATAATAAAAAGATTGATACATTAAATATGACAACGGTAAAAACTCACCTTGAAAAATAGATTTTCTGTTTTAAAAAAATAACTCCCCCTGAGTTAAATACTAATTGATAAAAATATAAATTATCAAAATACCAATTGATGGAAATATATTAATTTTGAATTTTGGGGATCCAACCGAGAGTTGGTTTTTTTTTTTGAAACATAGACGATATTTGGAATAATGGTTCCTTTAGGAATCCAAACCTTTTTAGTTTTGATCATCCGTCTTGGGTTTTTGCAAGTCGAAATATGATGCCCAAGTTTTAAATATTTATCACATCGGGGCATTTTAAAATTTAAGGATTCAGTTTTATTATTTGGTTTGAATCCTAACCCCTGTTTATTTAATGAAATTTTTTGAACGGAAATCATTTGTTCAAATTTGTCATTTCCGCAAGAAAATTTGTTCATTAAATTTTAAGTTCGGTTTGAACTTTCAAAAGATCATCCTTTAATTTATTTTCATTTTCAAGGCATTTAGAATGATCGGTTTCAATAAATTTCCCTTTGTCATTTATTTTGGAAATTTCATCGTCCAATAATTTGTTTTTCGATTTGAGGGATTTAATTTCAATTGAAGCATTTTAAAAATTGGCATGTAAAAGTTTGAATGCTTCAAAAAGTTCGTCTCGAGACGAGGTACTAACCTAGCTTTCGACGTCACTTTTGTCGAATGAACTTCTTGCCATGAGTGCGATGTTGTTTTGAGTATATTCATCGTCATCCTATTCGTCACCCCATGTTGCTATGAGAACTTCCTTCTTGGAAGTCGTGCCTCAATAATTTTTTGCAAAGTGGCCTGGTTTACCACAGTTTCGACAGTTATTGTCGAATTTCTTTGATTCGCTCGTCTTGGTGTCTTTCCTTGTCCGGTTCAATAAGTTTTGAAACTTATTTATATTCTTGGCATAATATGTCGATTCTTCATCGTCTTCATCTATTGGAATTTCTTCTTTCTTCGAAATCTTAGCTTTCATAGCTATGGTTCTTTCTTTCGGTTTCGGCTTGGCATTCCGAGATTTACGAACTATCTCGTAATTTATTAGTGACCCAATGAGGGCACTAAAATCAAGATTATTTAATTCTTTCGATTCCATAATCGCCGTAACCATCCCGTCCCATTCAACAGGTAGTGATCTTAAGATTTTCTTGACTTTTTCACTACTTGTTAATGGTTTCCCAAAACAAGATAGTCCATTAGTAATGACCAAAAATCGGTCGAGCATGTTTGTTATGGACTCTTCACTCCATCATAAATAGCTCATAGTCATGGAGGAGCATATTGATCTTCGTCTCCTTGACTTGATTCGTTCCTTCATGTGTTACCTCTTATATTTTTCAAATTTCTTTGGCACTTTCACACGAGAATATCCGGTTGTCTTCTTCCAGATTTAGAGCACAATATAATAATTGTGTTGCTTTGCAATTATAGTGGTCGTTCTTCCAATCTTCATCATTATAATCTTCGTAGCTTTTTACAGAGCCATCCGGTTTTGTAGGAATTTTTGGACCTAGGCAAATAACTTTCCAAAGCTCGATGTCGTAGGCTCGGATGAAAATAGACATTTTCTTTTCCATGTCATGAAGTTTGATCCATCAAACAATGGAGGTCGATTAAGGCAAGACCTTCGACCGGGGCAAATTGAAATGCCATAGGATCTTCTTCTCCTCGGATGTTAAGCCGCTTTCAAGAGATGCCGCTCCGATACCAATTGTTGGAAAATTGGCACCCCACTTAGAATGGTGGATAATATTGTGGATTAGAGTTTTCAATTTATTTTGCGTTGCAGAAGCTTAACTAACTTGCGGAAGATAAACGTCACACGATTTATAGAGGTTCGGCCAAACATACCTACATCCTCTCTTCGTATCCTTTTCTTTAGGCTTAAGATAAACCTATGCGCCTTCGTCTTCTATCGGTCTGAGTGATACCGTTACAATCTCATCTTCTATCGGTCCGAGATAAACCATTGCACTCTTGTCTTTATGTCGGTCTAAGATAAACCGTTTTCCTTTTCTATCGGATAAGGAAGCAACCTATCTAGCTTTCTATTGGTACTAGACAAACCTCACTTGGATTTAGATATGATTCTAATAATACCGGATCAATGATCCTAATAACACCGAATTAATCTACAATCCGTATCTTTCCTCTCGTGTATGTTTTCGTATATGAAACAAACACTTATCAATTAAGCACAAATACAACAACGATAGTGTATACACTGATCTCAAACGTATATATGATATTCTCAGAGTTGTTGTTATGAATAATACCATATGCCTTGGTATTTATAGGCTCAAAGGCTCAACTAGCCGTTAGCTCCTGCATCCTGTATTACGTATGTTATCCTTATTCTATAGCATACGTTAGACCTGTTACGTATGCTATCATCCTTGGGGAAGAGCCAAGATTTGAATGGGAAGGCAAAGAGCTTTGGCATGTTGAGGAGTTCTTACCTTCTGAAAATTTTCCAATGTGGGGAGACGCAAAGAAGCAATTCATTGAAAAGTACTATCTCTGGGAGTTACTCCAGGATAGAGACTGCTCCCCACAGCAGGCGTTTATCAACTTCATGGACTCAAAATGGCCAACTCTCTGGGCCATCCTAATAAAATATGCAAAGGAATGGGATGTTTACCCTATGATTCCCATGTTCAGACCTGAAGAGCCTCCTACTTTGATAAGCAATGAATTGGATGAGCTAGCATTGCAGAAGGAGATTAGGAAACTTTGTGAAGAACAAAAATTTTCATCAACAGGAGAACAAGAGTTTGCCTCTCTTGTTGTCAGAAGGAAGTATGGTCTATCACCTGTCAAGAAGAGACCAATTGGTGCAAAGCTTATCAGGCCTGCCAAGCAGCCTATCAGAAGAGGCAGAGGCAGAGGCAGATAGTGTTTATATTTGCCTTGTAATTTATTTTTTAATTTTCTTGTAAACATTTCAGTTCTTGTAAAAAAAATTCTGTATTTTGTTTGATCATTCAAAGCACTGTACTTGTATAACATCTCTGAAAATTTTATAACAGTCATTTGAATGACAACCTCTAGTTGTCTCAAAACAAGACTGATTTTGTTTTGTCTTGCACTTGATCATGTGCAGACTTATTCTACATTTGAAATTTTGTTTAAGTTTTGCCATCATCAAAATAGGGGGAATTTGTTAGGAATACTTATTAGATTTTGATGATGTCATCCCTGTATTTGATTGATTATTCAAATGTATGTTTTTAAATACTTGGCAAAATGTAAAGAAGAACCAAATGAGTATCTTCTATAGGCCATAAAAGTTAGGCTTAAAATCGGCTAAGTATAAATCACAGACAAGTTCAATTGTCAGACGAGATTTGGTCAAACAGATACATCAGAGAGGTTACCAAACACTGCAGAAATCCGAGTTGCAGACAAATTCAAATCAGAGAAGTCTTAGTTAACTCAACTGTTCAGAGAAGGTTGACCACAGACGACTTATCATCAGACAACGTTCTGCAGAAAAGTGATTTATCAGAGAAGTCCTAGTCAATTCAGTTATCAGAGAAGTTTGACAAACTACAGTCAAGTGATCATTCGAAGTCAAGTCAACTGAAGTTTGACCAGCAGATCAGATAAGTTCATCAGGTCAGAAGACTTCATATCAGATAAGATTAGTTAGACAGAGAACTTCATCTAAGATAAGTTACATCAGTGAAGTCCGACATAAGATAAGGATGACTGTCCAAAGATCATATAAGTGATCAGCCAAGTAATCCAGTCTACGCCAGCATGCGTTGAAAAGTCAATAATCACGGAAAATCACATGCATGCGTAGAGAGACAAATTGGAGAGATTCCCGGAAAGCAATGAATTAAATAATTCATCGAGACCCACCACTGAAGACTTTAATCATATTATAATCTTAAGATTCGGCACCTCAACCTGAAAGTATTCACAACAATCGGAAATGGATTAAAATAAGGGAATCTAGCCTTGCAATGTTCGGAAAGAAAAAGAAGGAAGTCTATTTCTCCAACGGGCGTATTTGTTACAGGAAATGCAATGGCTATGAAGGAAGCTCAAAGATCTACATCTATAAATACCTGAAGATTTGAATTAAGCAAAGTACGATGCGAACAACACTTTCAAGCAATCAAAGCAATCAAAGCGAACTATAGCATCGTGAAGAGCAAGAGTTCAAAAGTTCTTATTTGAAGAAGCTCTTAGTTGGAGAAGAAAATCACTCATTTCTTTAAAACCTGAGTTCGGGGTGCTTCACTGGTTGAAGTTCGAGAGGCTGTAAAGACATCTAAGGATCGCAGATCAAGAGGTGCAATGCAGTCAAAGGGAGTTGCAAAGGAAAGAAATTCCTATGGTTGGAAGCTGCTGTAATTGGTTGAATCACTGTAATATTTATCACCGGTTGAGAATTATAGTGAATTTATCTCCAACTGGTTTGGAGAAGAGTGGATTAGTAGAGGATTACCCTACCTCTGAGACCACTATAATTGCCTGCGTGTTTTACTGCTTTAATCATCATACTTACCTACTACATACATATTTACTGTTCCATTGTTTAAGTATTTGCTATCATCATCAACTGACTTCCGCATACCTGTCTACATACGACTTCAAGTCATCTATACATATCAGCTGAGAAACTCATCCTTTGTGGAAAAGAGTTTCAATAAGTCTATTCACCCCACTCTAGACTTATTCCTGTACGACTTGTGACCTACATATGTACATTAAGCTTCATACGAATTAGTCCAGTAGTTTTTGTCCATCCATTACGTATGTTACCAATATATCTATTACATACGTTAACTTTAGTCTTCATATCTGTTGCATGCTGACCTACTCCATGACGTCATATTCAATGGTTCCTTGTTTGAATTCATATTCAAACTCATTACCTACGTTATGTACAATTCATTACGTACGTTAGCTTCCACGTCTTAGCGTGCGTTAATCTTTCTCTATAGCATGCGCTAAATCATCAGGCAACTTTTCAGGTGAGTCTTCAGGTGACTTGTCATTACGTACGGTATACAAAGTACATTACATACGTTAGCTGTTCCTTATAACATATGTTAAGCTTTTCATATAGTATGTGCTATCTTCTTCTGCTTTGCTTATTTCCGACTTCGTTCTAATGTTGTTTTGTTTGATCGATAACATCATCAACTCACCATTAGCTCATCATCAACTCATCATCAAAACCAATTTATGATTATATGGAATAGAATATTCCAACATTATAAGCATGTGTAGGAAGAGTTATGTTATGATTGCTAGATGACTAACATAGCCTTGAGATGACTATTGTTGTTGGTTATGTTCTTGGGAGATATAACCATTTTAGTAAGGGGTTATGATCAATTAGGAGATGATTATCATAATCTTGAAATGTTTGAGTTAATCTTGTTGATTAATCCGAAATTCTTGATGAATTGGTGATTGTGGCTGTGTAGACATCATGTTGGTAGTGTTGATGATATTCTTGAGGTGATAGTAATAATATTGGTGATATTATCATTATGGGATGATCTACTTGATGTTGTTCTCGATAATCCTTGTTGAATTGTTTTTCACAAGTTTTAAGAACATAATGATCATGTTAATTGATCATTGAGGTGATTGGAGGATGTTAGAATTCATAGTCGAGGACTATGATATTCTTTTGAGTGGTTTGATCGATTCACGATTGAATCAAGGTTAGCTTTTGTGTTGTTTTAGATTGATATTGTGTTATTAAATGAATTATATTTCATTTAAGGTTGTTTGAGTGCTTGTGATTGTCAGAGGACGCCGTTCGTTAGTCGTTGGAGGATTTCATCGCCTTCAGTATGAGGCAAGTTTTATATTTATTCTGGTTAATGAGATTAATGTTGTTATATATGTGTATGAATGTGTTGTATCATTTCGAGACGTAGTCTCTTCATGATTTTGTTGATGTCAGGGAATTGTTCGATACAATACCCTTTGGCAATTATGCCAAATGTTATTGTTGTTCATTAATGGTCGGTTCAAGGCAATGAAATACTTGTTGATTAATGTTGTTATCGATATCTGGTTCGCAGTATCGATGTATCGATTATTATTATTGACTGATGTTCCATTAAGATATCGTTGTGATCATTTTTATTGATATCGGTGTTTTCTATTGATGTTGTATTAGCCGATTGAAGGCATTGACGTATTCGATCATCATCTCTTTCTTCAGTGGCCCATTAAAGGCGTTGAGGCATCTGTTATTGTTGTTGTTATCGATTAGACGTTCTAAGGCAATCGGGGTATTGAATTGGGACTGTCGAGGAAAATTCCCATCAGTTGAGTCGTTGTTATCGATTGGTCGTTCTGAGACAATCGAGGTATTGAATTGGGATTGTCGATGACGGTTTCCATCCGTTGTGTCATTGTTTTCGATTGGCCATTCCAAGGCGATCGAGGTATTGAATGGGAACCACCGAGAATGGTGCCCATCCGTGAGTTATTGTTGTCGTGGTGGCCTACTCAAGGCAGCACACTATCATTCTTGTGGATTCAGTAATTTTATGATCATTACTAGTTGTGATTGTTTGTGTTTTGAGGCTAGTCTCGACTAGTGCTCGATGGGTAAGTTTGGGACTTGAACCTTCGCGGTTGGTTTCCCAACACCTACAGTTCAGTTGGTCACGATCACTGGGTGATCTCATTATGGGTAAGTATGGGGCTTGAACCTTCACGGTTGGTTTCCCAGCACTTGCAATTCAGCAGGTCACAGTCATTAGATGATCTCATTGTGATACAGCTTCGTGCTGTGTGGCTTCGGCCCATCATTGTGATACAACTTCGTGCTGTGTGGCTTCGGCCTTTCATGTGATACAGCTTTGAGCTGTTTGGCTTTAGCCATCTCATTATTGATTGACAGCTTCGGCTGAGTAGCTTTTAGGCCATTGTGATGATTGAAAGCTTCGGCTGGGTAGCTTTCAGGCCATTATGGTGATTTGCAGCTTTGGTTGAGGGCTTTTAGGTCATGCACGATGTATTGGTGTTTCCGTTGGAGCCTTCGGATATTGTGGTTTGTATCTATTTCAGCTTTGGTTTGGCTTACCTTCTCGTAATTCGTTGTTGTGTTCTATATTGATGATCTGCCGTTGGGCACTTGTGTTCTAACCAGTTGGGCAGGTATTGATCATATGACGTGGGCATAGTGTTTCACGAATGCTCAGTTCTTATCTTAGTTTGTGAGCATATCGTATTATCATTGTTGTACCGATTATATTGCCTTTGGATGCATATCGTGTTGTACATGTATTTTGATATTCATTATCTGGATGGCTGACCCCGTGGGGCGGAACATGTTCTCATGTTTCAGGTATTTGCGAGGATAGAGTTGAGACATAGGGGCATGACGATGGCGACGAGGCATTCGAGCGATACTAGTCCCGAGTTGTTTCGGTGCTCATGTTGGAGTCAGTTTGGAGTGTTCTCCAGTTTGTCAGTTGTTGTCATTTTGTGTTATCCGAGCAAGGCTCGTGGATGTTGTTGTATTTTTATTTGGCCATGTAGGCCCATCACTGTAATTGAAATTCCGCGTCGGAATATTATGTTGGATATCATAGTAGGGACTGTGATGTTCCGTTTTGGTCAGATTGATGCATGTTAGTCGTGTTCTCCTGGTGGATCTCCTGGCCAGGGTCTACAATACTGTAATAACCCAATGAGATTTTTGGGGTGTTACACGGATGAGTCGTGGTTACAGGTTTGCGGGAGGACCATTCGTTTTACAACCCATGATTTTGCCATGATAACTGGACTGCACTTTGGAACTCCACCTTCCATCCACATGACGACCATCTCCTTCGGTCTGACGGTATTTTCCACAGAATACTACATGGAAAAAATATTAAGGTTAGTGTTATGCGGAAGAAGTTCAATGCTCGATATTTTGGTAGAGACATGAGAGATTTTGTGAAGGTTGCCAATTTGCTTATATACTACTACTTTATCCTATGCCGTGACGACATGATGGTCGAGACATGAGCATTAGTTGAGGATTTCGAGCAGTGGGATATGTTTCCTTGGGGTTCTTATGGCTTTGGGGTTTTGTCTTACTACATAGACAATGTTGCCATGAAGGAGGGACATGAACATAAGGACTATCACTTCTATGGTCCGGTTTGGGCTTTACAGATATGGTCGTACGAGATGATTCTTTCATCGGGAGAATTCTGTGGATTTCGAGATAAATCTGTCCAAGTTCCCCGGTGTTTGATGTGTACTACGAGGAAGATGTTATGTGATTTCACTCATTTCTTCGACGAAAAGGTACATAAATTTATAAAAGTAATTCTTTCTGACTTCACTCATCTTTTTAATGTTATGTGATTGCCCATCTAATGGTATGCTTTAATGACTATTTTTACAGCACAAAGTACTTCTCTCTTTACCGCATCTGGAGGAGGATGAGGATGAGTACTACTACCTGAGTTTTGAGAATGGCTCGCCATATGATGTTAAGTTCATAAAGCCTATAAGAATAGCTGCAAAGAACAAGGAGGATGAGCCTGCGTCAAAGCCGAGAAATAAAGTTATGGATAGGTTGAAGAAGGTTACTGGGAAATTGATTACACATGAGTCGGCACATAAAGTGTCGAAGCGACGCCGACATAGTACCCCACTAGTAGATGGTGCAGAGACAACTGACCGGGAGAGGCAGCCATAGAGGGTGTGTTGTGTCCACGGATTTCCTTGTCCGGACCACACACAGGACACGAGTAGGGATGAGTACTTCGATCGCCGTTTAAAGGCGCTCTTGTACGACGAGTCTGAGATAGGATTTATTGCTCGAGTTTCTCGCCGAGTGATTTCTGGGATCGTGGATTTCTTTAGACCTATGCATAGGCATTCTAGGATCCCGATGTACTACTCTGCTGGGAGCCACGATATGTTTCCCGATCGGATTCGTCATTCTGCATCTATTAGCAGCGCCCAATGAAGGATTCCTGACCTTCCACGTCACTCAGTGTCTGGTGCAGCCCACAGTCACCATTCTCAGAGTCAGCCTAGTCACCACTCTGAGATCCAGTACAGTCATCATTCTCATATTCAGCATTCTTTTAAGCGGACTAAGCAGCCCCTTGAGACGACTATGCAGATACCAGCCATTTGACGTGCCGTTTCAGAAGTATGGTACAATGTTCGATTGGTTTCAGGACGAGCATCATTATAGTATGATGTTTACGGCCAGAATAGTTATTCCCAACAGCAGCCTCCATTTCAGATTGAGCAGCCAGTATTTCAGATCGAGCAGCCGATTGTACAGGTCTCTGATCGTTATAGTTGTGAGAGGAAGGCTGAGGGTGATGAAGTTGGTGAGAGTGCCGGGCCACAGCAGTTGGGTGAGCGTGGTCTTCCACCGTGAGTGAGTCGAGAGTGTACAGGTTGAGAGTAAATCTCTAGTGTACCTGCGATCGTGCTGGCTTCGAGATCGCCAGCCTTCTTCATCTCGTAGATTCTTGGTTTTACAGCTCCAGTACCATATGTACCAGCTTGACTTCCATGGCCCATCCCTCTGTTTGTCCCGGTAATCTGATGGGAGGCAGATAGAGGTGCTCGATCCTGAACTGAAGACTGCACTCGAGCATGAGAGGCTATTGGTGTACATCCCAGTCCACCTCTACAAAAACGAGCACGATGCCCAATAATCCCACAAGTATGACATGCAACGACCATCTTCAAACATTTGGAGCTAACATGCCCCTAATCTCCACAGTTAAAACACACATTAGACGAGTTGGCTGCCTGAGAATGTGAACCTGCTGGTTTTGGCACCGTAGGTGGCCGCTCAGAAAAAGTTGGCACATATTGGGGTTTCTTGAATGTTCCCCAATTACTATCAGACTGGGTCTGGTTCCTGGATCTCTTATTGTTGGACTGTGACTGCTTTTTGGAAATCTCCTTTGTAGTAAGTTTGTATTCCAGAGCTCTCTCGATGAACTCCGGTAGAGTCGTGCAACTGCATTCTCATTCGGGGTTTAAGCCTCTTAAGAAAATACTTGATCTTATCAGCTTCCGTCCGAACAATCGACGTAGCGAACGGAAGAAGTGCCTGAAACTTTTCAGCAATCGATAACACATCATCCTCCTCAGATGGGTCTGGGTTCAGCAACTCTGAAATCTTGGACTAACGGAGTGGACCTAGATAATAACGATCTAGCATGAGGTTCTTGAATTCCTCCCAAATGCATACACCATTAGCTGGTCTGACGAAAGCCCCAATGTGAGGGCGCTCTTACTCAGGTAGTAAGCCGCCCCATAGGCGCGGTTCTCTTCTGGACATTCAACCATCTCGAACAAATTCTCGAAGTGCTTGATCCAGTGTACAATATCTGCAAGCTAGATGAGCCTTCAAAAGTTGCAGGCCGATGATGAGAGATATCACTAATAATCTGACTCATGGTTCTGCCGTGCACAAGAGGTGGTGGATGAGGTCCGTGCTGCTGACCAGTAGTATCAGCTCTCTGCGTAGCTTCCATCAATTGACCTATATGGGTCATCTGGGTCATCATGCCCTGCATAACAACATATGGGACGACGCGCACACCCTCGTGTCGCTCGGTGTGGTGTGACTGGTTCTCAGTAGGCGAATCACTACCTTCTCAGCTTTGCTCCACATTCGAACGTGTATTGGCTCGTGGGCTCGGGATTCGGCCCCTTCCGTAGCCTCGACCCCCTCTGCCACGGCCTCTCAAATTTCTATCCATACTGAAAGAATCAAACAATAATCATAAGCACATTTTGTGACTGCCTCTACGGCCAATCACAATTTCACACCAAGTTAATAGCAACAATGAAACTACAATTTCAAGAAAATAGTTCATCGTGAATTATCGTCACCACGAGTGCTACACAAAATATCATATCCACATCAAGTCGAAACAAATTCAATCACAAAATCAATCCAAAATATCCCTCGGAATATCAATAAGATAAATTCCGCCACAAACATCTTGCCAGAATTTAAATCATGGCACAAAGGTAACATATCGTATTTGGCTCGTAGGGTCAGGCGCTTGCACAGGTCACACATGGCGCGAAGGTTTCTTGATACTAGTTCAATCCACAATGACTCTTAAAGAGAAATGACTCTCCGATACCATCTTTTGTGACACCCCGAATACGACGGCCATTACAGTGCCGTGGACCCACACTGGGACCCACTGTGCGATACCAAAACGCAAATTATACATAACATTATCGTGATACCGAATCAGAAAACAATAATCATTACTCCAATTAGGAGTCTACAAATAGTACGTCTATTAGCCTCAGAATACACAGGATCCAAATACTAGTATAAACCATATGAAGATGGAATATACTTAAAATAATAGTACAACCGACAATAGTTTAAATGAAACGGAAAGTAATATTACACGGTTTAAGCATAACCGGACAACAAAAGACCTGGGCCCCCCGAACTACTATCATTCAAACCCTTCGCCGTCACCTGCTCTTCCCGTGCCTTGCCTTTGCCTCGACCTAAAATACAACACAAGTATTGTTAGGAGTATGCCCTCGAATGCCACTCAGAGGTTGTTGAGTGAGGGCATTGTACTTGTAATTATGTAAACCAATTATATAAGGCAAATGAATGTTTCTTTATTTACTGGTAGTTACTGGCATTCCTAACTCGTAAATAAACATATAGAAACTAGTCCGTGTATTTGAGAGCAAAACGTTCCACTCCTTATTGGATAAGGGAGTCGGCACTGGAAAGGTTATAGCTCAAATACTTAATCGTTCGCAAGTCGATGAAACTTGACTGGGCGTTAAGTTTAGACTTGTATGACGTGTTCTTTGACATGGAGAGTGCCTGTCGAACACTAATGGTTAGTGGGAGCACACGTTATAGGTATGCTAATTGGATTAGTATACTCGAACCGACTCACCCTCGATTCGTCACATGGATTTCACTGGGACGATCAATGACGGAATAGAAAGGTTGTGATAGGTATTCGTGATCATTAGAATTGAGGATTTAGTAGGGATGTGCTTGTGTCGTCAAGATTTTCATTAGTGTAGTTCGACCTCGTAAACCTAAGGCGGGGTCAACCTCGACGTGCATCTTGACGGCAAGTAGCAGTCCTATGAATAGCAAGATAGAATTCTTTCTCCCGTTAGTGAGCGGGTTATATGTCCTATGCGGTTATTGGCGATGAGATCATAAGTCTTTGGCCAAAGCATTGGAGCTAGTTGTATTAGATACACGACACCTCGATGATCTCGATTTGCATTAACGCATGCATAGCGTCAAGTACAGATAGGGTTTGACTGACCGTGACCCTATAACTTGATCGGGATATTTGAAAGAAGGGTTTATACGTATAATGGTATTCACGACAGAATGGTTCTTGAATGATCCCAATCATTCGTTCTCAATCGAGTCAGTGTAGGCCACCAGGCTGGCTAGGTGGTGCTACTACTCTTTGGTTCCTCCCATTGCTGACTGAGACGGACCTACCGAGTCGCGCATTAGGATTGACGACGGAATGAATCAAGCTAATTCTCTCATTATGAATATTAGATATTGGATATCTAAATTTAGGACATTAGATGTCTAAATCGATTTATTGGATAAATTGATTTACGGCCTAATGAATTAAATATATCACTGGGTGATTAATTTAATTCATGGATGTAATTATTTCTTGGAGAAATTAATTATGTTATAATGTATTTTATATGTTTAATTAATTAGATTAATTAATCGATATAAATACATCGATACGGAATCGGAGTTTATCTGTTTGGACTCGCGGGAGTCCGAAACGAACCGAACTTGTCCGATTTCTACATGGGCCAAACCCACACTTCCACCCACTTTCATATGGACCCATGTTCCATTCTTTAATGCTTGATCATTGAGGTAGTGGGGCTTTGATTCTCATAATTATGAGATGTGCATGTGGAGAGTTGAATAAATGAAGATGAAGACATCTCTCACTTGCAATTTTCCAAGCCTTTCCAACGTGAGATACATTGAGAGAGAGAGAAAGTGAGACTTTGAGTTCAAACACTTATCTTCATCTTCTTCTTCAACTTGTTCTTGGTGATTCTTGGAGAAAAATCAAGAAATAAATGAGAGTTGTGAGTTATACACTTAGAGTGTGATAATCTCATATTGGAAGCTTCATCACTTAGCTCTAGCCGTATCCTCGGAGGATAGCAAGGTGATCGTCGTTCGGTCGTTTCTCGTGGCGTGGCAAGTAGAGACGCGGTACTTTCGGCGTTGGATCGTTCAAGAGCTTGGGGAATAGCTCAAGAGAAGGTTACCATTTAATCAACGGACTTGAGGGTTAGTTTCTTACGACTCTTGCTTTTCGTTTATATATTCGTATATACGTAGCTCGATCGATCCTCGTAGGGATTCGGATCGAATTAATTTTCGTTTACGCTTCCGGGCCTTCGTTTTAGGCACCGAATCCCAAATGGTATCGGAGCGTAGGTCTTGCGATCGTATATACGATATTAGCATTTGGAATGCTTGATTAGATGGTGAATGATTTGGAATCATTTTAGTCATAATCGTGGTATATATTTTACGTTCGTTGTAGTTATATTTTTCGTAAGTTTATGTCTAAATATAAATCTTAATTTCTTGGAAATATGATTTATATTGAAGATATGAATGTTGAAAAATATTGATATTGGATATCCGGTCGAAAATCGAGCTCCGAATCGTCGTCGGACGACTTTTCCGACAAAGCGCGGAAGTCGCCAGGTGACTCGGCCGTGTCCGGTGACACGGGCCGTGTCGCGGCCCCATCGCCAAAGCGGCACTCGACCGTGTCGGGAGACACGGGCCGTGCACTGCCGGTAGTCGCCGAGCGTGACTCGGCCATGCCAGCCGGGCCGATCGGCCGGAAGAGTCAGCCGATGACTCGGCCATGGCAGCCATTTCCCCGGCTCGATTTTTCCGTGTATTCTTGAAAATTAATCTCCCGCATGTTAAATTAGATTTAATATGATTAAAATGATTTATGGTATTTCATTTTATAAGGGAAATTTGATTAATTGGAATATTTATGGTCGATCAATTATTTTGAGCGTTATTATATTACCGATTGTGTGAATCGATTGGATCGGTTCGTATTGTTGATTGGATCAATGTATCTCTACGCTTTCCATTTATTTAGTATTTATTGAATGAATGCTTTTGAATGGGGATGTGGTTCGTGGACTTAGTTTTTGAATCGTTCGTTTTATTCGATTGGGTTGTAAAGGCCGTTTTGAGCCTATTTATTTTACTAGAAAAATTTGTATCTAGGATGCAATTTTCAATGTAAAATTTATATGTAATGACGAAGACCGGAGGAAGATCCATTTCGAGAAGACGAAGATTCAAGACGAAGACTTGTAATTAGATTACGAAGTTTTTGTTTTCTAGGAACGGTCCATGAACCACATGTTGGTAGCAACTAGGTTGTGAATGGTTTTTTCATATTGTATGAATGCCTCAAACGCGCTAATATGATTAATGTGCAAAGTGTAACGTTAATCGCGAAAATTCTCCCACTATAAATAATTAAGTTTATAAGGTTTCAAGGTTTTCCTTCCCTCCATCGAGTTTTCGAAATTGAAATCCAAACCGGATGTGCTATGCTTCCGAGTTATCGGGGTAGTCGTTCGGGAGGATGGATAAATTACCGAGAGCGCATGGATGCCTTCGGTTGGAGCAAATTTTATCCCTAGAAACCCGATAGGTTGCGGATAAGATTCAATTGTGAAACCGATTTGCGTCGATGGTATAAACTTAACTTGTTCACGAACCATAGAAATCGTATAGGTTGAGGGGAGTGAACAAGGGGAAAAAGAAGATCGAATCATCCATTAGATGGGTTGGTGTTGGACACCACTTTATGAAAATTAATAGACTAGAAACCCATTCGGTTGCCCTCTATTAAGATTTATAAAGAACTCGATCACCACTATGAAGTAGAGCGACGATACTTAGGATATCACATGGGAGTGTGTTATTAGATAAAAATAGTGGGAGCCGGGTAACAAAATAGAAAAGACCTTAATTCTACACTCGAACATAATTGAATGAGTCACTAATTAATGTTATACTTAATGCACAAATCTCAAAATGACAATTAATCAAATCGCAATACTACTCGAAAAGAACACCTAAATGGGACCTAACTAATTTGATTGACTCATCAATCTGATGATTGTCCTCAGTATAGAGGCACTGGGATACGTCTTGGAGACGGACATTCCGGCGCCTCCTGTGCGGACCCGAGCCAATCAGGAAGAGATTGAAAACCACGAAAAGTGGGTTAAGGATGACGTGAAAGTCCGTGCTTATATGATGGCTTCCATGTCTAATGAGCTTCAGAGAGCTCATGAGAAAATGACTTCTGCTAGGCAGATTCTGTCTCACTTAACCGAGCTTTATGGTGAGCACAGCAGAACTGCTAGATATGAGATATCCAAGCAACTGTTCGGTGCAAGGATGAAGGAAGGTGAGAAGGTTGGGGAACATGTCCTCAAAATGATATCCATGATCGAGAGATTGGAGGCTCTTGATTTTAAAATGGATACTTCTCTCCAAACCGACCTTATCCTACAGTCTCTCCCTGATTCCTTCTCACAGTTTGTTATGAACTTCAACTGCAATGAGATTGCATGTAACTTAGCTGGGCTAATGAACAAACTTGTGACCGCTCAGTCTCAGATGAAGACTCCGCGGATGAAGGAGTCTGCTCTTGTGATTTCTTCCGGACCTCGGAGGTCTAAGAACAAGAAGAAAAAGACCAAGAAGCAAACCGACCACAAGCTAAGGACCTTAAGGGTAAGGGCAAGGCCCCGATGGTTCCAAGAACAAGAAGAAGAAGGATACTTGTCTCATGTGCGGTGAGTGGGCCACTTGGGCTAGAGACTGTCCGATTCTTCATGGCACTTCGTGCGTAACTTTTAGTTTTGGAAACAAATTGTTCGCTCTTGTATTTTCTACTTCTGATAATCGGATTCTCGTGCTAGTTCTCATATTTGTACCGTGAATCGGGATCTGGAACAAAGTAGGAAGCTTGGAGCTGGAGAAGTTATGATCACGGTCGGAAGCGGGCATAGTGTCGAGGCGACCGACATAGGATCACTTCTTTTGGGTTTAGAATCCGGCTTTGTTTTGACTTTAGAAGATGTACTTGTTTTGCCCAAGGCACAAAACATTGTATCCATTCGGTCATGGACCGAAAAGGCTTTTCATTTTTCATTGGTGATGGTTCCCTAAAATTTATTTTAGAAATAAACTAGTGGGTACTGCTACATTGTTGAATGGATTGTATCATCTAAATCTCAAGAACAAAGTAGTTGTGAATACTATGACTAGAAAACGTGATAGGGATGAAACCAACCAAGTTTTGAAATGGCATCTTAGACTTGGTCATGTTGGTCGACCAAGGTTTACAAGATGGAAAAGATGGACTTATGGGTCCATTGGGATCGGATCCCTTTCCTACTTGTGAATCTTGCCTTAAAGGCAAAATGACCAAGTCCCCTTCACAGGACTTTTGAAAGAGCGATAAACTAGGATTAATCCATGCGACGTTTGTGGTGCTTTGGAAGCGGCACGTGACGGATATCAATATTTCATTACGTTTACAGATGATCATACTAGGTATGGTTATGTATACCTAATGAAACATAAATCCGAGGCCTTTGAGAAATTCCAGAATTCAAGGCCCTAGTCGAGAAACAAACCGGTAATCATATCAAAGCACTTGGTCGGACCGAGGTGGCGAGTATATGAGTACGGAGTTTGACGAGTTCCTTAAGGAACATGGAATAGTTTCACAACTAACACCTCCAGGTACTCCTCAGTTAAATGGTGTGTCAGAAAGAAGGAACCGGACCCTGTTGAACATGGTCCGTTCCATGCCAGCTATCTTGACTTGCCGATTTACGTGGGGGTATGCACTCGATCGCGCGTATATCTTGAACAGATGTCCTTCCAAATCCGTTCCTAAAACTCCACATGAGATGTGGGAAGGAAGGAAACCAAGTCTTAATCATATTAGGATTTGGGGATGTCCCGCTTATGTCAAGAAGACTAAGGTGGAAAAGTTGGAAGCTAGGTCTGCGAAGGGACGTTTCATTGGATTCCCGTCTGGGACGATGGGATATCTATTCTACATGCCCGAAGATCGAAGGATCATTGTTGCTTTACAAGCACACTTCCTGGAAGATGAGTTCATTCAGGAAGGCGGAGCAGGTAGAAGTATTTCTTTAGAAGAATACAATGAAACTCCTCGAGAGACACCTGTGCAAGAAACTAGAACCGAACTTTCTGAAACACAAGTACAACCACCTCGTAGGTCTAGTAGGGTGTCTCATTTACCTGAGAGGTATGGGCTTGTGCACTTGGAGGAGCTGGGTCTCCATGAGGTTCCAAGTGATAGCCAAGAGACCGACCCGACGACCTATGACCAAGCGATGGTGGATGTAGACTCCGCGAAATGGCGTGAAGCTATGGAAGCCGAGATAGACTCGATGCATGTAAATCAGTCTGGACTCTAGTAGACCGCCCCAAGGGCATAGTGCCCATTGGGAATAAGTGGATCTACAAGAGAAAGACCGATGGTGATGGCAAGGTTGACGCCTATAAGGCCGGGCTTGTGGCAAAGGGTTATACCCAAAAGGAAGGGATCGACCACGATACCTTCTCGCCCGTAGCCATGATCAAGTCTATTCGCATGATGCTTGCTATAGCCGCTACCACGATTATGAGATATGGCAAATGGACGTAAAGACGGCTTTCCTTAATGGATTCCTCGAGGAGGAAATCTATATGGAACGACTTAAAGGCTTGTGTCTCAAGTCGATATTCGAGAAAGTGAGCAAGCTTCAGCGTTCAAATTATGGAATGACGCACGCGTCGCGTAGTTGGAACCTTCGTTTTGACGAGGCGGTCAAAGAGTTTGACTTCGTGCAAAATGAAGAGGAACCTTGTGTATACAAGAAGGTTAGTGGGAGCAAGATCGCATTCTTAGTACTATATGTAGATGACATTCTACTAATAGGAAATGATGTGGGACTGCTCGATTACGTGAAAGCTTGGCTTTGAGTAATTTCTCCATGAAAGACTTGGGAGAAGCAACCTATATTCTTGGTATTCGGCTCTACCGGGATAGATCGAAGAGAACAATAGGCCTTTCCCAAGCCCTCTATATAGATAAGATCTTAAAGCGATTTAAGATGGATGATTCTAAAAGAGGGTTCCTACCGATGCAACATGGAATAAAACTCACCTTGAAGATGTGTCCTCAAAGTGAGGAACAACGCAAGGAAATGAGTAATATACCATATGCTTCGGCCGTGGGTAGCCTTATGTATGCTATGTTGTGTACAAGACCTGACATCGCGCATGCTGTAAGCGTGGTGAGTAGGTTTCAGGCAAACCCAGGTAGGGAACATTGATCGTCAGAAAGAACGTTCTCAAGTACTTGAGAAGAACGAGAGATATGGTTCTTATGTATGGCGGTGGAGATTTAGATGTGGTGGGATTCACTGATTCGGACTTCCAAGGACTGAAGGACGACTCGATGTCCACTTCTGGCTATATATTTACTCTTAATGGAGGAGCAGTATCTTGGCGTAGTGCCAAGCAAAGCGCGACTGCTGATTCCACCTGTCAGGCTGAGTATCAAGCAGCCTCGGAGGCTTCCAAGGAAGGGTTCTGGATTAAGAAGTTTCTGGGAGAACTTCAAATGATACCATGTGCTGAGCTGCCTGTTCCGCTATACTGCGACAACGACGGAGCTGTAGCGCAGGCCAAGGAGCCGAGGTTTCACAACAGCACCAAACATATTGAGAGGAAGTATCATCTCGTAAGAGAATTTGTTCGCAAGGGATACATTGTACTGCACAGAGTAGACTCGGCCGACAACGTCGCCGATCCACTGACCAAGCCACTTTCTCAGACTAGCTTGGAGCGTCATCTAGAGAACATGGGTATTAGATACCATAGTGTGTGGCATTGAGTGCAAGTGGGAGATTGTTAGGAGTATGCCCTCGAATGCCACTCAGAGGTTGTTGAGTGAGGGCATTGTACTTGTAATTATGTAAACCAATTATATAAGGCAAATGAATGTTTCTTTATTTACTGGTAGTTACTGGCATTCCTAACTCGTAAATAAACATATAGAAACTAGTCCGTGTATTTGAGAGCAAAACGTTCCACTCCTTATTGGATAAGGGAGTCGGCACTAGAAAGGTTATAGCTCAAATACTTAATCGTCATAAGTCGATGAAACTTGATAGGCGTTAAGTTTAGACTTGTATGACGTGTTCTTTGACATGGAGAGTGCACATCGAACACTAATGGTTAGTGGGAGCACACGTTATAGGTATGCTAATTGGATTAGTATACTCAACCGACTCACCCTCGATTCGTCACATGGATTTCACTGGGACGAGTCAATGACGGAATCGAAAGGTTGTGATAGGTATTCGTGAACCTTAGACTTGAGGATTTAGTAGGGATGTGCTTGTGACGTCAAGATTTTCATTAGAGTAGTTCGACCGTAAACCTAAGGCGGGGATCAACCTCGACGTGCATCTTGACGGCAAGTAGCAGTCCTACCGAATAGCAAGATAGAATTCTTTCTCCGTTAGTGAGCGGGTTATATGTCCTATGCGGTTATCGAGATGAGATCATAAGTCTTTGGCCAAAGCATTGGAGCTAGTTGTATTAGATACACGGCTCGATGATCTCGATTTGCATTAACGCATGCATAGCGTCAAGTACGGATAGGGTTTGGTAGACCGTGACCCTATAACTTGATCGGGATATTTGAAAGAAGGGTTTATACGTATACCGGTATTCACGACAGAATGGTTCTTGAATGATCCCAATCATTCGTTCTCGATCGAGTACAGTGTAGGCCACCAGTGGCTAGGTGGTGCTACTACTCTTTGGTTCCTCCCATTCTTTGCCCGAGACGGACCTACCGAGTCGCGCATTAGGATTGACGACGGAATGAATCAAGCTAATTCTCTCATTATGAATATTAGATATTGGATATCTAAATTTAGGACATTAGATGTCTAAATCGATTTATTGGATAAATTGATTTACGGCCTAATGAATTAAATATATCACTGGGTGATTAATTTAATTCATGGATGTAATTATTTCTTGGAGAAATTAATTATGTTATAATGTATTTTATATGTTTAATTAATTAGATTAATTAATCGATATAAATACATCGATACGGAATCGGAGTTTATCTGTTTGGACTCGCGGGAGTCCGAAACGAACCGAACTTGTCCGATTTCTACATGGGCCAAACCCCACACTTCCACCCACTTTCATATGGACCCATGTTCCATTCTTTAATGCTTGATCATTGAGGTAGTGGGGCTTTGATTCTCATAATTATGAGATGTGCATGTGGAGAGTTGAATAAATGAAGATGAAGACATCTCTCACTTGCAATTTTCCAAGCCTTTCCAACGTGAGATACATTGAGAGAGAGAGAAAGTGAGACTTTGAGTTCAAACACTTATCTTCATCTTCTTCTTCAACTTGTTCTTGGTGATTCTTGGAGAAAAATCAAGAAATAAATGAGAGTTGTGAGTTATACACTTAGAGTGTGATAATCTCATATTGGAAGCTTCATCACTTAGCTCTAGCCGTATCCTCGGAGGATAGCAAGGTGATCGTCGTTCCGGTCGTTTCTCCGGCGCGTGGCAAGTAGAGACGCGGTACTTTCGGCGTTGGATCGTTCAAGAGCTTGGGGAATAGCTCAAGAGAAGGTTACCATTTAATCAACGGACTTCGAGGGTTAGTTTCTTACGACTCTTGCTTTTCGTTTATATATTCGTATATACGTAGCTCGATCGATCCTCGTAGGGATTCGGATCGAATTAATTTTCGTTTTACCGCTTCCGCTGGGCCTTCGTTTTAGGCACCGAATCCCAACAAGTATTTCGCCCAAAACCACAGGGTCAGCTATACATGATAATAATTCTCAAAATTTTATACAATTCATATATATATTGGATCTCAAGGAAACAACCCGACTATTGAACATACCCCTCGGGCTAATGAACAACTAGTCGCAAACCATCGGACATACCTAATCATACATGGAATATGAACGACCAATCAACATGGTTCAATACGGAAATCACAGTACGCCCAATCCGAAAATGTGTCCGTGCATATGTCCACCCCGTATACGGAATCCTACACATATGTGTCTGGCTAAAAATCCGACACATAACCAATCGGCACGCATATAATTCCAGATATATCACGATACAACATGAAAACGAAACTCAATAAATCACACATTCAATCAAGAATCAAGAAACTCAGCGAAGTGACAATAATGATCAATGAGACAAACGATACAATGGTGATGAACTTGGGAATATAATCGCACAATGAAATGGTACTACTATCAAGAATAATATCACATTAAAAATCATAGGTTCATAAAGCATTTCATATACACGGAATGTATAACGTTCACAAGAATTCAATCATCATTATAACCAAGCAAGATAACTTGCCTCAATTCCGTAGACAAAAAATAGTCCTTCTCCAAATGAACGAACGGACGGTTTCCTCGACTAATAATACTCACTCGAGCAAGAAAACTTAAATGAAATGTAACTCATTCAACTACACATTCATACGATATAGAGATCAGTTCATCGAAAACAACACCCGTAAATCTGCCCGAATAGTTCATCCTATTCCACTGAATATTCTACCGATTATTAACGAACTTTAATATACCCAATTCATCTTTAAAAATTGGATTACCAAGTTCTTACGGTTCTTCAATGTTCATGACCATATATACTACATGAATTATCATTATTAATCTCAATTAACCATTCCATTTTAACATCATCATCATCGTTCATCAAGTTCTTCTCAAGGTATTGTTTAACACCTAAACATGATGTTTTTAACGAATCCTATGTCATCAATTCATCGAATTTTAACTTAACTATATAGAAACCTATGATCATCATCCCCCAATTATGTTAATCAATCCAGCAAGCTGAGTATGATTCTCTTAAACATGATTATTATCATCTAAATATCAAGAACATTCTCATTTTAAACCTTAATTACTATGTTCTTCAATAAGTGTTTCAAAACTTCACAACAATCATGTTTCACTTGATTAGTTCAGCACACTGTGGAAAATTTCTTATCAATATCATCATTACTACGAAGACAAAGTAAGATTGTACAACATACCTCAAGAAATGAAGAACAAACCACCAAAACTACAAGAATGCACTCCAAACTTCCAATCACTAAGCCCCACTCCAAGATACGAAGCTCCAAGAGAAGATGGAAGGGGATAATATCGATCTAGGGAGGCAGAGGGATGATAACTTGGTAAAAATTTCAAGTTTGGCTCGTGCAGAATGAAAGACAAGACCTGTCTTTTTATAAACTGCACTTCCATTATGTACACTAACACCTAAGTGTTACATACGTAATAAGCCTCCAGAGGTTGCTGCCTCAAAACACATGCATCCCTACGTACGTTTCTAGAAAAATGTATGTAAGCTCTCCTGCATTGCGTACATTATAGCGTAAGCATTACGTACGTAATGCATGTTGACTTGGCTGCCCTGAAATGCCAAATATCCGGATCATGCATGGCCTTCCACGCCGAAAGTTGAGATCGGATCAGATTCCCTTCATTACGTACATAAGTTTAAGTGCTTTACGTACGTAAAACTGAGGAAATAATGTACGCTAAAGTCCAGCAGTAGCGTACGTTAGGCACTAAGGACTTAGCAAAAAATGCAACAATCTACACTACGTCTAACAATCAAACATAGTACGAATGACAATTATAATTAATTCGATATATCTCAACACCAATAATCATTATACTAAATGCAACATGATATAACTATACCCAAATTATCCGAACAATAAAACAGTAAATAAAAAGATTACAGTCAGATATTACATACTTCTCCTTAAAAGGAGTTTCGTCCTTGAAACTAAGGGGTAAACAACTCGGGATCTCTCTCTTGTATACTATCCTCGATTTCCCACATAGCTTCCTCGACTATGTGTCGTGGCCATTGAACCTTCAGTGGTGGAATTGTCTTGTTCCTAAATTGTTTGATCCTCTTCTCGAGTATCTGCACGGGACGTTCCTCGTAAGAATGATCATCGGCTAACTCGATCTCTTCAAACCGAAGTATGTGGCTCAGATCAGCGACATACTTCCTCAACTGGGAAACATGAAACATGTTATGAATCCGACTCAAAGCTGGTGGTAACGCCAGGCGATAGGCTAGATTTCCTACACGTTCCAAGATCTCAAACGGTCCAATATACCTCGGGCTCAGCTTGCCTCTTTTCCCAAAATGAAAAACACCTCGAGTAGGAGACGCTTTCACTAGCACATGATCACCAATCTCGAACTCGAGCGGTCGTCGACGGTTGTCTGCATAAGATTTCACGGGCTGCTAACAACATATCAGGTTCCGTACCCATAGATTCAGACAGGTCGTCCCAACACAAAGGGGACCTACAACGACGGCCATACAATGCCTCATAAGGTGCCATCTGAATTGAAGCATGCCAACTGCTATTATAGGTGAATTCCACCGAAGGTAGTTGGGCTTCCCAATCGCCCTTCCAATCAAGAGCACACGCCCTCAACATATCTTCTAGAGTTTGGATAGTCCTCTCAGGCTGGCCATCGTTCTGAGGATGAAATGCCATACTGATGTTCAACCGCGTTCCTCTCGCATGATGAACTGCTTTCCAGAAATGTGACACGAACCGCCCATCACGATCCGATATGATACTCTTGGGGGTACCATGTAACCTTATAATTTCTTTAATGAACAGCTGGGTCAACCTATCAGGACCCCACATGTCTCTAATCTCCAAGAAATGGGCTGATTTGTTCAGACGATCCACAATCACCCAAATTGTATTCATACCTCGACAGTGTAATATCCACATTTTTTCTACGGGTTATCCGCATGGATCCGCGAGCTTGGATTTTAACCACTACGGGTTAGATCCGATGGGGTCTCGATAGGGGTCCACAGAGGCGTGGATCCGCGTTTAATTGTGGTGCATTTTATAAATGTGTTTTGGGTTATGGCGTTTCCGGAAATGTGTGTTTCAAACTGAGGCTTTATCATTTGCATGCTTTGACTATATGTGTAAGGTGTAAGTTGTTCATTTGGTTACTTGTACTAGCGTAATTGCTAACCTTTTTGGGGACCCGTTTTGGGGAACTTCTTGTTATGAATTTTAGGTTATGTTCAGCCAGAGGATCGAGCACTGTGGCAGAACGAGGATGCTGGTCAGAGTTGATGACGTGTGCAAATGAGTCTCTTCATTTCCGTTGTCTTTAGTGATGCAGTTGTTGTTCTTTAAACTTGTGAACTTATAGAAAGTACTCGCGAGTACTTAAGCATTTCTACTGGAATTATGGTTTGTACTATTAAATGTTAATTATGTTTGTCAGTGATGTGTGTTTTGCTGGTTATACCGGGCATTTCATTTATTTTGCTGGTGATGTGTGTTTTCTCGCTAACTGAGATAGTTAGATGAGTGGTATTTCTTAATTAGCCTGGTGGGTCCCATGTTGGGATCCACGACACTGTAATATACCCTGAATATCTTGGGGGTATTACAGAAAATAGCATCAGAGCACTAAGTTTATAGATACCTAGGCTTGTCGGTTAATTGGGTCTAGTTGTATTTTGTTTTGCACATCGTCACCCCGCTGCCATCATCTCAATACTTCCAATGCTCGTAAGTTTTCCTTACTCGATTCCTTGTGTCCTTGTATCGTACTTCTGATTCTTGAACTGTGACTGTTTTCCTCTCGTACTTATCTTCGAGTTGCTTTTGCTACCTCTTATCTCCAGTATGGATGCTGGAAGATGCCGTGGTATAGGCCGTGGCCGTGGTTGCGGACGTGGTCGGGGACGTGGGGCAGTCAGTGAGGCGGCCACGTCACACAATTCTGGGGCTGGTAGTACTGATGGTCATCAGAGCCATAGTGCTACTCAAGAGGGCGCAACCGGTGGTGGCGCCGATCTTGGTGTTGCAGCTGTGATGCAACAAATGGTGAACCAAATGGCTGCGATAGCTCAGGCAGTTCAGAACCCGACTCCGGCCCATGCTACTCGGAGCGGAGCAGACCATTGGCTTCAGGATGTCATCAAGATGCATCCTCCTCAGTTTTTGGGGGCTTCAGAACCGATTGGTTAGTAGGGGTAGATCAAGGAGATATCCAAGGTCTTTGTTGCCAGCAACTGTCCCAAGGACCGCAAGGTCCCTATTGCCTAGTACTTTCTCAATGGGACGCTACTGGATGGTGGGAGGCTGTTGAGCCTAAGGACCATGTTGCTTCATGGGTCGAGTTCAAAGGCCTATTGGAGACTGAATATTGCCCGTGGCCAGTTAAGCAGGCTTGAGTCCATGATTTTCTATGATGCTCAGCCTCGGGATATTCCCGTTTCTCAGGTTATTTCTGATTACAACCGGGAGTTGGGTTTCGTGAAGGCCCAAGTTAGAGAGGAGAGCGACAAAATTATCCACTTTTCCAGACGGATGAAACTGAAGATTCGTGACTACATGTATGGGCTCGCCTGCACCACCTTAAAGGATTATCAGAGTAGAGCTCTTGCATACGATATGTCTTTGACGGCCGGTGAGGCGGCTCGTGAGAGCAAGAAACAGAAGTCTGTCGGGAATTTTTTCGGGCCACAATGGTGGAAGTCAGCAGAAATCTCAGTCTGCTAACATTCCCGCTGGTGGTGGTCCAGCTCATTCTACTGGGGGTTTCCGTGGGGCTGCCAGTACTCCTTCTCGTGATGTGAAGTGTTTTAACTGTGGCCGATCAGGCCACATCAGTCGAGCTTGTCTGAGTCCTTTGCTGACGTGTAATCGGTGTGACCAGCCGAGCCACAAGGCTACTTTCTGTGCTGATAGAGAGAGAATTCTTGGTGCCCAGACTTCCTTCCCAGCACCTAGGGAACCAAATGTGAACCAAGGGTTGTTTGCTTCTCAGTATCCGCCGAGTGCTAGTCGGGGAAGAGGTCGGGGTCAGCCCGCTAGAAGGGGAGCTTCCAGTGTCGGCTCCGCCCATCCGCGTGTTTATGAGATGAGGAGGACCGATGACCCAGTCGCCACTGTGGCCACAGGTACCGTTCATATTCAGTCTCATACTGTCAGTGTGCTTTTTGATTCTGGTGCTATATATTCATTCATCTCTCTGGAGTGTGTGCGACGTTTGAGTCTCGACTATTTGACGCCTTGTGAGCCTTTCATCGTTAAGCTTCCTAGCGGTGATAGGATCGTTGGTGATCAGGAGGTCCGAGACTGTTCTGTGTTTATTTGTGAGAGGGCTTGGCTCTCTAATCTTATTGTTGTGAGTATTTAAGGCGAGGATTTGATTCTCGGGATGATTGGCTTGAGCGGCATGGTGCAATCATGAACTACCACACGAGAATCATCACCATGTTAGCTGAGGATGGAACCAATCACTCTTTCGCGGGGTGAAAGAGAAACCAGAAGTTAGTAATTAACGCCTTGAAGGCGATGAGACTCCTGCGTAAGGGGCGTGCTGGTTGTTGGTGCTACGCCTTGAAGGCGGGGGATGGTGGAGTCGGGTTTTCACCAATTCCAGTCGTTGGTGAGTTCCCTGATGTCTTTCCTGACTAGTTACCGGGGTTGCCACCGGACCGTGAGGTTGAGTTCGCTATCGAGTTAGAGCCGGGTGCAGCTACGATTTCGAAGTCACCGTATCGCATGGCACCTTCAGAGATGGCTGAGTTGAAGAAGCAGTTGAGTGACCTTCTTGAGTTAGGGTATATTCGACCGAGCGCTTCACCTTGGGGTGCACCAGTTCTGTTTGTGCGGAAGAAGAATGGTCCACTGCAACCATCAAGAACATGTATCCCTTGCAGGATTGATGACTTGTTCGATCAGTTTTGGGAAGCTGCGATATTCTCGAAGATCGACTTGAGATCGGGGTACTATCATCTTCGGGTGAAGGAGTCCGATGTTCCGAAAACAGCTTTTTGGACGAGATACGGACATTATGAGTTTGTGGTTATGCCCTTTGGGCTAACCAATGCGCCGACAGTGTTCATGCAGTTGATGAACAAAGTTTTCATAGAGTATTTGGATAAGTGTGTCATCGTCTTCATTGACGATATCCTTATCTATTCTAGGAATGAGGAGGAGCATGCACATCATCTGCGTGTGGTGTTAGACATTTTGAGTACCGAGCGACTCTATGCAGAGTTCTCGAAATGTGAGTTCTGGCTGAAGGAGGTGATGTTTATGGGTCACGTGATTTCAGCCGAGGGGGTCCGTGTGGATCCACAAAAGATTGAGGCAGTGCTGGATTGGGCACCATCTAATAATGTGAAGGAGGTCCGTAGTTTCTTGGGTTTGGCTAGCTACTATCATAGGTTCGTCGAGGGGTTCTAGAAACTGGATGGACCATTTACTCAGTTTCTTCAGAAATCTGAGAATTTCGTCTGGAATGACGAAAGACAGTCGAGTTTTGAGGAGCTGAAGAGGCATTTGACTTCAGCCCCGATTCTAGCATTGCCGTGTGGCAATGAGGGTTTTGCTGTTTATAGCGATGCTTCGTGTCAGGGTCTTAGGTGTGTGTTGATGCAGCACGACAAGACTATTGTGTATGCGTCGAGACAATTGAGGCCGTATTAGCTCAAACCCAAAATTTGGAGTTAGCGGCTGTTGTTTTTGCGCTCAAGATTTGGCGTCACTATCTTTTTGGCTATACATGTCATATTTTTACCGATCATAAAAGTTTGAAGTGCATTTTAACTCAACGGGAGTTGAATATGATGCAGAGGAGGTGGTTGGAGTTGATTAAGGATTATGACCTCGAAATCCTTTATCATTCTGGCAAGGCGAACGTCGTGGCGGATGCCTTTAGTTGGAAACCGGTTGTGTTGCAGACGCTTGAGATCCTTACATCTCTATCTGAGCTTCAGTGGGATTTGATCTAGTTGAGTGTTGAGATTTTATTGCCGAGAGCTGTCGGGCAACTTTGCGCTTTGGAGATTTCGTCGTCATTGATTGATGAAATTAAACTGAAGCAGTTGGAGGATCCAATGATTACTCAATTCCGAAAGAATGTTCTTAAGGGAAAGTCTCCTGGGTTTGTGATTAACGAGGATGGTGTGTTGAGATTCCAGAGTCGGCTTTGTGTACCGAATGACTTGGAATTGAGGCAAAGTATTTTCCGTGAGCCCCATGCTACGCCTTACTCAGTTCATACTGGTTCGAGTAAGATGTACAAGGACCTGAGGAAGAACTTTTGGTGGAATGACATGAAGGAGGAGGTCGCACAGTTTGTAGCGAGATGTTTGACTTGTCAACAGGTCAAAATCGAGCATCAGCGACCGGTCGGGTTATTGCAGCGCTTCCCATTCCAGAATGGAAATGGGAAGATATTTCGATGGACTTCATCACGAGCTTGCCGAGATCGAAGTATGGTATGAATATGGTTTGGGTGATTGTGGATCGTCTGACCAAGTCGGCACACTTTCTGGGCATCAAGGATACTTGGGGTCCAGAGAAGCTGGCTCGTGTGTTTATTGCGCAGATTGTGAGGCTTCACGGTACTCCGAAGTCTATTGTTTCGGATCATGATGGCCATTTTGTATCGCATTTTTGGCAGGCGGTACATAAGGCGTTGGGTACTCGGTTGCGTCTGAGTACTTCTTTTCATCCTCAGTCAGATGGGCAGTTAGAACACACTATCCAGACCTTCGAGGATATGTTGCGTGCTTGTGCTGTCGATTGGAGCAGCGACTGGGACGAGCATCTGCCATTGATCGAATTCACGTACAACAATAGTTGGCACGCGTCTATTCGAATGACACCGTATGACGCGCTTTATGGGCGGTGTCGATCGCCGATTTGCTGGAACGAGGCATCTGATTTGGTTGGGACCGAACCGAATATCGCTATGGAGATGAGACGGAAGGTGGAATTGATTCGGGAGAGGATGTTGACTGCTCAGAGTCGACATAAGTCATATACTGATGTCCGTCGTTGACCTTTGGAATTCGAGGTGGGAGACCACGCTTTTCTAAAGGTGTCGCCGACGAGGGGAGTTTTCCGCTTCGGGAAGAAGGAAAGTTGAGTCCGAGATTTATTAGGCCCTTTGAGATTCTCGAGAGAGTCGGTGAGTTGGCATACTGTTGGGCATTGCCTCCGGCCTTAAGTCACGTTCATAGAATTTTCTATGTTTCCCAACTGAGGAAATATGTCCCGGATCCTAGTCACGTCATTGACTATGGAGAGATTGATGTCGCCGAGGATATTACCTTCGAGGAGCGCCCCTTGAAGATTTTGGAGCACCGTGAGAAGCGACTGAGACATAAGACCATTCCTTTGGTCAAGGTGTAGTGGTCGAGGCATGGTGTCGAGGAGGAAACTTGGGAAACCGAGGATAGCATGCGTGCTAGGTACCCCGAGTTGTTTGTTTCTTAAGTTTCGGGACAAAACTTATTTTTAGAGGGGTAGAATGTAATATCCGCATTTTTTCTTTCCCAGTGTTTTTATTTTTGGTGTATTTTTCGTTTTTAGCGAATCGCTTATAACCGTATTAATATTTCGAGAATATTTAATACTGGACTTTTTGTCATCCAAGCTTGTTTCGGACCTATTATACTCAAGTCCGTGTTTATTGCCTCCCGTCGCTATTCGTTCAATTCTCGTAATCGTTGTTCGGAACTGCCGTCTCGGGGTTGCCGCAGATCCATTTTATGTTATTATGTGTGTTGTGAGCTCCCGTCTGATGTTTTGTTCGTGTTTCGTGTCTTTCAGGTGTTCTGGGCCATTGGTATCCTGTGCCTAGTGCGCGCTATTTTTGTTGTATAGCGCACGCTAGCATCGCTTAGTAGCGCACACTATGTTTGTTTCGTAACGCGCGCTAGCGACTCGAGCCCAGCAGTGTCAGTATGTTGTTCCTGCTCTCTGCTCTCTGGACAAGCAGCTTAGCGCACGCTAAGAATGTATTCTGGCGCACACTTTTGTTTAGGCTTAGCGCGCGCTGGGTGTCCTATAGCGCGCGCTAATCCGGCAGTCCAATACTTGGCAAATTGTTTCTGGACTCGGCCTGGTGCCCAGGTAGTGCACGCTATGGCCCGATAGCACGTGCTATCGAGAGGCCGTTAGCGCACGCTATTTCCTGGTAGTGTACGCTAACGGGCCAGCACCGTAGGTTCTGGCCTATTCTTGACTAGGCAGCGCGCGCTAACCTCTAGTCTTTAATGCACGCTAAACTCTCTGGTTATAAATACCAGAGAGTTGACCTAGATTAGTCACTTCTTCATTTCTCTCTCTCTCCGGTTCTTGGGCGATTCTTGGGCGATTTGATGTCTTGCAACTCCTAGCCATCATTATTCTTGAGTTCTTGGTGTAGATTAACAACACCAACATTTGTTCTTCATATTTAATTCAATGTATTCTCCTAGAACCCTATTTTTTGGAAATTTGGGGGTTTTTGAGTTTTCGTCCGATTTGTTCCGTATTGTTGATTAATCCATAATGTATATGATTAATCTTAGTGGTATTCTTGTTTTCCCTACGATTTCATGGTAAGCTTCGTGGTATTTGTGAAATATAGAGGGTTTGGTTGCGATCCGTCCTCGTCGTTGTTTTGTACGAACTTACATGAATCATAGGTGGGATTTCGGGTGTCTTCCGTTATTGTTATTCTTGTCGAATTGGTTGTGATGGTGTTTGATGAATCGTCTAGGTTTGGTGTGTCCAATTTCTCACAACCGTGATTGTTTCCTTCCGTCTTTTCGTCTTTTCCTTCCGCGATTAATTGTGGTGCATTTTATAAATGTGTTTTGGGTTGTGGCGTTTCCGGAAATGTGTGTTTCAAACTGAGGCTTTATCATTTGCATGCTTTGAATATATGTGTAAGGTGTAAGTTGTTCATTTGGTTAATTGTACTAGCGTAATTGCTAACCCCTTTAGGGACCCGTTTTGGGCAAATTCTTGTTATGAATTTCAGATTATGTTCAGCCGGACGATCGAGCACTGGGATAGTACGAGGATGCTGGTCAGGGTTGATGACGTGTGCAAATGAGTCTCTTCATTTCCGCTGTCTTTAGTGTTGCGGTTGTTGTTCTTTAAACTTGTGAACTTATAGAAAGTACTCACGAGTACTTAAACATTTCTACTAGGATTATGGTTTGTACTATTAAATGTTAATTATGTTTGTTAGTGATGTCTGTTTTGCTGGTAATACCGAGCGTTTCATTTATTTTCGTCCTGGTGATGTGTGTTTTCTCGCTAACTGAGATAGTTAGACGAGTGATATTTCTTAATTAGCCTGGTGGGTCCCATGTCGGGGTCCACGGCGCTGTAATATAACCTGAATATCTTGGAGGTGTTACAGAAAATAGTATCAGAGCACTAGGTTTATGGATACCTGGGCTTGTTGGTTAACTGGGTCTAGTTGTATTTTGTTTTGCACATCGCCACCCCGCTGCCATCATCTCGGTACTTCCAGTGCTCGTAAGTTTTCTTTACTCGATTCCTTGTTTTCTTGTATCGTACTTCCGATTCTTGAACTGTGACTGTTTTCCTCTCGTACTTATCTTCGAGTTGGTTTTGCTACCTCTTATCTCCAGTATGGATGCTGGAAGAGGCCATGGTATAGGTCATGGCCGTGGTTGCGGACGTGGTCGGGGACGTGGGGCAGCCAGTGAGGTGGCCACGTCACATAATTCTGGGGCTGGTAGTACTGATGGTCATCAGAGCCATATTGCTACTCAAGAGGGCGCAACCGGTGGTGGCGCCAATCTTGGTGTTGCAGCTGTGATGCAACAAATGGTGAACTAAATAGCTGCGATAGCTCAGGCAGTTCAGAACCCAACTCCGGCCCATGCTACTTGGGGCAGAGCAGAACGTTGGCTTCAGGATGTCATCAAAATGCATCCTCCTCAGTTTTCGGGGGCTTCAGAACCGATTGGTTGGAAGGGGTGGATCAAGGAGATATCCAAAGTCTTTGTTGCCACCAACTGTCCCAAGGACCGCAAGGTCCCTATTGCCTAGTACTTTCTCAATGGGCCGCTACTGGCTGGTGGGAGGCTGTTGAGCCTAAGGACCATGTTGCTTCATGGGTCGAGTTCAAAGGCCTATTGGAGACTGAATATTGCCCGTGGCCAGTTAAGCAGGCTTGAGTCCATGATTTTCTATGATGCTCAGCCTCGGGATATTCCCATTTCTCAGGTTATTGCTGATTACAACCGGGAGTTGGGTTTCGTGAAGGCCCAAGTTAGAGAGGAGAGCGACAAAATTATCCACTTTTCCAGACGGATGAAACTGAAGATTCGTGACTACATGTCTGGGCTCGCCTGCACACCTTAAAGGATTATCAGAGTAGATCTCTTGCATACAATATGTCATTCACGGCCAGTGAGGTGGGTCGTGAGAGCAAGAAACAGAAGCCTTTCGGGAATTTTTTGGGCCACAAGGGTGGAAGTCAGCAGAAATCTCAGTCTGCTAACATTCCCGCTTGTGGTGGTCCAGCTCATTCTACTGGGGGTTTCCGAGGGGCTGCCAGTACTCCTTCCCGTGATGTGAAGTGTTTTAACTGTGGCCGATCGGGCCACATCAGTCGAGATTGTCTGAGCCAGGCCACAAGGCTGCTTTCTGTGCTGATAGAGAGAGAACTCTAGGTGCCCAAACGAGTGCCAAGTGTGAACCAAGGGTCGTTTGCTTCTCAGTGTCCGACGACTGCCAGTCCGGGAAGAGGTCGGGGTCAGCCCGCTAGAGAGGGAGCTTCCAGTGTCGGCTCCGCCCATCCGCGTATTTATGATATGAGGAAGGCCGATGACCCAGCCGCCACCATGGCCACATGTATCGTTCATATTTAGTCTCATCATGTCAGTGTGTTTTTTGATTCGGGTGCTACGCATTCATTCGTCTCTCTGGAGTGTGTGCGCCGTTTGAGTCTCGACTATTTGACGCCTTGTGAGCCTTTCATCGTTAAGCTTCCTGGAGGTGATAGGATCGGTGGTGATCAGGAGGTCCGAGACTGTTCTGTGTTTATTTGTGAGAGGGCTTGGCTCTCTAATCTTATTGTTGTGAGTATTGAGGCTGAGGATTTGATTCTCGGGGATGATTGGCTCGAGCGGCATGGTGCAATCATGAACTACCGCACGAGAATCCTCACCATGTTAGTAATTAACGCCTTGAAGGCGATGAGACTCCTGCGGAAGGGGTGTGCTGGTTATTGGTGCTACCCCTTGAAGGTGGGGGATGGTAGAGTCGAGTTTTCATCGATTCTAATCGTTAGTGAGTTCTCTGATGTCTTTCCTGAAGAGTTACAGCGGTTGCTACCGGACCATGAGGTTGAGTTCGCTATCGAGTTAGAGCTGGGTGCGGCTCCGATTTCGAAGTCACCGTATCGCATGGCACCTTCAGAGATGGGTGAGTTGAAGAGGTAGTTGAGTGAGCTTCTTGAGTCAGGGTATATTCGACCGAGCGCTTCACCTTGGGGCACAGCGGATCTGTTTGTGTGGAAGAAGGATGGTTCACTGCGTTTATATATCGACTACCGCGAGCTAAACAAGGTGACCATCAAGAACAAGTATCCCTTGCCGAGAATTGATGACTTGTTCGATCAGTTGCAGGAAGCTGCGGTATTCTCGAAGATCGACTTGAGATCGGGTTACTATCAGCTTCGGGTGAAGGAGTCCGATGTTCCGAAAACAGCTTTTTGGACGAGATACGGACATTATGAGTTTGTGGTTATGCCCTTTGGGTTAACCAATGCACCGGAAGTGTTCATACAGTTGATGAACAAAGTTTTCATAGAGTTTTTGGATAAGTGTGTCGTCGTCTTTATTGACGATAAGCTTATCTATCGAGGAATGAAGAGGAGCATGCGCATCATCTTTGTGTGGTGTTAGACATTTTGAGGACCGAGCGACTCTATGCGAAGTTCTCGAAATGTGAGTTATGACTGAAGGAGGTGATGTTTCTGGGTCACATGATTTCAGCCGAGTGGTTCCGTGTTGATCCACAAAAGATTGAGGCAGTGCTGGATTGGGCACCACCTAAGAATGTGAAGGAGGTCCGTAGTTGCTTAGGTTTGGCTGGCTACTATCATAGGTTCATTGAGGGGTTCCCGAAACTGGCTCGACCACTTGCACAGTTGCTTCAGAAATCTGAGAAGTTCGTCAAGAATGACGAAAGACAGCCGAGTTTTTAGGAGCTGAAGAGGCGTTTGACTTCAGCCCCGATGCTAGCGTTGTCGTGTGGCAACGAGGGTTTTGCTATTTATAGCGATGCTTCGGGTCAGGGTCTTGGGTGCGTGTTGATGCAGCACGATAATACTATTGTGTATGCGTCGAGACAATTGAGGTCCTATGAGCTCAACTACCCTACCCACGATTTGGAGTTAGCAGCAGTTGTTTTTGTGCTCAAGATTTGGCATCACTATCTTTTTGGCTCTACATGTCAGATTTTTACCGATCATAAAAGCCTGAAGTACATATTTACTAAGCGGGAGTTAAATATGAGATAGAGGAAGTGGTTGGAGTTGAGTAAGGATTATGACCTCAAAATCCTTTTTTCATCCGGGCAAGGCGAACGTCGTGGCAGATGCCTTGAGTCAGAAGCCGGTTGCATTGCGGACTCTTGAGATCCTTACATCTCGATCTGAGCTTCAGTGGGATTTGATCGAGTTGAGTGTTGAGATTTTATTGCCAGGAGCTGTCGGGCAACTTTGCGCTTTGGAGATTTCGTCGTCATTGATCGATGAAATTAAACTGAAGCAGTTGGAAGATCCGATTATTACTCAAATCCGAGAGAATGTTCTTAAGGGAAAGTCTCCTAGGTTTGTGATTCACTAGGATGGTGCGTGGAGATTCCAGAGTCGGCTTTGTGTACTGAATGACTTGGAATTGAGGCAGAGTATTTTCCGTGAGGCACATGCTACGCCTTACTCAGTTCATCCTGGTTCGGGTAAGATGTACAAGGACCTGAGGAGAAACTTTTGGTGGAATGACATGAAGGAGGAGGTCGCACAGTTTGTGGAGAGATGTTTGACTTGTCAGCAGGTCAAAATCGAGCATCAGTGATCGGTCGGGTTATTGCAATCGCTTCCAGTTTTGGAATGGAAATGGGAAGATATTTCGATGGACTTCGTCATGAGCTTGACGAGATCGAAGTCTGGTATGAATATGGTTTGGGTGATTGTGGATCGTCTGACTAAGGCGGCACACTTTCTGGGCATCAAGGATACTTGGGGTCAGGATAAGCTGGCTCGTGTATTTATTGCGCAGATTGTGAGGCTTCATAGTACTTCAAAGTCTATTGTTTTGGATCGTGATGGCTGTTTTGTATCGCATTTTTGGCAGGCGGTATATAAGGCATTGGGTACTCGGTTGCGTCTGAGTACTTGTTTTCATCCTCAGTCAGATGGGCAATCGGAACACACTATCCAGACCTTCGAGGATATGTTGCGTGCTTGTGCTCTCGATTGGAGCAGCCACTGGGAGGAGCATCTGCCGTTGATCGAATTCACGTACAACAATAGTTGGCACGCATCGATTCGAATGACACCGTATGAGGCGCTTTATGGGCGAAGATGTCGATTGCCGATTTGCTGGAACGAGGCGTCCGATTTGGTTGGGACCAAACCGAATATCGCTATGGAGACGAGACAGAAGGTGGAATTGATTCGGGAGAGGATGTTGACTGCTCAGAGTCGACAGAAGTCATATGCTGATGTCCATCATCGACCTTTGAAATTCGAGGTGGGAGACCACGTTTTGCTAAAGGTGTCGCCGATGAGGGGAGTTTTCCGCTTCGGGAAGAAGGTAAAGTTGAGTCCGAGATTTATTGGGCCCTTTGAGATTCTCGAGAGAGTCGGTGAGTTGGCATAACATTTGGCATTTCCTCCGGCCTTAAGTCGGTGATAATCGGTGTGGCCAGCCGAGCCACAAGGCTACTTTCTGTGCTGATAGAGAGAGAACTCTTGGTGCCTAGACTTCCTTCCCAGCACCTAGGGAACCAAGTGTGAACCAAGGGTTGTTGCTTCTCAGTCTCCGCCGAGTTCTAGTCGGGGAAGAGGTCGGGGTCAGCCCACTAGAAGGGGAGCTTCCAGTGTCGGCTCTGCCCATCCGCGTGTTTATGAGATGAGGAGGGCCGATGACCCATTCGCTACTGTGGCCACAGGTACCGTTCATATTCAGTCTCATACTGTCAGTGTGCTTTTTGATTCTGGTGCTATACATTCATTCATCTCTCTGGAGTGTGTGCGACGTTTGAGTCTCGACTATTTGACGCCTTGTGAGCCTTTCATCGTTAAGCTTCCTAGCGGTGATAGGATCGTTGGTGATCAGGAGGTCCGAGACTGTTCTGTGTTTATTTGTGAGAGGGCTTGGCTCTCTAATCTTATTGTTGTGAGTATTTAAGGCGAGGATTTGATTCTCGGGCTGATTGGCTCGAGCGGCATGGTGCAATCATGAACTACCACACGAGAATCATCACCATGTTAGCTGAGGATGGCACCAATCACTCTTTCACGAGGTGAAAGAGAAACCAGAAGTTAGTAATTAACGCCTTGAAGGCGATGAGACTCCTGCGGAAGGGGCGTGCTGGTTGTTGGTGCTACGCCTTGAAGGCAGGGGATGGTGGAGTCGAGTTTTCACCAATTCCAGTCGTTGGTGAGTTCCCTGATGTCTTTCCTGACTAGTTACCGGGGTTGCCACCGGACCGTGAGGTTGAGTTCGCTATCGAGTTAGAGCCGGGTGCGGCTACGATTTCGAAGTCACTGTATCGCATGGCACCTTCAGAGATGGCTGAGTTGAAGAAGCAGTTGAGTGACCTTCTTGAGTCAGGGTATATTCGACCGAGCGCTTCACCTTGGGGTGCACCGGTTCTGTTTGTGCGGAAGAAGAATGGTTCACTGCGACCATCAAGAACATGTATCCCTTGCAGGATTGATGACTTGTTCCATCAGTTTTGGGAAGCTGCGGTATTCTCGAAGATCGACTTGAGATCGGGGTACTATCATCTTCGGGTGAAGGAGTCCGATGTTCCGAAAACAGCTTTTTGGACGAGATACGAACATTATGAGTTTGTGGTTATGCCCTTTGGGCTAACCAACGCGCCGACAGTGTTCATGCAGTTGATGAACAAAGTTTTCATAGAGTATTTGGATAAGTGTGTCATCGTCTTCATTGACGATATCCTTATCTATTCTAGGAATGAGGAGGAGCATGCGCATCATCTGCGTGTGGTGTTAGACATTTTGAGTACCGAGCGACTCTATGCAGAGTTCTCGAAATGTGAGTTCTGGCTGAAGGAGGTGATGTTTCTGGGTCACGTGATTTCAGCCGAGGGGGTCCGTGTGGATCCAAAAAAGATTGAGGCAGTGCTGGATTGGGCACCATCTAATAATGTGAAGGAGGTCCGTAGTTTCTTGGGTTTGGCTGGCTACTATCATAGGTTCGTCGAGGGGTTCTAGAAACTGGCTGGACCATTTACTCAGTTGCTTCAGAAATCTGAGAAGTTCGTCTGGAATGACGAAAGACAGTCGAGTTTTGAGGAGCTGAAGAGGCGTTTGACTTCAGCCCCGATTCTAGCATTGCCACGAGGGTTTTGCTGTTTATAGCGATGCTTCGGGTCAGGGTCTTAGGTGTGTGTTGATGCAGCACGACAAGACTATTGTGTATGCGTCGAGACAATTGAGGCCGTATTAGCTCAAACCCACAATTTGGAGTTAGCGGCTGTTGTTTTTGCGCTCAAGATTTGGCGTCACTATCTTTTTGGCTATACATGTCATATTTTTACCGATCATAAAAGTTTGAAGTGCATATTAACTCAACGGGAGTTGAATATGATGCAGAGGAGGTGGTTGGAGTTGATTAAGGTTTATGACCTCGAAATCCTTTATCATTCGGGCAAGGCGAACGTCGTAGCGGATGCCTTTAGTTGGAAACCGGTTGTGTTGCAGACGCTTGAGATCCTTACATCTCTATCTGAGCTTCAGTGGGATTTGATCGAGTTGAGTGTTGAGATTTTATTGCCGAGAGCTGTCGGGCAACTTTGCGCTTTGGAGATTTCATCGTCATTGATCGATGAAATTAAACTGAAGCAGTTGGAGGATCCAATGATTACTCAATTCCGAAAGAATGTTCTTAAGGGAAAGTCTCCTGGGTTTGTGATTAACGAGGATGGTGTGTTGAGATTCCAGAGTCGGCTTTGTGTACCGAATGACTTGGAATTGATGCAAAGTATTTTCCGTGAGCCCCATGCTACGCCTTACTCAGTTCATACTGGTTCGAGTAAGATGTACAAGGACCTGAGGAAGAACTTTTGGTGGAATGACATGAAGGAGGAGGTCGCACAGTTTGTAGCGAGATGTTTGACTTGTCAACAGGTCAAAATCGAGCATCAGCGACCGGTCGGGTTATTGCAGCGCTTCCCATTCCAGAATGGAAATGGGAAGATATTTCGATGGACTTCGTCACGAGCTTGCCGAGATCGAAGTATGGTATGAATATGGTTTGGGTGATTGTGGATCGTCTGACCAAGTCGGCACACTTTCTGGGCATCAAGGATACTTGGGGTCCAGAGAAGCTGGCTCGTGTGTTTATTGCGCTGATTGTGAGGCTTCACGGTACTCCGAAGTCTATTTTTTCGGATCATGATGGCCATTTTGTATCGCATTTTTGGCAGGCGGTACATAAGGCGTTGGGTACTCGGTTGCGTCTGAGTACTTCTTTTCATCCTCAGTCAGATGGGCAGTTAGAACACACTATCCAGACCTTCGAGGATATGTTGCGTGCTTGTGCTGTCGATTGGAGCAGCGACTGGGAGGAGCATCTGCCATTGATCGAATTCACGTACAATAATAGTTGGCACGCGTCTATTCGAATGACACCGTATGACGCACTTTATGGGCAGTGTCGATTGCCGATTTGTTGGAACGAGGCATCTGATTTGGTTGGGACCGAACCGAATATCGCTATGGAGACGAGACGGAAGGTGGAATTGATTCGGGAGAGGATGTTGACTGCTCAGAGTCGACATAAGTCATATACTGATGTCCGTCGTTGACCTTTGGAATTCGAGGTGGGAGACCACGCTTTGCTAAAGGTGTCACCGATGAGGGGAGTTTTCCGCTTCGGGAAGAAGGAAAGTTGTGTCCGAGATTTATTAGGCCCTTTGAGATTCTCGAGAGAGTCGGTGAGTTGGCATACTGTTGGGCATTGACTCTGGCCTTAAGTCACGTTCATAGTGTTTTCTTTGTTTCCCAACTGAGGGAATATGTCCCGGATCCTAGTCATGTCATTGACTATGGAGAGATTGATGTCGCCGAGGATATTACCTTCGAGGAGCGCCCCTTGAAAATTTTGGAGCACCGTGAGAAGCGACTGAGACATAAGACCATTCCTTTGGTCAAGGTGTAGTGGTCGAGGCATAGTGTCGAGGAGGCAACTTGGGAAACCGAGGATAGCATGCGTGCTAGGTACCCCGAGTTGTTTGTTTCTTAAGTTTCGGGACAAAACTTATTTTTAGAGGGGTAGAATGTAATATCCACATTTTTTCTTTCCCAGTGTTTTCATTTTTGGTGTATTTTTCGTTTTTAGCGACTCTCTTATAACCGTATTAATATTTCGAGAATATTTAATACTGGACTTTTTGTCATCCGAGCTTGTTTCGGACCTATTATACTCAAGTCCGTGTTTATTGCCTCCCGTCGCTATTCGTTCGATTCTCGTAATCGTTGTTCGGAACCGCCGTCTCGGGGTTGCCGCAGATCTATTTTATGTTATTATGTGTGTTGTGAGCTCCCGTCTGATGTTTCGTTCGTGTTTCGTGTCTTTCAGGTGTTCTGGGCCATTGGTATCCTGTGCCTAGCGCGCGCTATTTTTGTTGTATAGCGCACGCTAGCATCGCTTAGTAGCGCACGCTATGTTTGTTTCGTAACGCGTGCTAGCGACTCGAGCCCAGCAGTGTTAGTATGTTGTTCCTGCTCTCTGCTCTCTGGACAAGCAGCTTAGCGCACGCTAAGAATGTATTCTGGCGCACACTTTTGTTTAGGCTTAGCGCGCGCTGGGTGTCCGGTAGCGCGCGCTAATCCGGCAGTCCAATACTAGGCAAATTATTTCTGGACTCGGCCTGGTGCCCAGGTAGCGCACGCTATGGCCCGATAGCGCGTGCTATCGAGAGGCCGTTAGCGCACGCTATTTCCTGGTAGTGTACGCTAACGGGTCAGCACCGTAGGTTCTGGCCTATTCTTGACTAGGCAGCGCGCGCTAACCTCTAGTCTTTAATGCACGCTAAACTCTCTGGTTATAAATACCAAAGAGTTGACCTAGATTAGTCACTTCTTCATTTCTCTCTCTCTCTCCGGTTCTTGGGCGATTCTTGGGCGATTTGATGTCTTGCAACTCCTACCCATCATTATTCTTGAGTTCTTGGTGTAGATTAACAACACCAACATTTGTTCTTCATATTTAATTCAATGTATTCTCCTAGAACCCTATTTTTTGGAAATTTGGGGGTTTTTGAGTTTTCGTCCGATTTGTTGTGTATTGTTGATTAATCCATGATGTATATGATTAATCTTAGGGGTATTCTTGTTTTCCCTACGATTTCATGGTAAGCTTCGTGGTATTTGTGAAATCTATAGGGTTTGGTTGCGATCCGTCCTCGTCGTTGTTTTGTACGAACTTACATGAATCGTAGGTGGGGTTTCGGGTGTCCCTAGTTATTGTTATTCTTGTCGAATTGGTTGTGATGGTGTTTGACGAATCGTCTAGGTTTGGTGTGTCCAATTTCTCGCAACCGTGATTGTTTCCTTCCGTCTTTTCGTCGTGATATCGAGGCAAGTACCCTTAATGAACTTACATGCTTAACATGGTAGCATTGCATGAGTAACGTGTGCGTGTGTATGCTCACTACGGGTTGGATCCAACGGAGTCTCGGTAGGGTCCACAGAGGCGTGGATCTGTGAGCTTGGCTTTTAACCACTACGGGTTAGATCCGATGGGGTCTCGATAGGGGTTCACAGAGGCATGGGTCCGCGATTAATTGTGGTGCATTTTATAAATGTGTTTTGGGTTGTGGCGTTTCCGGAAATGTGTGTTTCAAACTTAGGCTTTATCATTTGCATGCTTTGAATATATGTGTAAGGTGTAAGTTGTTCATTTGGTTAATTGTACTAGCGTAATTGCTAACCCCTTTAGGGACCCGTTTTGGGCAAATTCTTGTTATGAATTTCAGATTATGTTCAGCCGGACGATCGAGCACTGGGATAGTACGAGGATGCTGGTCAGGGTTGATGACGTGTGCAAATGAGTCTCTTCATTTCCGCTGTCTTTAGTGTTGCGGTTGTTGTTCTTTAAACTTGTGAACTTATAGAAAGTACTCACGAGTACTTAAACATTTCTACTAGGATTATGGTTTGTACTATTAAATGTTAATTATGTTTGTTAGTGATGTCTGTTTTGCTGGTAATACCGAGCGTTTCATTTATTTTCGTCCTGGTGATGTGTGTTTTCTCGCTAACTGAGATAGTTAGACGAGTGATATTTCTTAATTAGCCTGGTGGGTCCCATGCCGGGGTCCACGGCGCTGTAATATAACCTGAATATCTTGGAGGTGTTACAGAAAATAGTATCAGAGCACTAGGTTTATGGATACCTGGGCTTGTTGGTTAACTGGGTCTAGTTGTATTTTGTTTTGAACATCGTCACCCCACTGCCATTATCTCGGTACTTCTAGTGCTCGTAAGTTTTATTTACTCGATTCCTTGTTTTCTTGTATCGTACTTCCGATTCTTGAACTGTGACTATTTTTCTCTCGTACTTATCTTCGAGTTGGTTTTGCTACCTCTTATCTCCAGTATGGATGCTGGAAGAGGCCGTGGTATAGGTCATGGCCGTGGTTGCGGACGTGGTCGGGGACGTGGGGCAGCCAGTGAGGTAGCCACGTCACATAATTCTAGGGCTGGTAGTACTGATGGTCATCAGAGCCATATTGCTACTCAAGAGGGCGCAACCGGTGGTGGCGCCAATCTTGGTGTTGCAGCTGTGATGCAACAAATGGTGAACTAAATGGTTGCGATAGCTCAGGCAGTTCAGAACCCGACTCCGGCCCATGCTACTCAGGGCGGAGCAGAACGTTGGCTTCAGGATGTCATAAAAATGCATCCTCCTCAGTTTTGGGGGGCTTCAGAACCGATTGGTTGGAAGGGGTGGATCAAGGATATATCCAAGGTCTTTGTTGCCACCAACTGTCCCAAGGACCGCAAGGTCCCTATTGCCTAGTACTTTCTCAATGGGACGCTACTGGATGGTGGGAGGCTGTTGAGGCTAAGGACCATGTTGCTTCATGGGTCGAGTTCAAAGGCCTATTGGAGACTGAATATTGCCCGTGGCCAGTTAAGCAGGCTTGAGTCCATGATTTTCTATGATGCTCAGCTTCGAGATATTCCCGTTTCTCAGGTTATTGCTGATTACAGCCGGGAGTTGGGTTTCGTGAAGGCCCAAGTTTTCCAGACGGATGAAACTGAAGATTCGGGACTACATGTCTGGGCTCGCCTGCACACCTTAAAGGATTATCAGAGTAGAGCTCTTGCATACAATATGTCATTCACGGCCAGTGAGGTGGGTCGCGAGAGCAAGAAACAGAAGCCTTTCAGGAATTTTTTGGGCCACAAGGGTGGAAGTCAGCAGAAATCTCAGTCTGCTAACTTTCCTGCTTGTGGTGGTCCAGCTCATTCTACTGGGGGTTTCCGAGGGGTTGCCAGTACTCCTTCCCGTGATGTGAAGTGTTTTAACTGTGGCCGACCGGGCCACATCAGTCGAGATTGTCTGAGCTGGGCCACAAGGCTGCTTTCTGTGCTGATAGAGAGAGAACTCTAGGTGCCCAGACTTCCTTCCCAGCGCCTAGGGAACTAAGTGTGAACCAAGGGTCGTTTGCTTCTCAGTCTCCGACGAGTGCCAGTCGGGGAAGAGGTCGGGGTCAGCCCACTAGAGGGGGAGCTTCCAGTGTCGGCTCCGCCCATCCGCGTATTTATGATATGAGGAAGGCCGATGACCCAGCCGCCACCGTGGCCACATGTATCGTTCATATTTAGTCTCATCCTATCAGTGTGTTTTTTGATTCGGGTGCTACGCATTCATTCGTCTCTCTGGAGTGTGTGCGCCGTTTGAGTCTCGACTATTTGACGCCTTGTGAGCCTTTCATCGTTAAGCTTCCTGGAGGTGATAGGATCGTTGGTGATCAGGAGGTCCGAGACTGTTCTGTGTTTATTTGTGAGAGGGCTTGGCTCTCTAATCTTATTGTTGTGAGTATTGAGGCTGAGGATTTGATTCTCGGGGATGATTGGCTCGAGCGGCATGGTGCAATCATAAACTACCGCACGAGAATCCTAACCATGTTTGTAATTAACGCGTTGAAGGCGATGAGACTCCTGCGGAAGGGGTGTGCTGGTTATTGGTGCTACCCCTTGAAGGTGGGGGATGGTAGAGTCGAGTTTTCATCGATTCTAATCGTTAGTGAGTTCCCTGATGTCTTTCCTGAAGAGTTACAGGGGATGCTACCGGACCATGAGGTTGAGTTCGCTATCGAGTTAGAGCTGGGTGCGGCTCCGATTTCGAAGTCACCGTATCGCATGGCACCTTCAGAGATGGCTGAGTTGAAGAGGTAGTTGAGTGAGCTTCTTGAGTCAGGGTATATTCGACCGAGCGCTTCACCTTGGGGCACAGCGGATCTGTTTGTGTGGAAGAAGGATGGTTCACTGCGTTTATATATCGACTACCGCGAGCTAAATAAGGTGACCATCAAGAACAAGTATCCCTTGCCGAGAATTGATGACTTGTTCGATCAGTTGCAGGAAGCTGCGGTATTCTCGAAGATCGACTTGAGATCGGGTTACTATCAACTTCGTGTGAAGGAGTCCGATGTTCCGAAAGCAGCTTTTTGGACGAGATACGGACATTATGAGTTTGTGGTTATGCCCTTTGGGTTAACCAATGCGCCGGAAGTGTTCATACAGTTGATGAACAAAGTTTTCATAGAGTTTTTGGATAAGTGTGTCGTCGTCTTTATTGACGATAAACTTATCTATCAAGGAATGAAGAGGAGCATGCGCATCATCTTTGTGTGGTGTTAGACATTTTGAGGACCGAGCGACTCTATGCGAAGTTCTCGAAATGTGAGTTATGGCTGAAGGAGGTGATGTTTCTGGGTCACATGATTTCAGCCGAGGGGTTCCGTGTGGATCCACAAAAGATTGAGGCAGTGCTGGATTGGGCACCACCTAAGAATGTGAAGGAGGTCCGTAGTTGCTTAGGTTTGGCTGGCTACTATCATAGGTTCATTGAGGGGTTCTCGAAACTGGCTCGACCACTTGCACAGTTGCTTCAGGAATCTGAGAAGTTCGTCTAGAATGACGAAACATAGCCGAGTTTTTAGGAGCTGAAGAGGCGTTTGACTTAAGCCCTGATTCTAGCATTGTCGTGTGGCAACGAGGGTTTTACTATTTATAGCGATGCTTCGGGTCAGGGTCTTGGGTGCGTGTTGATGCAGCATGATAATACTATTGTGTATGCGTCGAGACAATTGAGGCACTATGAGCTCAACTACCCTACCCACGATTTGGAGTTAGCGGCAGTTGTTTTTGCGCTCAAGATTTGGCATCACTATCTTTTTGGCTCTACATGTCAGATTTTTACCGATCATAAAAGTCTAAAGTACATATTTACTAAGCGGGAGTTAAATATGAGATATAGGAGGTGGTTGGAGTTGAGTAAGGATTATAACCTCGAAATCCTTTTTTCATCCGGGCAAGGCAAACTTCGTGGCAGATGCCTTGAGTCAGAAGCCGGTTGCATTGCAGACTCTTGAGATCCTTACATCACGATCTGAGCTTCAGTGGGATTTGATCGAGTTGAGTGTTGAGATTTTATTGCCAGGAGCTGTCGGGCAACTTTGCGCTTTGGATATTTCGTCGTCATTGATCGATGAAATTAAACTGAAGCAGTTGGAAGATCCAATGATTACTCAAATCCGAGAGAATGTTCTTAAGGAAAAGTCTCCTAGGTTTGTGATTCACTAGGATAGTGCGTGGAGATTCCAGAGTCGGCTTTGTGTACCGAATGACTTGGAATTGAGGCAGAGTATTTTCCGTGAGGCACATGCTACGCCTTACTCAGTTCATCCTGGTTCGGGTAAGATGTACAAGGACCTGAGGAGAAACTTTTGGTGGAATGACATGAAGGAGGAGGTCGCACAGTTTGTGGAGAGATGTTTGACTTGTCAGCAGGTCATAATCGAGCATCAGTGATCGGTTGGGTTATTGCAATCGCTTCCAGTTTTGGAATGGAAATGGGAAGATATTTCGATGGACATCATCATGAGCTTGATGAGATCGAAGTCTGGTATGAATATGGTTTGGGTGATTGTGGATCGTCTGACTAAGGCGGCACACTTTCTGGGCATCAAGGATACTTGGGGTGAGGAAAAGCTGGCTTGTGTATTTATTGCGCAGATTGTGAGGCTTCAGAGTACTTCAAAGTCTATTGTTTTGGATCGTGATGGCTGTTTTGTATCGCATTTTTGGCAGGCGGTATATAAGGCATTGGGTACTCGGTTGCGTCTGAGTACTTCTTTTCATCCTCAGTCAGATGGGCAATCGGAACGCACTATCCAGACCTTCGAGGATATGTTGCGTGCTTGTACTCTCGATTGGAGCAGCCACTGGGAGGAGCATCTGCCATTGATCGAATTCACGTACAACAATAGTTGGCACGCATCGATTCGAATGACACCGTATGAGGCGCTTTATGGGCGGAGATGTCGATCGCCGATTTGCTGGAACGAGGCGTCCAATTTGGTTGGGACCGAACCGAATATCGCTATGGAGACGAGACAGAAGGTGGAATTGATTCGGGAGAGGATGTTGACTGCTTAGAGTCGACAGAAGTCATATGCTTATGTCCATCATCGACCTTTGAAATTCGGGGTGGGAGACCACATTTTGCTAAAGGTTTCGCCAATGAGGGGAGTTTTCCGCTTCGGGAAGAAGGGAAAGTTGAGTCCGAGATTTATTGGGCCCTTTGAGATTCCCGAGAGAGTCGGTGAGTTGGCATACCGTTTGGTATTGCCTCCGGCCTTAAGTCGGTGATAATCGGTGTGGCCAGCCGAGCCACAAGGCTACTTTCTGTGCTGATAGAGAGAGAACTCTCGGGACAAAACTTATTTTTAGAGGGGTAGAATGTAATATCCACATTTTTTCTCTCCCGGTGTTTCATTTTTGGTGTATTTTTCATTTTTAGCGACTCGTTTGTAACCGTATTAATATTTTGAGAATATTTAATACTGGACTTTTTGTCATCCGAGCTTGTTTCGGACCTATTATACTCAAGTCCGTGTTTATTGCCTTCCGACGCTATTCGTTCGATTCTCGTATTCGTTGTTTGGAACCGCCATCTCGGGGTTGCCGCAGATCCATTATGCGTGTTTCGAGCTTCCGTCTGATGTTCCGTTCGTGTTTCGTGTGTTTCAGGTGTTCTGTGCCATTGGTATCCTGTGCCTAGTGCGCGCTATTTTTGTTGTATAACACACGCTAGCATCCCTTAGTAGCGCACGCTACGTTTGTTTCGTAACGCATGCTAGCGACTCGAGCCCAGCAGTGGCAGTATGTTATTCGTGCTCTCTGCTCGCAGGACAAGCAGCTTAGCGCACGCTAAGAATGTATTCTAGTGCACGCTATTGTTTAGGCTTAGCGCGTGTTGTGTGTGCTGTAGCGCGCGCTAATCTGGCAGTCCAGTACTGGGCAGATTGTTTATGGACTCAGCTTGGTGCCCAGGTATCGAACGCTATGGCCCGATAGCGCGCGCTATCGAGAGGCCGTTAACGTACGCAATTTCCTGGTAGCGCACGCTAACGGGCCAGAACTGTAGGTTCTGGCCTATTTTTGACTGGGTAGCGCGCGCTAACCTCTAGTCCTTAGCGCACGCTAAACTCTCTGGTTATAAATACCATAGAGGTGACCTAGATTTGTCACTTTTTCATTTCTCTCTCTCCGGTTCTTGGGCGATTCTTGGGCGATTTGAAGTCTTGCAACTCCTAGCTAGCATTCTTCTTGAGTTCTTGGTGTAGATTAGCAACACCAACACTTCTTCTTCATCTTTAATCCAATGTATTCGCCTAGAACCCAATTTTTGGGAAATTTGGGGGTTTTTGATTTTTTGTCGGATTCCTTCCGTATCTTTGATTAATCCATGATGTATATGATTAATCTTAGTGGTATTCTTGTTTTCCCTACGATTTCATGGTAAGTTTCGTGGTATTTGTGAAATCGAGAGGGTTTGGTTGCGATCCGTCCTGGTCGTTGTTTTGTACTAACTTACATGAATCGCAGGTGGGATTTCGAGTGTCTTCCGTTATTGTTATTCTTGTCGAATTGGTTGTGATGGTGTTTGACGAATCGTCTAGGTTCGGTGTGTCCAATTTATCGCAACCATGATTGTTTCCTTCCGTCTTTTCGTCGTGATATCTAGGCAAGTACCCTTAATGAACTTACATGCTTAACATGGTAGCATTACATGAGTAATGTGTGCGTGTGTATGCTCACTACGGGTTAGACCCGACGGAGTCTCGGTAGGGGTCCACACAGGCGTGGATCCGCGAGCTTGGATTTTAACCACTACGGGTTAGATCGGGTCTCGGTAGGGGTCCACAGAGGTGTGGATCCGCGATTAATTGTGGTGTATTTTATAAATGTGTTTTGGGTTGTGGCATTTCCGGAAATGTGTGTTTCAAACTGAGGCTTTATCATTTGCATGCTTTGACTATATGTGTAAGGTGTAAGTTCTTCATTTGGTTACTTGTACTAGCGTAATTGCTAACCCCTTTGGGGACCCATTTTGGAGAAATTCTTGTTATGAATTTCAGGTTATGTCCGGCCGGACGATCGAGCACTTGGATAGTACGAGGATGCTGGTCAGGGTTGATGACATGTGCAAATGAGTCTCTTTATTTTCGCTGTCTTTAGTGATGCGGTTGTTGTTCTTTAAACTTGTGAACTTATAGAAAGTACTCGCGAGTACTTAGGCATTTCTACTGGGATTATGGTTTGTACTATTAAGTGTTAATTATGTTTGTTAGTGATGTCTGTTTTGCTGGTAATACCGGGCGTTTCATTTATTTTCGTCCTGGTGATGTGTGTTTTCTCGTTAACCGAGATAGTTAGACGAGTGGTGTTTCTTAATTAGCCTGGTGGGTCCCATGTTGGGGTCCATGGCGCTGTAATATACCCTGAATATCTTGGGGATGTTACAGACGTCTCATCGTAAAGTTAGTGATAAAATCCATCGATATGTCCTCCCATTTCCATTCAGGAATCGGGAGTGGTTTCAGCATACCTGCTGGTCGCTGATGCTCAATCTTAACCTGCTGACAGGTCAAAACATCTCGAAATGAATTCTGCAATTTTTCGTTTCCTATTACACCACCAATAACATTGCTTCAAATATTTATACATCTTGCTAGACCCCGGGTGAATGGAGTATGGGGTACCATGAGCTTCTCTCAGGATAGAGTTTCTCAAATCTTCATCTGCCGATACACATACTCGATTCCTGAAACGTATCAGTCTATCCTCATGGATCACAGATCCAGGGGCTTTTCCTTGAGTTACTTCATTCCGAACCCGAGATAAGAATGGATCCATAACCTGCTTCGATCTTATTATATCATCAACGGACGATGAAATCTCAAGTGTGCAAAGTTGTCCCTGAACACGCTGTAACCACACTTCAATCTTCGGCCTCTTAAGTCCTAACTGTAATTATTTTTGAGCTGTCAAGCCGCTAAGCATTTGCTCTTGTACTGTCTTACGACTTAGGGCATCGGAAACCACATTTGCCTTACCCCCAATTCTATAAGATCTCAATGTCATAATCTTTAATCAGCTCTAGCCACCTCCTCTGTCTGATGTTCAGATCATTCAGAGTAAAAATATATTTCAGGCTCTTATGATCAGTAAAAATATGACAGGTGACTCCATACAAGTAGTGGTGCCAAATCTTCAAAGCAAACACCACGGCTGCTAACTCCAAATCGTGGGTCACGTAGTTGACTTCATAGGGTCGCAATTGTCTCGATGCATAGGCAATCACTTTTCCATTCTGCATCAACACACATCCAAGGCCCTGTCTTGATGCGTCATTATATACCACGAATCCTTCAGTCCCCTGTGGTAGGACTAAGACTGGTGCCGAAACTAATCGACTCTTGAGTTCATCAAAGCTTTGTTGACATGCCTCTGACCATGTATACTTCTTATCTTTCCTTAACATATTAGTCAGCGGTTGAGCAATCTTGGAAAAGCCTTCCACAAACCGTTTGTAATAACCTGCCAAACCGAGGAAACTATGAACTTCATTCACATTCTTCGGAGGTAGCCAATCCCGAATAGCCTCTGTCTTTTGTGGGTCCACACTAACCCCATCAACCGATATCACATGCCTAAGAAAAGTAACTTTAGACATCCAGAACTCGCATTTGAAAATTTTTCCATAGAGTTGTTCTCGTTTCAGCGCACCGAGAATCTGACGAGATGATACTCATGTTTTTCACGGTCACGGGAGTAAATCAAAATGTCGTTGATGAAAACGACCACGAAAAGATCCAGAAAGTTAATGAAAACTCGATTCATAAATTCCATGAACACCGTCGGTGTGTTAGTCAGTCCAAACGGCATCGCCACGAACTCATAATGCCCATAACGAGCACGAAAAGTTGTCTTAGAAATATCAGACTCTCAAATTCTCAACTGATGATAGCCGGATTTTAAGCCGATCTTGGAAAATATAGCGGCGCCTTGGATTTGATCCAACAAATCATCAATACATGGCAACAAATATTTATTCTTGATTGTTACCTTGTTCAACTCATGACAATCAATACATAAACGCAAGGATCCATCTTTCTTCTGCACAAACAATACTGGTGCTCCCCAAAGGGATACACTGGGTCGAATATAACCCTTCTCAGTCAAATCCTCAAGCTTATTCTTCAACTCCTGCATCTTGGTTGGAGCCATGCGATATGGTACTTTTGAAAGCGGGGACGTACCTGGCTCTAATTCAATGGTAAACTCTACCTCACGATGTGGAGGCAAGCCTGGCAACTCACCTGGAAAAACATCTGGGTAGTCACGGACCACTGGATATCGGCCAGTTCAGTTTGTCGATCCACTGTCTTGGTCATGTAACACCAATAACCAACACATCCTTGATTAAGCAGTTTCACTGCTTTCATTGCGTTGATGATTCTCTCGGGACGGCTGGGATTATCACCCTGAAAAATGCACTCATAACCATCGTCATAAGTGACGGTCACCATCCGCTTGCAGACGCTAAGTATGGCATCATGATGATCCATCTAATTGATACCCAAGATCACATCATCTTTAGGTAAATCGACCACAATCAAGTCTGACAACCACTCATGGTCGTTTATACAAATCAGATAGTTCTGAACTTCATGATTCCCAATAATTCTTCTACCATTGGGTAGACCAATCACATAAGGCTCACAATCGATAACATGATCTAATTGCAAATGACTCAAACAAGAAGCAGATATAAAGGAGTGTGAACGGAAGAAGTGCCTGAAACTTTTCAGCAATCGATAACACATGCTCCTCCTCAGACGGGTCTGGATTCAGCAACTCTGACAGCTTGGCCTCACCGAGTGGACCTAGATAATAACGATCCAGCATGAGGTTCTTGAATTCCTCCCAAGTGCATACACCATCAGCTGGTCTCACCGAAAGCCACCATGTGTGGGCGCTCTTACTCAGGTAGTAAGCCGCCATGGAGATGCGATTCTCTTCCAGACATTCAACCATCTTGAACAACTTCTCGAAGTGCTCGATCCAGTGAACAATATCCACAGGCTCAGAGGAGCCTTCAAAATTCGGAGGCCGCTGATGCGAGATGTCGCTAATAATCCCACTCACGGTTCTGTCGTGCACAGGAGGTGGTGGATGAGGTCCCTGCTGTTGGCCAGTAGTAGCAGCTCTCTACATAGCTTCCATCAATTGACCCAGCCGGGTCATCATGCCCTGCATAACAACACATGGTCCGACGCGCGCACCCCCATGTCTCTCGGTGTGGTGTGATTGGTTCTCAGTAGGCGAATCACTACCTTCTGAGCTTTGATCCACATTCGAACGTGTATTGGCTCGTGGCCTCGGGATTCGGCCCCTTCCGCGGCCTCGACCTCCTATGCGATGGCCTTTCAAAGTTCTATCCATACTGAAAGAATCAAACAATAATCATAAGCACATTTCGTGACCGCCTCTATAGCCAATCACAATTTCACGCTAAGTTAATAGCAACAATGAAACTACAATTGTAAGAAAATAGTTCATCATGAATTATCTGCACCACGACTGCTACACAAAATATCATATCGACATCAAGTCAAAACAAATTCAATCACATAATCAATCCAAAATTTCCCTCGGAATATCAATAAGATATATTCCACCACAAACATCTTGCCTGAATTTCAGTCATGGCACAAATGTAACATACCGTATTTGGCTCGTAGGGTCAGGCGCTTGCACAGGTCACACATGATGCGAAGGTTTCTTGATACTACTTCAATCCACAATTACTCTTAAATAGAAATGACTCTCCGATGCCATCTTCTGTAACACCCCTAATACGGCGGCCATTACAGTGTCGTGGACCCCATACTGGGACCCACCAGGCGATACCAAAGCAGAAATTATACATAACATTATCGTGATTCCGAATCACAAAACAATAATCATTACTCCGATTAGTAGTGTACAAATAGTACGGCCATTAGCCTCAGAATACACAGGATCACAATACTAGTATAAACCATATGGAGATGGAATATACTTAAAAAAATATTGCAATCGATAATAGTTTAAATGAAGCGGAAAGTAATATTACACGGTTTAAGCATAACCAGACAACAAAAGACTTGGGCCCCCGAACTAGTATCCTTCAAACCCTTCGCTGTCACCGTGCTCTTCCCGTGCCTTGCCTTTGCCTCGACTTAAAATACAACACAAGTATTTCGCCCAAAACCACAGGGTCAGGTATACATAATAATTCTCAAGACGTTATACAATTCATATATATTGGATCTCACGGAAACAACCTGACTATTGAACATACCCCTCGGGCGTATGAACAACTAGTCGCAAACCGTCGGACATATCCAACCACACATGAAATATGAATGACCAATAAACATGGCTCAATACGGACATCACAGTATGACCAATCCGAAAATGTGTCCGCGCACATGTCCACCCCGTATACGGAATCCAGGATATACGTGGGACAATGTACCTAATTAGCCTCACGAACTACGTCTCGTGTGCACAGTCCAATATGGAAACATCAACGTATGACCATATGTGCCTGGCTAAAAATCTTACACATAACCAATAAACACGCAGATATGATTCCAGATATGTCACGATACAACATGCCAATGAAACTCAATAAATCACACATTCAATCAAGAATCAAGAAACTCACTGAAGTGACAATAATGATCAACGAGACCAATGATACAAAGGTGATGGACTTGGGAATACAATCCCACAATGAAATAGTACTACGATCAAGAACAATATCACATTACGAATCATAGATTCATAAATCATTTCATATACACGAAACGTATAATGTTCGCAAGAATTCAATCATCATTATAACCAAGCAAGATAACTTGCCTCAATTTCGTAGACGAAAACTAGTCCTTCTCTAAACGAACGAATGGATGGTTTCCTCGACTAATAATACTCACTCAAGCAAGCAACCTTGAATGAAATGTAACTCATTCTACAACACATTCATACGATATAGAGATCAGTTCATAGGAAATGACACCCGTAAATCTACCCGAGTAGTTCATCCTATTCCGCCGAACATTCTATCGATTATTAACAGACTTCAATACACCCAATTCATCTTTAAAAATTGGATTACCAAGTTTTTACGGTTCTTCAATGTTCATGACCATCTATACTACATGAATTATCATTAATAATCTCAATTAACCATTCCATTTGAACATCATCATCGTTCATCAAGTTCTTCTCAAGGTATTCTTTAACACCTAAACATGATGTTTTTAACAAATCCTATGTCATCAATTCATCGAATTTTAACTTAACTATATCGAAACCTATGATCATCATCCCCCAATTATGTTAATCAACCCATCAAGATCAGTATGATTCTCTTAAACATGATTATTATCATCTAAATATCAAGAACATTCTCATTTTAAACCATAATTACTATGTTCTTCAATAAGTGTTTCAAATATTCACAACAATCATGTTTCACTTGATTAATTCAACACTATGTGGAAAATTCCTTATCAATATCATCATTACTAAAAAAATAGAGTAAGATTGTACAACATACCTCAAGAAATGAAGAACAAACCACCAAAACTATAAGAATGCACTCCAAACTTCCAATCACTAAGCTCCACTCCAAGATATGAACTCCAAGACAAGATGGAAGGGGATAATATCGATCTAGGGAGGTAGAGGGATGATGACTTGGAGAAAATACCAAGTTTGGTTCGTGCAGAATGAAAGACAAGACCTGTCTTTTTATAAACTGCACTTCCATTACATACGCTAACACCTAAGTGTTACATACGTAATAAGCCTCCAGAGGTTGCTGCCTCAAAACATATACATACTTACGTATGTTGCTAGAAAAACGTACGTAAGCTTTCCTGCATTATGTACGTAATGCATGTTGACTTGGCTGCCTCAAAAGGCCAAAAATCCGGGTCATGCATGGCCCTCCATGCGGAAAGTTGAGTGTTGGCCACTAAGTATACTGGATACAGTTTGGGAAATAGTTTAAACAACAAACTGTACTGATTTTAAATCTGAGTGCGTAGCGGAAGTCTTAGATATAGTAGGTCGCTGTGGATACAACAACTAAATGTATAGTGTATACTTAATTAATCACAGTAATTAAAACAGTAAAAACTGAAGGTAAATAACACAGTAATTAAAGTGGTTCGAGGTAAACCCCTCTATGTCCACTGGTCCTCCACATAGGAGTAAAATGATTATTATAATTACTACGTACACAACTACGTAATTATAACAACACACAATCAATATATCGTTCACACAGATTGATATAAAGATCTTAGCTTCAACCGTTCACACAGATTGGTTTTGAGCTAATGCTTTGACTTGCTTCTTCACGCACAGTTCTGAAGCTTTGTCTTATTCAATGCAAATCCTTCACACACAGTTTCGGAGAAGCACAGATTACTCCGTCCACACAGGGCTGATCTGGGTTTGTTCAAAGTATAGAACAGATGGTGAACAACAACTTTGACTTTAAGAGCTTTCAGCTAATGAAGTGTTGTTCAAGATGATGAGCACTGTATATCTCTTTTGATCTGAGTTGCAGCGAGCTTAGGAGATATTTTTTGCTCTGATGATGTAATATCCGGATTTATTACTGTGTATTTTACCTGTATTCGAACCCTGTATTATTCGGATTTGTGGTTTTGATTATTGGAGTATGATATTTCTTGCATTGGCATCCTTGTACTTAAGTATATCATCATGCAAAATTTCTCATGCAAACTCGTGATAGCGCACGCTAAGAATGTAGCTTAACGCGCGCTATCGGGCTACTACTAGCGCACGCTATGCATGTAGGAGTTTCGTGCGCTAAGAACTCAATTATTGAGCGGGACGGCTAGCACATGCGCCAGCCGGGACAATGGGTCCGGATAAGATTCCCGCAGATGAACCTGGACAGTTCTGAAGTCAACTCTTATTAGCACGCGCTAAGGAAGCTTAGTAGCGTGCGCTAACTTGTTAAAATGCAGAATATTATAAATGAGACAACAACCCGTTTTGGCTTACATTTCATCCGTCCATTCTTCATCCTTGAGAGGCCAGAGAGCTGTAATAATCCCTCTACACACTTAGAACACACCTTGTTGGTCTTTATATATTGGTTATCACTTGGGAGTAATCATTGAAGTGGAATAGCACCTTGGAGTGGCACATAACCAACCGGAGTCGGATTCTACCTTGTGGTTCAGTGATTTCGGCATATTAAGGTATGTTCAACCTATCACAAGTCTTAGATTTGGATTCCAATGGATAAGATGATCATGTTAACGAGATATTGAATTTCATTAGTGAATTATTCAACAACATCATGTTTAGAAGATTGGAATGTCTACAATTACGATATTATTGTTGGAACCTTGAAATCGGAATCCTAGTACTTCAAATGATAAGAGAAACATTCTGAAGTTAACAATCCGTATGATTTATGTTATCTTTGTGATCATGAATTGGAGGTGATATTATAAGAACTTAAAGGAAGAATCATCTTAGGAAATATTCTTTCGTATAAGTTGGAATTGTTAGTTCACCTCAAGATGAAGTCTGAATATGTATAATGATAGTGGAATCTAATACATCAACCGGAGATCACCAACTTCGCATGAGAATTGTAATCAAGATGGATGATGGTGTTATGACGATTATACGTATACTTGCATCTCGAAGTTGTTATTATCCTTGAGATCATTCATAAGGGTTATGAATATAACATGAAGTCGGATAACAAACATCAAATCACTAAGGAATTCGTTTACTTCATCACCATTTGTATAATCTGCTGCCCTCCAGTGAACTGCCATGCACTCTTAGCGTGCGCTAAACTACGTTAATTAACGTGCGCTATCGTGTATGTTTAGCGTACACCACATTTACAACTTAGCGTGCGCTAAGTCATCAGGCGAGTCAGTTAGCTGACCAGTGAGGTACTGACCGTGCATGGTTAGCGTATGCTAGGCTGTGTGTATTGCGTGCGCTAACGAGTAGCATTAACGTACGTTACATAGGATGCGTAGCGTGCGTTAAGCTATCCAAACAGATTGCATATTAAGGACTTCCTACCGAAATTGTTGAATTGTTAGACGTTCATTCGACATGAAATGAATTCTGTGCTATTTCTTTTGTTAAGGTTTGAGCTTAACACGTGATTGGTCGAAGGGGACGACCTTCGAGTATTTTGATATTTGTGGAAGTTTATTCTTGTCAATGAACCGAGGCAAGTACTCTAATTAGAATTGTTTATATTATGACAATGTGATTGTATTGTGTAAATATGTTGTGATTATATGTCCACCATGCGTTGATCCGACGGGAATCATCATGGGAATCTATAGCTGTGTGCGCTGGATCGTTGGACAGGTAGTTCCACCATGCGTTGGTCCGACGGGATCATCATGGGAATCTATAGCTGTGTGCGCTGGATCGTTGGAATACCATCAATATGTTGAAACTGTTATGATATGATATGTGTTGTGGATATTCTCGTTGGAGAAACTTGTTATGATATAATTGTTGATTATATCACTGTTGTATGATTATTGTACTTGTACTAGCATCGTTGTGTTAACCCCTTCGGGGGTGAACATTTGTGTATGTTCAGGATCCAGAAGAGCGGGGAAACAACCACTGGAGATGCATGACGACGAGGGTGCAGAGTGATGTTCCGGCCGGGTTTACTGTCTGTCATTTGTTGGTTATTTTAATAAGTACTCGAGTACGTCGTCGATTTATAATGTTTGGATTTTAGTGATGTAATAATAACTCTTCTTGGAATATTTGTAATTTCGATTTTGAACCAGTCGGTTGAATTTTATTTCAAAAATTTCATAAACTGGTATTTGTTATTGTCATTTCCTTTATTCAGCCTTATAAATTCTTATGTAAAGGATTTACGACGCTGTAATATTCCTGAATATATCGGGGGTGTTACAGAATATGGTATCAGAGCTAAGATTTTGGATATCTTGGCCATTGGGTTAAAATAGGGGTCATTTACGTCTTTTGAGGTAACCGGCCGTGAATGATGTCACTGTACTGCCTACGTCTTCATGCGAACGGTGGTTGTAAGTTCCTAAACTCTATCTTGTTCTTTACATGTTGTACTTTTCATACTTGAACATTAGAACAATGTTGTTTCCTGTATATTAAGTACTTGTGCTTACAGTATGTTGAGAGGCGGACGTGGACGTGGTCGCGGTCGTGGACGCAGACGAAGGAAAGCTGAAAGGGAGGCGTCGCCTTCTAATCAGGCTAGTCATAGCTCAGGCGAGCCGCAATAATCCATCAATAACGAACCGGAACCTGGTGTACCAGAAATCCTTCGTCAAGTCGTGAACCAGATGACTCAGTTCGCTCAGGTCGTGGACCGAATGCAAGTGGCGGCAGGAATTCAGCAGGGAGATGGACAACAAAGGATTCCAGAAATGGGAAATCGAGGTGACCGATGGTTACAAGAGGTGGCAAAGATGCAACCACCCAAATTTGACGGCTTTTCCGAGACTCCCACTTGGGACCATTGGTTGAAGGAACTGGAGAAAATTTTTGCTGGAATTAATTGCCCGGACGACAGGAGAGCTCCTATTGCCCAGTACTTTTTGATAGGGGAATCATCCGAGTGGTGGGAAGCTATCCGACCTGCAGATCATGATGCCGATTGGATGGAATTTAAAATGATGATGGAAGCTCAGTATTGCCCTCGTCCTGTGAGGGAAGCCAAAATTCGGGAGTTTTTCTCCGCACAACCATCAGACGAACCCGTATCCCAGACGATTAAGACGTTTAACCAGCAATTAGCATTTGTTCGACATCTGGTCAGAACAGATGCGGAGATGATGATTCATTTTGAAATGAGGATGAAACCAGAAATCCAGAGGTACATGTCCGGTTTTGAATGTACCACTCTCCGCCAATACCAGGATAAGGCGTTGGCGTACGAAATAAAAGAAGCAGCAATGGAGAAGTTTATGGAGTCAAAGAAACAGAAAGTCTCTGGTACTTTTACAGAGCACAAGAGCAGTGGGCCCCGCAAGGCCCATTCTTCTTTTTCTTTCAAGAAACCTCCGCACCCATCTAAGAGCGGAAAGAATTACGGAATAATGTCAGCCACGACGGATACAGCTAGGCCACCTTTGGCGTGATTGTTTGCGCACTCCAGTTACATGTTTTGACTGCGGACAGGAAGGGCACCGTGCGATGTTTTGCAAGGACGTCACCAAATACAATGGAACCCGTTCATCACAGCCAGTTCAGAAGGAAACTAGTATCCAACAGACGCAATAAAGTGTACAGATGCCTCAAAATTTTGGCTGCGGACGAGGCAGAGGACAATGGGACCGAAAGGGGACATCGAGTGCCGGATCTGTTCCCCCACGTCTGTATGAGATGAGGAGGACAGACGATCAGGATGCTGCTGTCACATCAGGTACTGTCCAAATCCTTTCCCAGCCAGTTAACGTTTTATTCGATACAGGAGCTACGCATTCTTTTATATCTCTGTCTTGTATAAATGGTTTGAATATTTCCGGTTTTCATACTTGTGAACCTTATGTTGTTGGTTTACCGAGTGGAGAGAGGATTGTCGGAAACTTAGAAACTAGAAATTTCCCTGTATCATTTGGAGGCAGAGAGTGGCTCTCAAATCTGATCGTGATAGAAATGCAAGGAGATGACCTGATACTCGGAGACGATTGGCTTAATCAATATGGAGCAATTGTAAACTACCGAAGGAGGAATATTTCGATCACGATGATGGCTCAAATCTTGTTTGAAGGATGGAAACCAGGAAGCTCAGGAAAGTTGATCAAAGCAATGAAAGCTGTCAAATTGTTGAAACAGGGCTGTATCGGGTACTGGTGCTATGCAAGGAAGAAAGAAGACGAAATTGTGGAACTTTCATCCATTCCTGTTGTGAACGAATTTCCAGATGTATTTCCTGACGAGTTACCTGGGCTACCTCCACGAAGGGATGTAGAATTTACCATTGAGCTGGAACCCGGAGCTACACTAATTTCTAAGGCGCCGTATCGTATGGCACCTACTGAAATGTATGAACTGAAGAAGCAGCTGGAGGAGTTACTGGACAAGGGCTATATTCAACCAAGCGTTTCACCCTGGGGAGCGCCAGTTCTTTTTGTCCGAAAGAAGGATGGATCGCTTTGACTGTGTATTGACTATCGAGAGCTGAACAAGATGACGATTAAGAACAAGTATCCGTTGCCACGGATTGATGATTTGTTTGACCAGTTTCAAGGGGCAACAATATTTTCTAAAATCGATCTGAGATCAGGATACCATCAATTGAGGATTAAGGAATCTGATGTTCCAAAGTCAGCATTCAGAACTCGCTACGGACACTATGAGTTTGTAGTGATGCCATTTGGTCTCACTAATGCACCTGCTGTATTCATGCAGTTGATGAACCGAGTGTTCATCGAATATTTGGATAAATTTGTGGTCGTGTTCATTGATGACATCCTGGTGTATTCTAAGAACCCGGAAGAGCATGTACAGCATTTGCGGATTGTATTAGAGCTTTTGAGAAACGAGCAACTGTACGCCAAACTCTCTAAGTGTGAATTCTGGCTAAAGGAAGTAATGTTCCTCGGTCATGTGGTATCAGCGGGAGGAGTCCGAGTAGATCCTCAGAAGATCGAAGCAATTATGGATTGGAAGCCTCCAAAGAACGTGAAAGAAGTCCGAAGCTTCTTAGGACTTGCTGGATATTATCGACGATTCGTGGAAGGATTTTCTAAAATTTCCCGCCCACTTACTCGACTCCTGCAGAAAACTCAAAAGTTTGAGTGGAATGAGTTGTGTCAGGTTAGCTTTGATGAATTAAAGAAGAGATTGATGACCGCACCGATTCTATCACTTCCACAAGGAACTGGAGGATTTATAGTTTACAGTGATGCTTCGAACCAAGGACTCGGGTGCGTATTGATGCAGAATGATAAGGTGATCGCTTATGCGTCACGACAACTGAAACCTTATGAAGTAAATTACCCAACACATTATTTGGAGCTAGCAGCAGCGGTTTTTGCTTTGAAGATTTGGAGGCATTATCTGTACGGGACTCACTGTCAGATCTTTACGGATCACAAGAGTCTCAAATACATATTCAGTCAGAAAGAATTGAACATGCGGCAATGAAGATGGTTAGAACTGATTAAGGACTATGACTTGGAGATTTTATATCATCCAGGCAAAGCGAATGTAGTGGCCGATGCACTCAGCCGCAAGCCTGTTTCTATTCAGATGCTGGAGACGCTGACCTCCCAACTTAGCCTTCAACGAGAGATGATTCGAGAAGGAATTGAAGTGTGGTTACAAAGAGTCCAAGGACAACTGTGCGTGATGGAGATAACTTCATCATTAACCGAAGGAATCAAATCTAAACAGGCAGATGATCCTCTGATGATTCGGTTACGTGATGAAGTGATCAAAGGAAAGGCCCCCGGATTCATAATTCATGATGATGGAGTTTTAAGATTTCAGAACCAACTCTGCGTTCCCGATGTTGATGTTCTGAAACAGACGATTATGAAGGAAGCTCACAGTTCGCCCTATTCTATCCAGCCGGCACCAGTAAAATGTATAAGGACTTGAAGCAGAATTTCTGGTGGGGCAACATGAAGAAAGACTTAGCGGACTATGTTTCGAAATGCTTGACTTGTCAACAGGTTAAGATCGAGCATCAACGGCCTGCCGGAATGTTGAAGCAGCTCCCAATTCCTGAATGGAAGTGGGAGGACATATCGATGGACTTTATCACTAATATGCCGAGAACCAAGACGGGAATTAACATGATTTGGGTCATAGTGTTGGAACAATATTTTTTTAGATCGTTTTGATGATGTGTTATTAAAACCAAAATTTACTTAAAACATACTTTCTCTTCAGTTAACGTACGTAATATATATCACATTAACGTACGTAACATTCACTATTTTCGTAAGTTTTTACATGCAGTGCATGTAACGGGATTATATAACGTCGTAAGGCTTGAATTATTCGACCGTTGGAAAAGCCACTAGCCGTTGCAACAAGTCGTCTCAATCAACGGATCTTTGACGAGGATATTACGACGTAACCCAGGATCGTAACGCACGTAACGCATTTCATCGAGTTCACCGGACGGTTTCGGCACTTTCATTACGGCCGTTATTCAGCTCATATAACGTGCGTAACGTATGTAACGTGCGTAAGCGGCATCATATAACGTACGTAACTCTTTATCTTTGTTCAACGGGAAATTGAGCTCAAGAAGGCTATAAATAGCCACCTTCATGGAGATTGAAGACACACAAGAATTCTAAGCTTACTAGCATACTCAAGCAATATCAAGCAAACATTCTGAGAGATACTCTTATTCTAGATTGTGATACGAGAAGATTTGTTCTATAATTTCCAATCTTCATTCTTGTATCTTAGAGCGATATATCGTGAAAGCCGAGTTTCTACTAGCACTTATTTTGTATTGGTTATCTTGTACCTAGAAAAACAAGAGTGTTTTTGTGAGGTTGTTCTTGAGCCCGGAAATCAAGAAGTTGTAAGAAGTTGGCACTAAACTAGAAAGTGCAAATTCCAAGTTCTAAGAAAAGTCCTAGTCGATAAAACTAGGTAGGGGACGTAGGCTTCGTTAATAGCCGAACCTCTCGAACAATTCCTTGTGTTCTTTCTTTTCTGCACTTTTATTCTCCGCTATTTTTGCTTCCGCACGAAAAAGAGTACAATACTATTAACCGCACTATTCAACCCCCCCTTCTAGTGGCGGTATCAATCTAACACATAGTTGATCGTTTAACCAAATCAGCTCATTTCCTAGGCATTAAGGACTCATGGGGACCAGAGAAATTGGCGCGAGTATTTATTTCGGAGATAGTTCGATTGCATGGTGTGCCGAAAACCATTGTTTCTGATCGAGACGGCCGTTTTGTGTCTCACTTTTGGAAGGCAGCTCATAAGGCCTTGGGGACCGAATTGAACTTCAGTACAACTTATCACCCGCAGACTGACGGACAATCCGAGAGGACCATTCAAACGGTAGAAGATATGCTGAGGGCTTGTGCCTTAGATTGGTCAAACGATTGGGAAATTCATCTACCATTGATTGAATTTACCTATAACAATAGTTGGCATGCTTCCATTAAGATGGCACCATTCGAGGCATTATACAGGAGGAGATGTAGATCACCCCTATGTTGGGATGATTCATCAGACTTGATCGGGACAGAACCAGAGTTGATCGTACAGACTCGAGAAAAGATAGCCTTGATTCGTGAAAGGCTGTTAACCGCCCAAAGTTTCCAGAAATCTTACGCAGACGTACGCCGTCGCCCTTTGGAGTTCAGTACGGGAGACCACGTACTTTTAAAGGTTTCTCCTACTCGGGGAATCTTTCATTTTGGAAGGAAAGGAAAGCTGAGTCCGAGATATATCGGACCATTTGAAATCCTCGAGAGAGTTGGAGAATTGGCATACAGATTAGCATTGCCGCCGTTATTGAACCATGTTCATAACGTGTTCCACGTATCCCAGTTACGGAGGTATATACCAGATCCCAGTCATATCATTGATTTCGGCGAGGTCGAAGTCGCGCAGGATGGGACGTTTGAAGAAAGACCGGTCAAGATACTCGAGAGTCGAGTTAAGCAGTTGAGGAACAAACCAATCGTTTTGGTCAAAGTTCAATGGTCACGCCATGGAGTGGAAGAAGCCACATGGGAAACGGAAGATGACATGAAGTCCAGATATCCCGAGTTATTTTCGTCTTGAGTTTCGGGACGAAACTCCTTTTTAGTAGGAGAGTATGTAATATCCGGATTTATTACTGTGTATTTTACCTGTATTCGAACCCTGTATTATTCGGATTTGTGGTTTTGATTATTGGAGTATGATATTTCTTGCATTGGCATCCTTGTACTTAAGTATATCATCATGCAAAATTTCTCATGCAAACTCGTGATAGCGCATGCTAAGAATGTAGCTTAACGCGCGCTATCGGGCTACTACTAGCGCACGCTATGCATGTAGGAGTTGCGTGCGCTAAGAACTCAATTATTGAGCGGGACGGCTAGCACATGCGCCAGCCGGGACAATGGGTCCGGATAAGATTCCCGCGGATGAACCTGGACAGTTCTGAAGTCAACTCTTATTAGCGCGCGCTAAGGAAGCTTAGTAGCGTGCGCTAACTTGTTAAAATGCAGAATATTATAAATGAGACAACAACCCGTTTTGGATTACATTTCATCCGTCCATTCTTCATCCTTGAGAGGCCAGAGAGCTGTAATAATCCCTCTACACACTTAGAACACACCTTGTTGGTCTTTGTATATTGGTTATCACTTGGGAGTAATCATTGAAGTGGAATAGCACCTTGGAGTGGCACATAACCAACCGGAGTCGGATTCTACCTTGTGGTTCAGTGATTTCGGCATATTAAGGTATGTTCAACCTATCACCAGTCTTAGATTTGGATTCCAAGGGATAAGATGATCATGTTAACGAGATATTGAATTTCATTAGTGAATTATTCAACAACATCATGTTTAGAAGATTAGAATGTCTACAATTACGATATTATTGTTGGAACCTTGAAATCGGAATCCTAGTACTTCAAATGATAAGAGAAACATTCTGAAGTTAACAATCCGTATGATTTATGTTATCTTTGTGATCATGAATTGGAGGTGATATTATAAGAACTTAAAGGAAGAATCATCTTAGGAAATATTCTTTCGTATAAGTTGGAATTGTTAGTTCACCTCAAGATGAAGTCTGAATATGTATAATGATAGTGGAATCTAATACATCAACCGGAGATCACCAACTTCACATGAGAATTGTAATCAAGATGGATTATGGTGTTATGACGATTATACGTATACTTGCATCTCGAAGTTGTTATTATCCTTGAGATCATTCATAAGGGTTATGAACATAACATGAAGTCGGATAACAAACATCAAATCACTGAGGAATTCGTTTACTTCATCACCATTTGTATAATCTGCTGCCCTCCAGTGAACTGCCATGCACTCTTAGCATGCGCTAAACTACGTTAATTAACGTGCGCTATCGTGTATGTTTAGCGTACGCCACATTTGCAACTTAGCGTGCGCTAAGTCATCAAAGTAGTCGATTAGGCGGAGGTGAAATCGACCGTGCATGGTTAGCGTACGCTAGGCTGTGTGTATTGCGTGCGCTAATGAGTAGCATTAACGTACGCTACATAGGATGTGTAGCCCGCGTTAAGCTATCCAGACAGATTGCATATTAAGGACTTCCTACAGAAATTGTTGAATTGTTAGACGTTCATTCGACATGAAATGAATTCTGTGCTATTTCTTTTGTTAAGGTTTGAGCTTAACACGTGATTGATCGAAGGGGACGACCTTCGAGTATTTTGATATTTGTGGAAGTTTGTTCTTGTCAACAAACCGAGGCAAGTACTCTAATTAGAATTGTTTATATTATGACAATGTGATTGTATTGTGTAAATATGTTGTGATTATATGTCCACCATGCGTTGATCCGACGGGAATCATCATGGGAATCTATAGATGTGTGCGTTGGATCGTTGGACAGGTAGTTCCACCATGCGTTGGTCCGACGGGATCATCATGGGAATCTATAGCTGTGTGCGCTGGATCGTTGGAATACCATCAATATGTTGAAACTGTTATGATATGATATCTGTTGTGGATATTCTCGTTGGAGAAACTTGTTATGATATAATTGTTGATTATATCACTGTTGTATGATTATTGTACTTGTACTAGCATCGTTGTGCTAACCCCTTCGGGGGTGAACATTTGTGTATGTTCAGGATCCAGAAGAGTGGGGAAACAACCACTGGAGATGCATGACGACGAGGGTGCAGAGTGATGTTCCGACCGGGTTTACTGTCTGTCATTTGTTGGTTATTTTAATAAGTACTCGAGTACGTCGTCGATTTATAATGTTTGGATTTTAGTGATGTAATAATAACTCTTCTTGGAATATTTGTAATTTCGATTTTGAACCAGTCGGTTGAATTTTATTTCAGAAATTTCATAAACTGGTATCTGTTATTGTCATTTCCTTTATTCAGCCTTGTAAATTCTTATGTAAAGGATTTACGGCGCTGTAATATTCCTGAATATATCGGGGGTGTTACAGATGATAACTTTGATAGCTTGATAATTTCGATAGATTGGGTTGGTAACTGTAACTTATCTTCAGCATCTTGATGTGATATATATAGTCTCTGAAATATATATCCGTTGAGATGTAACCATTTGAATGAGATTCTGTTCCAACGGGATGATCCAGATTTAGCGGGATTTGAAGATATGTTGACTGACAGTATTTAAATACTTTATCCTTGAGTATTTAAATACTTCTTCATTCAACGGGACTTGACTTCTGAAGATTCCTTCTTTGTCTTGTTGTGAGCTGTATGGAAGATAACTGTATTGGAGATTCGAGACAGTTTCCATACTTGGTCTTTATAAGACTTCTTTCTTTATCTTGAAGGGTTTCACTATTTGCTGGATTCGAGACAGGTCTTCGATACAGGTTGATGCTTCAACACTTCGATACAGTTTCCTTTACTGTATTGAGGATTGGCATATATGTCAAAACCTCTTATCAAATATCATTCGATACAGGGATTGAATATTCCGGTTGTTTCGATACAGGGTTCTTATTTTCCCAACAATTTCCCCCCTTTTGACAATTTTCCAAGACTTCAACTTTCTAACTTTCAAGTCTTCTTGATGATGCCAAAACCTTCTTCATGAAATAGTCTTCCTTGATGAATTCTGGCAGATTTCTTGGTCTTCTGTCAAAAGGTCTGTCTTTCAGCAACTTAGTCTGTCTAATGAATTGCTCGCAGGCAAATTCGATATAGCTAAGAATATTTACAACTTAAGCTTATGATTGGCACGCATGCACAATCTTACAATGTATTCTAAGCATACAACTGAAATTATGAACTGTTTCGTAGACAAGTTCGTACAGCTTATTTATCAACAAGTTTCTATGCTTGTGATAGTTATCAAATAATCTAAGTAATCATACATCAACACAGTAGATTACGAGTTGTAATCTTTCAAGACAAACAAACATTTTTATTGATATACAAAATAAATTGAGTACATGGTTTGCTGTTTCTAAGAAAAATTACAAAGACAATACGTAATTAAATTACACGGATTTCAGCTCCTATAGTGATCTGCATGTCTCCATGGCTTTCTTCCTGGATCATTCTCGGTACCACGACACCAGTTCTATAGGGAATCATTGCCTCGATCCTGGTATATAGCTCTTCCTTCATAGGATTTATCAAAGGCAAGAATCCAGTCTTCTGGATGGGTGATCCGATCTCCTCTTCTGTGTTTGGATTTCATATCGATCTGGAGAGGGAGTTTTCCGTCTTCTAGCATCTTCGTGAATTTCTCTGCGGCCTCCGCTAAAGTCTTGTAGTTTTTGAAGATGGCGGATTCCGTGATGAGTTTAACAAAGTATCTCATCAGTTCGTTCTTCCTCCATTGCTTCACTTCATCGGCAGTAGGATGGCGGTTGGTCGGCAGACAAATTTCAGAAGGTCTCTGGATAAGATTTTGCCACGGAACATTTGGATCATGAAATTCTGGTCGGGAGCCTGAAATCCTAAAACTTTGGGTGGGAGGGGCTAGCTTGTTTAATTCGGCAGTGATGCTGTCTTGAGCGGCCTCAAATTCCCTTTCTTGTTGTATCCTGATTCTCCTAGCAGCTTCTCTTGCCTCTTCCCCCTTTTTGACTTCATCAAGACGTTCTAGGATCTCTAATACAGCATCCTGTTTCGTCTCGATGTTAGTCATTCATTCTACAAGGGCGGAAAGTGTCTGCGACATGTCCTGGATACATTTGTCGTGGGCGCGCAGTTGAGAGCTGTTTTCAATCATGGCACATGCGGTCTTGGCTTCAGCTATTCGCGTTTTGGTTGCTTCTTCCTTCAGGAGTTGCTCCTGCTTGTCTTCCATGATTTTCAGAGCTTGTTTGAACACTTCTGGCAAAATAACGAATGCCTCAACAACACGAGATACTTCATGTTGTAGAGTGGTCATCTCTTCCACGATAGAAGTATGCATCCAATTTAATGCTTTTTCAACAGAAGACAGAGCATTCACTGCATCCTGGATGAATACAGTTTGAAGACCAAGAGCACGCAGGCGCTCTTTCCTAGCGGCAGAAATTGGAGAGTCTGGTTGAGCAAGGTCCTCAGAGAAGTTCAACCTCCTTAGGTTCACGGGTGGGCGTGCACTAAGTTGGACATCCTCAGGTACGATACCGTCCTCGGATTCCAAGGTTGAAGGGGTGGGAGCAGCTTGTTCTGGTTCGGCGGCAGGGGGTTGAGAGTCCTCCTGTTGTGAAGTTTCGTCAGTAGACATGGATACAGGAGCGACTGAATTATCCTGTTGTCTCTCAGTGACAACTTCTTCTTGAGCGGCGGCAGGCTCGGGTGCCTGTTCCAAAACTATTTCAACTTCCTCGACTTGAGGGACTGATTCCTCCTCGTCGGGAATGTTCTCTGGCTGTGGCGAATGGGGCTTATTCTGGGTTGATGGCCCTTCGTCGTCCTTTGGTGTAGAGGCGTCTTTATCTTGAGCCTCTTCGCGACTCATCCTCAGACCAGCTTGAAGAGCTTCGTCGTCGTCGTCTGAGTCATTATCATCGTCGTCTTTTGGATTAGGGGGAGAGTCCTCTGACTTGTCTTTACCTTTCCTCCTTACGTCAGATTTCTGCAGAAGATGGCTTTCAATCAGTTCCTTGCAGAAAGGATTGTCCCATCGGATCAGGGCTTCAATTTCCATTGAGCCCGTCACTTCTGATACGAATCTTTCTTCTTGGCTCCAATCGCTCCAGTTATACAATTTGTCGTACGGAGCTAGCCTGTAGCCTTTCCATTGCAAAAATATTTCGTAGGCGTGTTCAATTTGAACAGAGAGAAGGGTCTTATGAATAATGGTGTCAGGGGAGGGACTACGTACAACGTCTGGAGACGCTGTAGAGAGGGATTCCTGTACAGGTATGGGATCCTGCATGGAAGTGGGATTCCTTACAGGGGATGGTGCCCTGAAGGAAGATGGATCCTGTACGGGTGTGGGATCCCGCAGAGGAGAAGTAGCTTTTGGCTCCAAATGGGCAGCCGACTCACTAAAGTCTTTCTCGTTGGCAGATGTCTCATCATCCGTCCTAGCCGCCAAAGGCTCAGGATCTACTGTCGATACAGTAGTGGACACCTCTTCCATAGGGGTTGGGCCCTGGGGTTGTTCTTCAGTGGGTTGAGCCACGGGGGAAACTTCTTCGGAGGGCTTGATAGATTTGACTTTAGAAAGCCTCCTAAGTTTCTTCTTTGGCTTCTCACCAGCAATGAGTTTCTTGTTGTGAGATCTTTTTCTCTTCTTCGAAGACTCCACGTCCTGGGACTTCAAAGATACATCTCTTGGGTTATCAGAAATTGGCATGCTTTCGGTTTTCAGGTGGTTACATACCATGGTGGTTTGGTTATATGCAGTGGGCATGACACCTCCTAGGTATATCCTGGAGATATTCTTCTTAGCATCAGCGCCTTGCGACAGACCGCATTTCGTCAGGATATGGTTTAACATCAAACCAAAAGATTTCTTCTGGGTGGCCGGCTTGCACACTCCTTCTTGCAAGCGCTTCAGGATTATCTGGCACCAGTTGACCTTTTCACAGGTCAGAATTGCCACCATCATCCTGAACCTCAGGTTAGTGCACATTTCGAACGCACCAGTTCGATTTTCAATGATCCTGCAGCAAAAATCCTGAAGATACACATAAGGGAGACAAAAATTTTTCTTGTGACATGTGTTCTGAACCATGTCAATAACTTTGGAGCCTGTGAACAATCCATAAAATTTAGTTATCAGTGCTTGAGACCCAAACGTCTCAAGCTGATCCATTGTCAGGCCGTCAGCAGGTAGCCTATAGATGTTCTGGAGCAGATCGCTATCAATAAAAATCTCAACTCCTTGAATAGTGGCGGTGATGTCAGCAACGTGACCTCCTTGGGGCAGCGACAAAAAGCGTACGACGGCGTTGAGGTAAAATTCCTCAACCAGATGAGCATCGTACTTATCAGCGGTTTGACTTCCAAGGCGATAGAGGCCTTGTTGACGAAGACAAGTGATGATGTACTCCATGGGTTGAACATCATTGGTTTCAGCAAGAATGCGCTCAATGACAACAGATCTTGAAAATATCCGGCCATCGATGATGTTAGCAGTCTTCTTCAGTGCGGCCGAAGATGTTTGTCCAGCCATTTGATGATTTTGCAGGAAAAGTGAAAGAGAGTAACCGAAATATGCAGTAGAATGCAGAAAAGTATGTAAGCTGTTTTTGCTTGAGAACTCTTAAATTTGCAGAAAGCGTAAAGAGTCTCTAATGGCAGATTCAGTCCTTTTATAGTTGGGCGGCAAAATAGGGTTTTGCAGAGTACGAATGGTCATATTTTAAGGGATGGGAACCGCTTTTTGAAATCAACGGTCTGGATGGACTGAGTGTAACTGGTACACTTATCCATTTAAATGTTTAAAATATTAGCGGGTCCCACTTCTGACATTAGTTGATACCCTAAATGCCTCAAACGGCGGTTTAAAAACAATAAACAATTTTAAAACATCGCGGCTTTTGAGATTCAGTTGTCCAGATGACGTGTAAGACATTTAATGTAAATGACGTTTGACATAAACAGGGCACGTGGACAAAAATCATTTTGAAAAGAAATAATATTATATTATATATATACTGAATCGAAATCCTATAGCATGTGCTGTTTCCGCATTGATACAGCGTTACCCCTTAAAAGGTAAATATAGGTTTTAGATTCCATACAACAATTTTTGGATTAATGCTGTATTCATGGGTCATACTGTATTCCCCCTTAATTATTGCACGTCAGTTGTAGGATAATTCATGTCTTTGTCCACTACAGTGCTGTATTGACGGTTCTGAGTGTACAAATAATTAATGTTGGATACTATATTCTTGGGTCTTACAGCATTCCCCCTCAATTGTTGAGTAAAAGCAGTAAATTACTTACAGGGAGTCGGGCTGTAGCATTCCCAATTCTTGTCTAAGCATGTTGAATCTGGCTGTGTCGAGCGGCTTGGTGAAGATGTCGGCCAGCTGAATGTCTGTATGAACTTTTTCAAGGCGAACATCCTTGTTCTCGACGTGATTCCTTATAAAGTGATGCTTCATGTTGATATGCTTAGTGCGCGAGTGCAGGACAGGATTGTGTGTGATTGCAATTGCACTCGTGCTATCATACATGATTGGAGTATCTCTGGCATCGATTCCATAGTCTGACAATTGTTGCTGCATCCAAAGGATCTGCATACAGAAGCTACCAGCAGCATAGTACTCTGATTCAGCCGTGGAAAGAGAGTTAGCCAATTGCTTCTTACTGAACCAAGAAACGAGTCTAGGTCCAAGAAAGTGACAAGTTCCACTTGTACTCTTCCTATCTAGCTTGCAGCCTCCGAGATCCGAGTCGCTGTATCCAACTAAATCGAATCCGCCTTCTTTAGGATACCATAGTCCTGCATCGACCGTTCCTTTAATGTACTTCAGGATTCGTTTAGCTGTATTGAAGTGTGATTCCTTAGGTGCAACCTGATATCTCGCACACACTCCAACAGCAAACTGGATATCGGGCCTTCTAGCCGTTAGGTACAAGAGCGAACCAATGAGCTTCCTGTAGAGTGATTGGTCAAACGGCTTTCCGGCTTCATCAGCACTAATTTGCATGGAAGTGCTCATGGGGGTTGGCGAAGATTTGGAAGTGTTCATTCCAAATTTGTTGAGAAGCTCTTTACTGTATTTTTCCTGGTTGATGAAGATACCTGTAGGCAACTGCTTTACCTGCAAACCTAGGAAATAACTAAGTTCCCCCATCATACTCATTTCAAATTTACTTTGCATGAGATGAGAGAACCTTTGACATAAAGCAAGGTTAGTTGAACCAAAAATTATGTCATCTACATAAATTTGCACCATAAGAAGGTCATCGCCTTCCTGTATTTTGAATAAGGTCTTGTCCACAGCACCTTTCTCAAATCCATTGTTGGCTAGATACTGGGACAGGGTCTCATACCAGGCTCTAGGGGCTTGTTTAAGTCCATACAGTGCTTTCCTTAGCCTGTAAACTAGATCGATACCGTCTGTGTTGGCAAACCCTGGTGGTTGTTCAACATAAACTTCTTCTGCAAGGTCTCCATTCAGGAATGCACTCTTGACGTCCATTTGGTATACAATAAAGCTCTTATGGGCGGCAAAGGCTAAAAATATCATAATGGCTTCTAGTCTCGCTACAGGGGCGAAGGTTTCATCATAGTCTATGCCTTCTTCCTGACTATAGCCTTGTGCGACTAGTCTGGATTTATTCTTTATAATAAGTCCATTTCGATCCTTTTTGTTTCGAAATACCCATTTGGTTCCTATAACTGATTGATGTGTAGGTCTGGGTATAAGATACCATACATTGTTTCTTTCGAAACCGTTAAGCTCTTCTTCCATATATGTTATCCAATGAGAGTTATTAAGAGCGTCTATGGTCGAAACAGGTTTGGACTGGGCTAAGAATACAGCGATAGTGCACATATTGAGTTTCTAAGCTCGGATTGAGATTTCCATTCAGGAAACTGTGATATCTCAGCATCAGATTCTTCTTGTGCACAAAGTACATTTCCTTGTGTACTCTGTATTCTCCTACGAGTAGAAACACCAGCATTTATGTTTCCAATGATCAGCTCTTGCAGGTGATCTCTCAACCATCTTCGGTCGGGTTCTAATTCAGGATCCCGTACTGTGTCGAAAGATTTTATGGACACAGCTTCATCTTGTACAGCGTCGGCTTCATCCACGTCGATTCTTACAGTTGCGGGGTTGATTTCTAAATCAACGACATGTTCTATAGGAGTTGGAGGATCCAAGATAGAGAGTTGTTGGATGTTTTGGGTAACATCTTCTACTCCTGTAGGGTCATGGTGAGGTTCGGCGAACACTACATGAACTGATTCCTCGATCGTCAGCTTCCTTTTATTAAAGATTCTGAAAGCTTTGCTGACGGAGGAGTATCCTACGAATATTCCTTCATCTGATTTCTCATCAAAGGTTCTAAGTTGGTCCTTCCCATTATTTAACACATAAAACCTGCATCCAAAAATGTGGAAATACGAAACTAACGAAGTTTTGTTGTTCCATACCTCATATGCTATTTTGTTGTGGTGTTTGTTGACGATACATCGGTTTTGAGTGTAGTATGCTGTATTGGTTGCTTCACCCCAGAAACGCTGTGGCAACTTGCTTGCGGCAATCATTGTCCTTGTTGCTTCTTTCAACGTCCTATTCTTTCGCTCAGCAACACCATTTTGTTGAGGTGTATGGGCAGCTGAGTATTCGTGCTGTATTCCATTCTCCGAACAGTATTGCTCTATAAAGCGGTTAGTAAATTCTGTACCTCTGTCGGAACGAATGCACACGATACTCGATGCTTTTTCATTTTGCAACTTTCTCAGGAGCTCGGGCAGCTTTGATGTTGTTTCCTTCTTCTTGCTAAGGAAGATCGTCCAAGCATACCTGGAATAATCATCAACAACAACCATGCAGTATTTCTTACCTCCCAAACTTACTGGGTCTACAGGACCGTAGAGATCCATGTGTAGCATCTCCAACACTCTTTGGGTTTTAAGGTAGGATTTGCTCTTCAGGTTTGACTTGATTTGCTTGCCTTTCTGACATGGTCCGCAGACGCTGTCCTTCTTGAATGACATATTTGGCAAACCTCTAACCATTCACTGTCTTGAGAGCTTGTTGATTATCTTGAAGTTGACGTGAGACATCCTCTTGTGCCATAACCAGCTAAGATCTGCAGTGCCTTTGGCAACAAAGCATGGAATTGAGGAGCTCATAGGCTTCCAGTCAGCAATATACATGTTACTTGATCTGCTTCCTGTAAGCACAACTTCCTTGGTTTGGATGTTCTTGACTCTACAATGATCTATATAGAACTTCACCGAGAACTGTTTATCACAGAACTGGCTAATACTAAGTAGATTACACTGTAAGCCTTCAACATATGCAACATCAGTGACTTTGAATTTTCCTACAATAAGGGTTCCTTTCCCTCTTGTTCTTCCTTTTGATTTATCACCGAAGCGAACTTTTAGACCGCAACCTTCTACAAAATATGATAGCTTGCTTCTATCTCCGGTCATGTTCCGAGAGCATCCACTATCAAAGTACCAGGTATCCTCCTCTAGAATGTCATGTAACAAAGAAATTAAGTAGTTTTAGGTCCCCTTTGATTTTTGGGTCCATGTGTGTTAGTGCCTTTAGGTACCTAAATTTTCCTAACAGCAATAGGTTTACTGTAGGTCACATTCGGTACAGTGTTGCGGTATCTACGTGGGGCATACACGTAGTCGCTATAACCATGATAATTATTATGCATGAAAAATTCAGGGTTATTATTATTATTAATCCAGTACGAGTGCCGTCTTCGAGGTGGAGCCATTTTCTTAGGCCTAACAGCTTGCCTTCTGGGTCTCCAGTTGGATTCCCAATGCTGTTTTTGATACTGAACCGGCATCTGCTGTCTCGAGGGATAACGGGGCTCCTGTATCCAATACCTAGGCGTCTTTGTCTTGATAAATCTTGCCGTGCGGGCCTTTGGTAGTTGGATGCAGCCTTCCTTCTGAATGGCTGTTGGCGCTGTTGATATGCTCGGGGAGCATGCTGTTGAGTGCGCCTCACAGGTTGGAACGGCTTATGATTTTGCTGTCTGGAATAGGATTGTGGGGGCGGAATGGCAGCCTTCGATTTTCTCGGTGCAGAGGGTTCCTTCTCAGGACTCGAAGTTTCATTCGACACAGGAATGTGTGCCACACTCTTGACGAACACTGTACTAGTTTTCCCTTTGTTTGAACATGAGCTATATCCTAAGCCACTTTTATCATGAGCATATTGCCCAGTGCTCAGAATTTCTTCCATTCTTTTGGACGATTTCTCGAATGATTTCAGAATGGTCTCAAGTTCATCTTCTCGTATTTCGAGAGTTTTGACTTTGGCTTGAAGTAGAACCAAATCATTTGTCTTGCTCTCATTGTGAGTTTTAACCTCACTCAGTTCATGAGGAAGTTGATGATTGCTCTCCATGAGTTTTTCAAAATCGACTTTGCTGGTTTCACAATCAATGGACATATTTTCATAATTTATCTTCAGCAAGTCATTTTCATCTTTCAGCTCTAAATTGGATAATTGAAGCTGGATGTTCTCAGTTTTCCATGTCTCATGGGCCTTTTGAATGTTTTTAAATTCATTCATCATGTTTTCAAAAGTATGAGATGCATTTGACGGAATAGCTGAGGTTGAGCTTACCTCATCGTCGCTGTCTTCACCTTCTGGAATGTCTTTGGCCATAAAGCACATATATGCTTTATCATTGAACTCATCGTCAGATGAATCACTTTCAGTGACCACCTGAAGACATTCTGCTGCTTTGGATGGTGTGGGGGAGGCGTCTGATTCTCCAATTAGGGCCTTGAGCTTGTCTTTCCAAGCACGTCTTCTTTCATCTCTCTCTTATTGCTCGGCCTCAGGCAACCTTTGGACTTTAGGATGAGGACATTTATTTACATAATGCCTTGGTCTCCTGCAATTATAGCACACGTTAGCATCACCAGATGATGTTTCGGTACTTACCTTGTGGACAGGTTTGGGCCTGTAGGGAGTCTTTCCAGACTGTTTGATGAACTTTTTGAATTTGTGCATGAGAAGCGCCATTTGATCTTGAGACAGGATGTCGTCCTCACTATCAGCATTCTTGTGACTAGGCCTCGGCATTTGGGCATCTTTGTGTCGACGATTCGATCTGACTGGTTACGTGACCTTTGATGGAGATTCTTCAGCTTTCTCTCTTCTGTCAATATCATACTCAAAATCTTTGAGGTCAGAGAAGAGATCAAAAGTAGATATTTCATTAAGATTGCAAGATACACGCATAGCTGTGGTCTTAATGTCCCATCGGGCTGGGAGAGATCTGAAAATTTTTAAATTCTTCTCCTTTTGAGTGTAAATTTTGCCCAACGCTTCAAGTTCACCAACAATAACAGTGAATATGAGGTCAAGTTCCTCAAGTGTCTCAGTTGGTTTCATTTCGAAAGATTCAAATTGCTGAGTCAGTTTTGAAATCTTGTTTTCTTTTGAGAGCTCAGTTCCCTCACAAATCAACTTGAGTTTATCCCAGATTTCTTTGGATGTTTTGCAGCTCTTTACCTTCGAGAACGTGCCTTTGTCAAGAGTGACAAATAACGCGTTCTTAGCCACATTGTTGAGATTGGCTCGCTTTCTTTCATCTGTTGTCCATTGCTCGCATTCCTTCTCGAGCATCTCAGCATGGGCTTGTCCTTCAATCCTTGCGGCCGTGTTTACCTTCATGATCTTGATAGGGCCATCCTATACCACAAAAATCATCTCTTCGTGCATTGCTGCAAGATGAGCCTCCATCCTAATTCTCCAATCATCAAATTCGTTAATAGAGAACATAGGCACTTTGTTGATCATAGAGGTATCCATGTGATAATACAGAAATGAAAGAGACTGTTTTGAAAATTAAGTGATTTTGGATCTGATTCGGTTAAAAATACGACTGATTCTTTTTAGAATCAACCGCTCCGATACCACTTGTTGGCCACTAAGTATACTGGATACAGTTTGGGAAATAGTTTAAACAACAAACTGTACAGATTTTAAATCTGAGTGCGTAGCGGAAGTCTTAGATACAGTAGGTCGCTGTGGATACAGCAACAAAATGTGTAGTGTATACTTAATTAATCACAGTAATTAAAACAGTAAAAACTAAAGGTAAATAACACAGTAATTAAAGTGGTTCGAGGTAAACCCCTCTACGTCTACTGGTCCTCCACACAGGAGTAAAAATTTTATTATAATTACTACGTACACAACTACGTAATTATAACAACACACAATCAATATATTGTTCACACAGATTGATATAAAGATCTTAGCTTCAACCGTTCACACAGATTGGTTTTGAGCTAATGCTTTGACTTGCTTCTTCACACACAGTTCTGAAGCTTCGTCTTCTTCAATGCAAATCCTTCACACAAAGTTTCGGAGAAGCACAGATTACTCAGTCCACACAGGGCTGATCTGGGTTTGTTCAAAGTATAGAACAGATGGTGAACAACAACTTTGACTTTAAGAGCTTTCAGCTGATGAAGTGTTGTTCAAGATGATGAGCACTGTATATCTCTTTTGATCTGAGTTGCAGTGAGCTTAGGAGATATGTTTTGCTCTGATGATAACTTTGATAGCTTGATAATTTCGATAGCTTGGGTTGGTAACTGTAACTTATATTCAGCGTCTTGATGTGATATATATAGTCTCTGAAATATATATCCGTTGAGATTTAACCGTTTGAATGAGATTCCGTTCTAACGGGATGATCCGGATTTAGCGGGATTTGAAGATCAGTTGACTGACAATATTTAAATACTTTATCCTTGAGTATTTAAATACTTCTTCATTCAACGGGACTTGACTTCTGAAGATTCCTTCTTTGTCCTGTTGTGAGCTGTATGGAAGATAACTGTATTGGAGATTCGAGACAGTTTCCATACTTGGTCTTTATAAGACTTCTTTGCTGTACTGAAGGGTTTCACTATTTGCTGGATTCGAGACAGGTCTTCGATACAGGTTGATGCTTCAACACTTCGATACAGTTTCCTTTACTGTATTGAGGATTGGCATATATGTCAAAACCTCTTATCAAATATCATTCGATACAGGGATTGAATATTCTGGATGTTTCGATACAGGGTTCTTGTTTTCCCAACATTGAGATCGGATCAGATTCCCTTCATTACGTATGTAAGCTTAAGTTCTTTACGTACGTAAAACTGAAGAAATAACGTATGCTAAAGTACAGCAGTAGTATACGTTAAGCACTAAGGACTTAACAAAAAATGCAACAATCTACACTACGTCTAACAATCAAACATAGTACGAATGACAATTATAATTAATTTGATCCTGATATAACAAAATCAATAATCATTATACGAAATGCAACATGATAAAACTATACCCAAATTATCTGAACAATACAACCGTAAATAAGAAAGATTACAGTCGGATATTACATGTATATCATTGGTGTGATGTGGAAGTTTTTTTTATTTTGTGGTTTGGATTTTGTAGTTAGTTATGGCCAATGAGTTTGCAAAACTCCATCCGGATGATCCACTTGGTATAAAGGTGACAAGGAAGCAGGTTTACAGGGTTGGAAAATTCCTAAATCCATCAAGGACTTCGTGACAGGTCTTGATACACCAAATGCAGTTCCATGGTCAAATTGTGTCGTTGTGTACTGCAAATTAATGTGTTTTATGAAACTGGGCCTATTTAAAAGCACTGCGAGCACTCCAGTTATATTAGATAGTGATGATGATGATGATTTAGAGATTTCTCAGAAGACAAGTAAAAAATAAGATGAAAATGAGGTTATTTTAGAATAAGTTGAAGTTCATAGAGATGAAGCTGATACAGAAGATACAAGACTAAAAAAACAGCAATAAATGGGGAAAGGGGATCTAAATGATTGTGGTTTTTAAGTTAATTTTAGATATTTTGGTGTGATGGTGATGAATTATAGTTGTTATGGTCACAGTGATGAACTTTTGTTATGTAAAGTTATATGCATTTGGTGTAAACTATTGCTCTTTAAATTGTGCTACTTTGTTATGGTTAATGTTTGCCTCCATATTCACCTTTATTTTCTTTATGTTATTGAACACTTAAATTTCAATTCAAAAATAAAGAAAATAGAGACAAAATTATGCATTTCATTTCAACTTATAATCAGAATAATGAATCATTACGAATCAAAATTATGCATTTCATTTCAACTTAGATAGTCACAAATATCAAAATACATAACCAATTTAAGTTTCATGGTATGGACATCCCCTTATGTCATGGTAATCATTATGACAAATGCTACATCTCTTCTTCTGCCAGCGCCTTTGCCTCGTTTGTTCATCCATTTCTTGAGTTTCTTCTGGAGGGATATTCAAATCCGCACCACCTATGGAAATGAACACTTTGCAAGATTTTCTATCGTGGATGGTTCCCTTACACCTACCGTACACCTAAGGTCGTCTACCTGCGGACAAATTTTCAACAGCGGACCGTTCACGACTCATCCTTGGTTAGCCGGCTTGTCGTACCTCCTCTGGAGGTAAGCAAACGATGGATGAGATCTCCGGTGGGACATTCCACTCATCAGGATGTGGTATATGATTAATATGCTCCTTATAAGTCTCTCTAAGGCGTTGTTGCTTGAAATAACGACTACCAAAATCATACACAGACAAACCATTACCAGCGCGCCTGTTACAATAAGCAATTATGTCACACACATAGACAAAGCATTGAATGATATGCACATTAGAGCAAAATAATTACCTTATAGCGACAACAACTTGACGACATAGAATCTGAACCAAATCAAACTCCCAACAACAACATGTCCAGGTTCGAAGGTCGACCACATAAGAAACTTTGTTTTCTTCGACTTTATAAACAAGTGGGGTGGTAGCTCGAACAGTAAGAGTCAGACTGGCTTGCACAGAGTTAGAGAGCTTTTCAAATGTGTGCATTGTCAACTCATGGTCTCTTGATGCAGCTTCCCCTACTTCTCGTCAAACCAGTTCTCTAAAATTAGGCGAAATATCTCAAGTAACGAGCAAACAGGTAAACGCCTCGCTCACAACATACGATAATTAAAGCATTCAACATCATTGGATGTCAAGAAGTTATAGCATCATACCGGACACTTCGACCTAGCCCACCTCTCCGTCACAATTTCAGAAAGGTGCCTGTGAGCCCCATTAGGGCTTTCAATATGTAGTTTCGAAAAGTAGTTTTCAAAAACCTCTTCACGATGCATGTAGGCAGTAGTTCTAAAGAGTCCTATAGCATGAGCACTGTAGGAGGTCAGATTTTTTGCAAGATGGTGATAGCACAACTCCTGGAATGCATTCGGATAGACGGACGAACAGCATTCTGAATGCTCTTATGTTGGTCACTCACATCAGTAAATCTACCGTAGGATTGTAGCATCTACACAGGTTATATAGAAAATAAGTCCACGACTCGTCGTTCTCTATCGGACCGAGACCAATTGCAAGAAGAAATACTTGCTCGTTCCCATCAAATGTGATGGCCGCAAATATAGTTCCTTTATTCCTTCCCTTCAGGTGGGTCCCATCAACTATAATCACCGGCCGAAGGCACGTATCAAATGCCCTAATACTCTGTCCGAGTGCAACGAACATGTGGCAAAGCACTCCCTCATGAGTCGTCTGCAAATCATAAATCGTCCATAGATTACGCTGTTTCAACAAATACAAATAAGATGGGAGCCTCTGACACGACTCATCAAAGCCATCATATGTATTTTCTATTGCTATATTCATCATCCGGAGAGCAAAACTATATAGCATGTCGATGCCATACTCTCTACGCATCTCTGCAATCATATCCTTTGGCATCTAAGTGACCCCTGTAATATCCGCAATTTCGAATTTCGGTAATTTTCTTTTTTCGGAGGAAGTTTGTTTTGATAACTCTAACATGACTGTTTCGTCATTCCGAGAATGATTAATTCTGCACTTTTTGTCATCCGAGTTCGTTTCGGTGTCGTTTTGTTGAGTTCTGTGTCCTTAATCGACTTTTTCACGTGGGAGTTCGACTTTGTAAAGTCATCATTAATTCTTTGAAACTCCAAAAATTCTGAATCTTTGCAACGTTATAGAGCATTAAGTTAGCTTTCCAATGGTTCAAACGGTGAGTCAATCGGAGTCCATACGAAGGAGTTATGGTCGAAATAGCTAAGACTACACGATGTGCCTTTTTCGTGTTGGAATGGACTGTACCGTGTGCCGCGGCACACTTCAGCTGTGCCGCGGCACTAAGCTGATTCCTGGGCGTTTTTCTTGGCTCTGGGCCGCGGCACACTTGTCCTGTGCCACGGCACACGGGCTTTTTCTGCGTTTTTTAGCAGATTTTCGAGGAGAAACATTCATTTTCTCCTCTCTTCTTCCTCCTACCATTCTAGGCGATTCTAAGGGCGATTTTGGGCGATTTGAGTGCTCCAAAACTTGTAGAGATCATCCACCTCAAGTCTTGTTGTAGATTTTCGACCTCTACTTGAATCCTTCATCCAAATCAAGGTATTTTGGCTTGAACCCTTGTTTTTGTAGATTTGGGGATTTTCCTTTTTGATTTCGATTCCAATCCATTTTTGATCAATTAATTGTTGTATAAACATTGTTTTGAACTTGTTCTATGGATTGGATACTCGTATCTTTGGTTCGTTCGACCCGAGGGGTGATTTCTTTGTTCTTGAAGGGTCTTGAACATTTAATGTTCGATTAAATGTTCGAATGAGTTCCCTTTGATAGTTTGTTGGGATTTCCGTTGTTTTCGGCCTTGATTCTCGTCGTAATCATGTTTTATTATTCCTTACGGAGGATTATAGATGCTCGATGATTCCGATGTTGAATTCCGTTGGTGATTGATGATTCATTTGGTGTTTTCCCGTAGTAATTTCGGTGTTATCGCGTTCTAGATAGTGTTCGGAAAATTGAGGGCTACCCGGCCGTATCCGTTCATTTTTCCATTGCTCGTGATATCGAGGCAAGTACCTTGCCCATACTATTCTTGTTTTGTGAATATGATAATTGGTGATCGTCTTTATATATTTGTTTGATTGTTTAAAACGAGTTTTCAAAAGATTTGGTTAGCCTCGTTAAAGGCCCTCTTTCAAAATCGTGTGTGTTTTGTGATTGGTGTGTTTCTCGAACGAGTATGTGAATCTTATGGACATGTTTGGTGTTGATGATGCACTTGGTATTTGCGTGTGGACGTATATTGTTTCATTTCGGTCCATTGTGGTTGACGTGTTGTTTTACTAAGTGTTTGATGCCTGCAGGAGAATTGTTTGGATATCCTAGGTGTGATATGTTACTCGTGCTTGAGTTTGATTCGCTTGCCATCTCGGGAGGGTCCTTCGAGGCCTCGAGTGGGATTCGTGGCTTCGTCCGGTCCTAGGTGACGTGTGGTGCTTGAGTATTTCGCTAGCCAGCTCGGGAGGGTCCGACGGGATCAAGGAGTGGGATTTGTGGCTTCGACACAGTCCTAGGCGATGTGAGTCCGTGTTTTGTGAATGGGTTTGCTCACCTCGGGAGGGTTCGACGGGAAAACTGAGGTAATTCCAATGGCTTCGACACAGGTTCACGAGTGAAACTTCACCGCTACGTGTATATATTTTGTGATTGTTTTTCGCTCACCTCGGGAGGGTCCGATGGGATCACGGAGGGAGTCCAATCGTATAGCCCTGGATTCACGAGTGCGGTTGCTTATGTTTTGTGAATGTGTTTGCTCACCTCGGGAGGGTTCGACGGGGCCATGGAGGGAATTCCATTGGCTTCGACCTGGATTCACGAGTGAAACTTCACGGGTGCGTGTGTATTTTATGTCCGTCGAGGACGCATGACGTGGGCTTTTAACCTTGTGTATTATGGTTGGTTTTATTTGTGAAAACAAAACATTTGGGCTGTGACCCTGTTGATTTTTGGAAAGCGAAGAATTCGGTAATCCTAAATTGTTTCCTATTAAAACTCTCGATGGCAATTCAAACTGTTTTATAAATAGTTTTCCCTTGCTTTGCGACCTTTCAGTTTTTAGAATGTTTTACCAAACTCTTGCCTCGGGAAGTACTTTTCGTCACATTTGGATTTTTGAGGATTCTTGATTATTATTGTTCTTGGAACTTTGAGGATTCCTGGTTATTGTTATTCGTGGAATGTGAATTGTATGGCTCGTATTTGCACTTGTACTTGCACTAGCAAAACAGTGGAGTTTTGCTAACCCCCGAGTATTCGGGGGGTGGATGTCTATTTTTGCATTAAGGTTTTGGAGCATAGCACAGGGTCGGCGCGAAGGATGATGAAAGATGAACGATACTAATCACACGAGGTTCCGTTGATGTCGTATTGGTCCAGTTGTATTTTCTTTTCCGCTGCGGTATCTTTTCCCCGTTGTACGGGAGTTTATTGTATTTTGACCCCTACGTGGGTATGTGTTTGGAATTGAGTTGTATGTTATTATTGAAAGACCAAGTCGGTCTACTGAGTCATTTTAGCCTTAAAGGCGATGTTTAGATGTTTGATTTTAGTTATCAGCCTGGTAGATCCTCGAGGAGAGGGTCTACGGCGTGTAATATCCCTGAGTGGATTGGGGGTGTTACATAAATGGTATCGGAGCTTAGGTTGAGGAAACCTAGGCTGTCGGGTCAAGTCGTGTTGTTTGAGTCTTGTTTCGTCGGATTTTATCTGACTGAGTCGTGTCGCGACGCGTCGTCTGAGTTGGTTGGTCGTGATTAGTATCGTGGGCGATCATCATCTTCGTGCGACCTGTGGATGTAAGTCTCCCTTCTTTGTGTTGTGCCTCGTGTGACACGAGCTATTTTTATGATTATGAGTTAATTGACGGAATCCTCTTATGGATTTTGATTTCTTGATATGCGGTTATTTGACCCTCATATTTCGTTCATATGAGGAGTAGTGTTGCTGGATTGTGCATGTTTGACTTTATTTCTTTTATCCGCTACGTGAGTTCTTTCGTAATGGCTTTCGATATTTTACCGACTGAGTTTTATTTCGAAAATCGATTTCCTTAGTCGAGTTTTGGCATTTTGGCCTTGAATATTTTATGACGGTTTGATAAATGATCATGTGAGTTTTTAGGCATTCTAGCCTAATAGATTTTTGAAAACCTTGAGTATCTTAGAAAATAAATTTCGAGATGTCCTTTAAAATGAATTATTTTCTCGCGATACTTTCAAGGTGCCTTCTAGTGTCGCAATACGTTTCAAAATTATTCCAATTGAGGACCAAAATATTTTGAGATATTTTCAATTATTTTTAGAAATGCAGTTGCTTAGAACCAAGTGTCGAATATTTCTGAAAGTTTCAATTTAAAGGAGAGTGTCCTCGTTTTATCAAATGCAAGATAGTTTTCAAAGTCTCGATAATGGTGTTTGTACAACTTTTTGAAAATGTGATACTCAAGATCAACTGGTGTTTTCCAAATTGTTTTTCAAAATGTGATTTTCGTTTTCTTTAAAACCTATCAATTCCCGTTGCGGTCAGGGAATGTATGTATGATGTTCGCATTATCGTTATGATGTTAGCTTCCGAATATGATCGAATTGGTGGCATGAACGTTGAGGCGTTGCCACGTATTTGTAGTACTAGCCCTCTGTGAGAGGTGTGAACTGGTATTTACTGTTTGTCGCATCGTGGTGATTTGCGTGTTGTCGCACGAGTGTGAGCTGTTGAAGCTTGGGTTGGTGTGTTCATGTATATGTGTGATTATTTCGTGATGGTTGTAATTATGTGCTGGTTATCGTTCGGGCCGTTGAAGTCGCCGAACGATACCGTCGTTGCTATAGTGTTTGTGTGTGTATTACTTTACGATGGTAATCGTTGTATATGATATGTGTTATGATTCCTTGTTGTGCTGAGTTGGCATATCCGCTATGTTGTTTTGCGACGTTATGTCCCATTATATCTAGCATTTGTATTTTCGGTATGCCCAGCCGAGGCGTTTCAACCGTGAGGCGCCGGGGCATGCACGTGTAAATTGTCCTTCACGTCAGTAACGCGTTTCAAGTGGACTCGAGGGACACCGAATTCAGTTTTGCGAATTGGCTACCGAGACTTTCGGAGTTCGCGCTTCAGCACAGATATCAGAATCGACTTTGAGAGGCCTTTGAAGGATGATTCTGTCGATTGCCTGTTGTGTCGTCTCCTTGATTTCGTTATTGTGAGTAGCGGGGACGACCTTCTTTTAGAAGAGGTCGAATATAATACCCGTATTATTTTGGCTTCGCATTTTCTCTTTCTCAATTCTATAGACTCGCTCGTGTTCGTTGATACTTTCGAACTTGTTCGTATTCCGGTTTCATCGTTCGAACGAGCCGTGATCTTGTTTTGGGTCGATCGGTTATCATTACTTTTCGAGTTCGGTTCGATTCTTGTGAACCTTGTTCTAAGTAACACCCTTTGGTTCTACTAGCTCTTCTATTCGACGTGGATCGGATTTTGAATTTCTGTATTTTCGACTCCGTCAACTCGTTTATGTTCATTGACATTTCTGAACTTTCCCTATCCCTTGCTTTTGTTGATCGAACGAGTGTGGTATTGTTTTGGAATAACTCGTTTGTTGCTGTGACTTTTCAATCGCATTCCCTATCCTGTGGATCTTATGGGAATGCATGCCTTGTAGTTCTCACCAGATCATCATGGGAGTTGTTGTTTGAGTTTTATTATCCTTCGTATTTCGGACATGATTGTTCGATTTTTGTTGTCTCGATCGTTTGTTTGTTCGGTTTTTGTTCTCGTTTTGTGATTGTTGAACGTTCAGACTCCTTCGTAATTCCCTTAAGTTCGGGAAATTAGTCTCGTTTTCGATCTTCCAACCCTTGGGCGGTGGAATTCCGTATTAGTTCAGCGATTGGCTCGCGTTTCGATTGATGTACCGTTGGGTTGGTCAATCATACTGACTTTCGTTCGTTGCGTTTTGTGATTGTCGGATAATTGACTTGGCTATATTATCCGTTTGATGACGCTTGTCATTTGTTGGTTTTATTGTATCCCTAACGGCGACGTTGTGTTGGTCGTCGTGGAGCGTGTTTTCACGCCGTATGTCTCTTTGCGTTTCTTGCAGCGTTTCGCCGTTGGGCGCAAGTTTTCTATTTTTGTGTATCTCGTCGAGTTTTCCTGGCGGGTATATTGCTCCCCCTACTTGTTTTAAGTTTCGGGACGAAACTTCTTTTAAGGAGGGTAGAATGTAATATCCGCAATTTCGAATTTCGGTAATTTTCTTTTTTCGGAGGAAGTTCATTTTGACAACACTATCATGACCGTTTCGTCATTCCGAGAATGATTAATTCTGCACTTTTTGTCATCCGAGTTCGTTTCGGTGTCATTTTGTTGAGTTCTGTGTCCTTAATCGACTTTTTCACGTGGGAGTTCGACTTTGTAAAGTCACCATTAATTCTTGGAAACTCCAAAAATTCTGAATCTTTGAAACGTTATAGAACATCAAGTTAGATTTCCAATGGTTCAAACGGTGAGTCAATCGGAGTCCAGACGAAGGAGTTATGGTCGAAATAGCTAAGACTACACGATGTGCCTTTTTCGTGTTGGAATGGACTGTACCGTGTGCCGCGGCACACTTCAGCTGTGCCGCGGCACTAAGCTGATTCCTGGGCATTTTTCTTGGCTCTGGGCCGCGGCACACTTGTCCTGTGCCGCGGCACACGGGCTTTTTCTGCGTTTTTTAGCAGATTTTCGAGGAGAAACATTCATTTTCTCCTCTCTTCTTCCTCCTACCATTCTAGGCGATTCTAAGGGCGATTTTGGGCGATTTGAGTGCTCCAAAACTTGTAGAGATCATCCACCTCAAGTCTTGTTGTAGATTTTCGACCTCTACTTGAATCCTTCATCCAAATCAAGGTATTTTGGCTTGAACCCTTGTTTTTGTAGATTTGGGGATTTTCCTTTTTGATTTCGATTCCAATCCGTTTTTGATCAATTAATTGTTGTATAAACATTGTTTTGAACTTGTTCTATGGATTGGATACTCGTATCTTTGGTTCGTTCGACCCGAGGGGTGATTTCTTTGTTCTTGAAGGGTCTTGAACATTTAATGTTCGATTAAATGTTCGAATGAGTTCCCTTTGATAGTTTGTTGGGATTTCCGTTGTTTTCGGCCTTGATTCTCGTCGTAATCATGTTTTATTATTCCTTACGGAGGATTATAGGTGCTCGATGATTCCGATGTTGAATTCCGTTGGTGATTGATGATTCATTTGGTGTTTTCCCGTAGTAATTTCGGTGTTATCGCGTTCTAGATAGTGTTCGGAAAATTGAGGGCTACCCGGCCGTATCCGTTCATTTTTCCATTGCTCGTGATATCGAGGCAAGTACCTTGCCCATACTATTCTTGTTTTGTGAATATGATAATTGGTGATCGTCTTTATATATTTGTTTGATTGTTTAAAACGAGTTTTCAAAAGATTTGGTTAGCCTCGTTAAAGGCCCTCTTTCAAAATCGTGTGTGTTTTGTGATTGGTGTGTTTCTCGAACGAGTATGTGAATCTTATGGACATGTTTGGTGTTGATGATGCACTTGGTATTTGCGTGTGGACGTATATTGTTTCATTTCGGTCCATTGTGGTTGACGTGTTGTTTTACTAAGTGTTTGATGCCTCTGGGTGAATTGTTTGGATATCCTAGGTGTGATATGTTACTCGTGCTTGAGTTTGATTCGCTAGCCAGCTCGGGAGGGTCCTTCGAGGCCTCGAGTGGGATTCGTGGCTTCGTCCCGGTCCTAGGTGACGTGTGGTGCTTGAGTATTTCGCTAGCCAGCTCGGGAGGGTCCGACGGGATCACGGAGTGGGATTTGTGGCTTCGACACGGTCCTAGGCGATGTGAGTACTGTGTTTTGTGAATGTGTTTGCTCACCTCGGGAGGGTTCGACGGGACCACGGAGGGAATTCCAATGGCTTCGACCTGGGTTCACGAGTGAAACTTCACCGCTACGTGTATATATTTTGTGATTGTTTTTCGCTCACCTCGGGAGGGTCCGATGGGATCACGGAGGGAGTCCAATGGTATAGCCCTGGATTCACGAGTGCGGTTGCTTATGTTTTGTGAATGTGTTTGCTCACCTCGGGAGGGTTCGACGGGGCCACGGAGGGAATTCCATTGGCTTCGACCTGGATTCACGAGTGAAACTTCACGGGTGCGTGTGTATTTTATGTCCGTCGAGGACGCATGACGTGGGCTTTTAACCTTGTGTATTATGGTTGGTTTTATTTGCGAAAACAAAACCTTTGGGCTGCGACCCTGTTGATTTTTGGAAAGCGAAGAATTCGGTAATCCTAAATTGTTTCCTATTAAAGCTCTCGATGGCAATTCAAACTGTTTTATAAATAGTTTTCCCTTGCTTTGTGACCTTTCGGTTTTTAGAATGTTTTACCAAACTCTTGCCTCGGGAAGTACTTTTCGTCACGTTTGGATTTTTGAGGATTCTTGATTATTATTGTTCTTGGACCTTTGAGGATTCCTGGTTATTGTTATTCGTGGAATGTGAATTGTATGGCTCGTATTTGCACTTGTACCTGCACTAGCAAAACAATGGAGTTTTGCTAACCCCCGAGTATTCGGGGGGTGGATGTCTATTTTTTCATTCAGGTTTTGGAGCATAGCACAGGGTCGGCGCGAAGGATGATGAAAGATGAACGATACTAATCACACGAGGTTCCGTTGATGTCGTATTGGTCCAGTTGTATTTTCTTTTCCGCTGCGGTATCTTTTCCCCGTTGTACGGGAGTTTATTGTATTTTGACCCCTGTGTGGGTATGTGTTTGGAATTGAGTTGTATGTTATTATTGAAAGACCAAGTCGGTCTACTGAGTCATTTTAGCCTTAAAGGCGATGTTTAGATGTTTGATTTTAGTTATCGGCCTGGTAGATCCTCGAGGAGAGGGTCTACGGCGTGTAATATCCTTGAGTGGATTGGGGGTGTTACATAAATGGTATCGGAGCTTAGGTTGAGGAAACCTAGGCTGTCGGGTCAAGTCGTGTTGTTTGAGTCTTGTTTCATCGGATTTTATCTGACTGAGTCGTGTCGCGACGCGCCGTCTGAGTTGGTTGGTCGTGATTAGTATCGTGGGCGATCATCATCTTCGTGCGACCTGTGGATGTAAGTCTCCCTTCTTTGTGTTGTGCCTCGTGTGACACGATCTATTTTTATGATTATGAGTTAATTGACGGAATCCTCTTATGGATTTTGATTTCTTGATATGCGGTTATTTGACCCTCATATTTCGTTCATATGAGGAGTAGTGTTGCTGGATTGTGCATGTTTGACTTTATTTCTTTTATCCGCTGCGTGAGTTCTTTCGTAATGGCTTTCGGTATTTTACCGACTGAGCTCTATTTCGAAAATCGATTTCCTTAGTCGAGTTTTGGCATTTTGGCCTTGAATATTTTATGACGGTTTGATAAATGATCATGTGAGTTTTTAGGCATTCTAGCCTAATAGATTTTTGAAAACCTTGAGTATCTTAGAAAATAAATTTCGAGACGTACCTTTAAAATGAATTATTTTCTCGCGGTACTTTCAAGGTGCCTTCTAGTGTCGCAATACGTTTCAAAATTATTCCAATTGAGGACCAAAATATTTTGAGATATTTTCAATTATTTTTAGAAATGCAGTTGCTTAGAACCAAGTGTCGAATATTTCTGAAAGTTTCAATTTAAAGGAGAGTGTCCTCGTTTTATCAAATGCAAGATGGTTTTCAAAGTCTCGATAATGGTGTTTGTACAACTTTTTGAAAATGTGATACTCAAGATCAACTGGTGTTTTCCAAATTGTTTTTCAAAATGTGATTTTCGTTTTCTTTAAAACCTATCAATTCCGTTGTCCTGCAGGAATGTATGTATGATGTTCGCATTATCGTTATGATGTTAGCTTCCGAATATGATCGAATTGGTGGCATGAACGTTGAGGCGTTGCCACGTATTTGTAGTACTAGCCCTCTGTGAGAGGTGTGAACTGGTATTTACTGTTTGTCGCATCGTGGTGATTTGCGTGTTGTCGCACGAGTGTGAGCTGTTGAAGCTTGGGTTGGTGTGTTCATGTATATGTGTGATTATTTCGTGATGGTTGTAATTATGTGCTGGTTATCGTTCGGGCCGTTGAAGTCGCCGAACGATACCGTCGTTGCTGTAGTGTTTGTGTGTGTATTACTTTACGATGGTAATCGTTGTATATGATATGTGTTATGATTCCTTGTTGTGCTGAGTTGGCATATCCGCTATGTTGTTTTGCGACGTTATGTCCCATTATATCTAGCATTTGTATTTTCGGTATGCCCAGCCGAGGCGTTTCAACCGTGAGGCGCCGGGGCATGCACGTGTAAATTGTCCTTCACGTTAGTAACGCGTTTCAAGTGGACTCGAGGGACACCGAATTCAGTTTTGCGAATTGGCTACCGAGACTTTCGGAGTTCGCGCTTCAGCACAGATATCAGAATCGACTTTGAGAGGCCTTTGAAGGATGATTCTGTCGATTGCCTGTTGTGTCGTCTCCTTGATTTCGTTATTGTGAGTAGCGGGGACGACCTTCTTTTAGAAGAGGTCGAATATAATACCCGTATTATTTTTGGCTTCTGCATTTTCTCTTTCTCAATTCTATAGACTAGCTCGTGTTCGTTGATACTTTCTGAACTTGTTCTGTATTCCGGTTTCATCGTTCGAACGAGCTGTGATCTTGTTTTGGGTCGATCTGGTTATCGCTGTTACTTTTTCGAGTTCGGTTCGATTCTTGTGAACCTTGTTCGGAAGTAACACCCTTTGGTTCTACTAGCTCTTCTATTCGACGTGGATCGGATTTTGAATTTCTGTATTTTCGACTCCGTCAACTCGTTTATGTTCATTGACATTTCTGAACTTTCCCTATCCCTTGCTTTTGTTGATCGAACGAGTGTGGTATTGTTTTGGAATAACTCGTTTGTTGCTGTGACTTTTCAATCGCATTCCCTATCCTGTGGATCTTATGGGAATGCATGCCTTGTAGTTCTCACCAGATCATCATGGGAGTTGTTGTTTGAGTTTTATTATCCTTCGTATTTCGGACATGATTGTTCGATTTTTGTTGTCTCGATCGTTTGTTTGTTCGGTTTTTGTTCTCGTTTTGTGATTGTTGAACGTTCAGACTCCTTCGTAATTCTCTTAAGTTCGGGAAATTAGTCTCGTTTTCGATCTTCCAACCCTTGGGCGGTGGAATTCCGTATTAGTTCAGCGATTGGCTCGCGTTTCGATTGATGTACCGTTGGGTTGGTCAATCATACTGACTTTCGTTCGTTGCGTTTTATTGTATCCCTAACGGCGACGTTGTGTTGGTCGTCGTGGAGCGTGTTTTCACGCCGTATGTCTCTTTGCGTTTCTTGCAGCGTTTCGCCGTTGGGCGCAAGTTTTCTATTTTTGTGTATCTCGTCGAGTTTTCCTGGCGGGTATATTGCTCCCCCTACTTGTTTTAAGTTTCGGGACGAAACTTCTTTTAAGGAGGGTAGAATGTAATATCCGCAATTTCGAATTTCGGTAATTTTCTTTTTTCGGAGGAAGTTCATTTTGACAACACTATCATGACCGTTTCGTCATTCCGAGAATGATTAATTCTGCACTTTTTGTCATCCGAGTTCGTTTCGGTGTCGTTTTGTTGAGTTCTGTGTCCTTAATCGACTTTTTCACGTGGGAGTTCGACTTTGTAAAGTCACCATTAATTCTTGGAAACTCCAAAAATTCTGAATCTTTGAAACATTATAGAACATCAAGTTAGATTTCCAATGGTTCAAACGGTGAGTCAATCGGAGTCCAGACGAAGGAGTTATGGTCGAAATAGCTAAGACTACACGATGTGCCTTTTTCGTGTTGGAATGGACTGTACCGTGTGCCGCGGCACACTTCAGCTGTGCCGCGGCACTAAGCGGAGTCCTGGGCATTTTCTTGGCTGCGGGCGCGGCACACTTGTCCTGTGCCGCGGCACACGGGCTTTTTCTGCGTTTTTTAGCAGATTTTCGAGGAGAAACATTCATTTTCTCCTCTCTTCTTCCTCCTACCATTCTAGGCGATTCTAAGGGCAATTTTGGGCGATTTGAGTGCTCCCAAACTTGTAGAGATCATCCACCTCAAGTCTTGTTGTAGATTTTCGACCTCTACTTGAATCCTTCATCCAAATCAAGGTATTTTGGCTTGAACCCTTGTTTTTGTAGATTTGGGGATTTTCCTTTTTGGTTTCGATTCCAATCCGTTTTTGATCAATTAATTGTTGTATAAACATTGTTTTGAACTTGTTCTATGGATTGGATACTCGTATCTTTGGTTCGTTCGACCCGAGGGGTGATTTCTTTGTTCTTGAAGGGTCTTGAACATTTAATGTTCGATTAAATGTTCGAATGAGTTCCCTTTGATAGTTTGTTGGGATTTCCGTTGTTTTCGGCCTTGATTCTCGTCGTAATCATGTTTTATTATTCCTTAAGGAGGATTATAGGTGCTCGATGATTCCGATGTTGAATTCCGTTGGTGATTGATGATTCATGTGGTGTTTTCCCGTAGTAATTTCGGTGCTATCGCGTTCTAGATAGTGCTCGGGAAATTGAGGGCTACCCGGCCGTATCCGTTCATTTTTCCATTGCTCGTGATATCGAGGCAAGTACCTTGCCCATACTATTCTTGTTTTGTGAATATGATAATTGGTGATCGTCTTTATATATTTGTTTGATTGTTTAAAACGAGTTTTCAAAAGATTTGGTTAGCCTCGTTAAAGGCCCTCTTTCAAAATCGTGTGTGTTTTGTGATTGGTGTGTTTCTCGAACGAGTATGTGAATCTGATGGACATGTTTGGTGTTGATGATGCACTTGGTATTTGCGTGTGGACGTATATTGTTTCATTTCGGTGCATTGTGGTTGACGTGTTGTTTTACTAAGTGTTTGATGCCTCTGGGTGAATTGTTTGGATATCCTCGGTGTGATATGTTACTCGTGCTTGAGTTTGATTCGCTAGCCAGCTCGGGAGGGTCCTTCGAGGCCTCAAGTGGGATTCGTGGCTTCGTCCGGTCTGGGTGACGTGTGGTGCTAGAGTATTTCGCTAGCGGCTCGGGAGGGTCAGCGGGATCACGGAGTGGGATTTGTGGCTTCGACCCGGTCTGGCGATGTGAGTCTTGTGTTTTGTGAATGTGTTTGCTCACCTCGGGAGGTTCGACGGGACCACGGAGGAATTCCAATGGCTTCGACACAGGTTCACGAGTGAAACTTCACCGCTACGTGTATATATTTTGTGATTGTTTTTCGCTCACCTCGGGAGGTCGATGGGATCACGGAGGGAGTCGATGGTATAGCCACGGATTCACGAGTGCGGTTGCTTATGTTTTGTGAATGTGTTTGCTCACCTCGGGAGGGTTCGCGGGGCCACGGAGGGAATTCCATTGGCTTCGACACGGATTCACGAGTGAAACTTCACGGTGCGTGTGTATTTTATGTCCGTCGAGGACGCATGACGTGGGCTTTTAACCTTGTGTATTATGGTTGGTTTTATTTGCGAAAACAAAACCTTTGAAATTTGCGACCACTGTTGATTTTGGAAGCGAAGAATTCGGTAATCCTAAATTGTTTCCTATTAAAGCTCTCGATGGCAATTCAAACTGTTTTATAAATAGTTTTCCCTTGCTTTGCGACCTTTCGGTTTTTAGAATGTTTTACCAAACTCTTGCCTCGGGAAGTACTTTTCGTCACGTTTGGATTTTTGAGGATTCTTGATTATTATTGTTCTTGGACCTTTGAGGATTCCTGGTTATTGTTATTCGTGGAATGTGAATTGTATGGCTCGTATTTGCACTTGTACCTGCACTAGCAAAACAATGGAGTTTTGCTAACCCCCGAGTATTCGGGGGGTGGATGTCTATTTTTGCATTCAGGTTTTGGAGCATAGCACAGGGTCGGCGCGAAGGATGATGAAAGATGAACGATACTAATCACACGAGGTTCCGTTGATGTCGTATTGGTCCAGTTGTATTTTCTTTTCATTGCGGTATCTTTTCCCGTTATGCGGAGTTTATTGTATTTTGACCCCTGCGTGGGTATGTGTTTGGAATTGAGTTGTATGTTATTATTGAAAGACCAAGTCGGTCTACTGAGTCATTTTAGCCTTAAAGGCGATGTTTAGATGTTTGATTTTAGTTATCGGCCTGGTAGATCCTCGAGGAGAGGGTCTACGGCGTGTAATATCCTTGAGTGGATTGGGGGTGTTACATAAATGGTATCGGAGCTTAGGTTGAGGAAACCTAGGCTGTCGGGTCAAGTCGTGTTGTTTGAGTCTTGTTTCATCGGATTTTATCTGACTGAGTCGTGTCGCGACGCGCCGTCTGAGTTGGTTGGTCGTGATTAGTATCGTGGGCGATCATCATCTTCGTGCGACCTGTGGATGTAAGTCTCCCTTCTTTGTGTTGTGCCTCGTGTGACACGATCTATTTTTATGATTATGAGTTAATTGACGGAATCCTCTTATGGATTTTGATTTCTTGATATGCGGTTATTTGACCCTCATATTGCGTTCATATGAGGAGTAGTGTTGCTGGATTGTGCATGTTTGACTTTATTTCTTTTATCCGCTGCGTGAGTTCTTTCGTAATGGCTTTCGGTATTTTACCGACTGAGCTCTATTTCGAAAATCGATTTCCTTAGTCGAGTTTTGGCATTTTGGCCTTGAATATTTTATGACGGTTTGATAAATGATCATGTGAGTTTTTAGGCATTCTAGCCTAATAGATTTTTGAAAACCTTGAGTATCTTAGAAAATAAATTTCGAGACGTACCTTTAAAATGAATTATTTTCTCGCGGTACTTTCAAGGTGCCTTCTAGTGTCGCAATACGTTTCAAAATTATTCCAATTGAGGACCAAAATATTTTGAGATATTTTCAATTATTTTTAGAAATGCAGTTGCTTAGACCCAAGTGTCGAATATTTCTGAAAGTTTCAATTTAAAGGAGAGTGTCCTCATTTTATCAAATGCAAGATGGTTTTCAAAGTCTCGATAATGGTGTTTGTACAACTTTTTGAAAATGTGATACTCAAGATCAACTGGTGTTTTCCAAATTGTTTTTCAAAATGTGATTTTCGTTTTCTTTAAAACCTATCAATTCCCGTTGCGGTCTGGGAATGTATGTATGATGTTCGCATTGTCGTTATGATGTTAGCTTCCGAATATGATCGAATTGGTGGCATGAACGTTGAGGCATTGCCACGTATTTGTAGTACTAGCCCTCTGTGAGAGGTGTGAACTGGTATTTACTGTTTGTCGCATCGTGGTGATTTGCGTGTTGTCGCACGAGTGTGAGCTGTTGAAGCTTGGGTTGGTGTGTTCATGTATATGTGTGATTATTTCGTGATGGTTGTAATTACGTGCTGGTTATCGTTCGGGCCGTTGAAGTCGCCGAACGATACCGTCGTTGCTGTAGTGTTTGTGTGTGTATTACTTTACGTTGGTAATCGTTGTATATGATATGTGTTATGATTCCTTGTTGTGCTAAGTTGGCATCTCCGCTATGTTGTTTTGCGACGTTATGTCCCATTATATCTAGCATTTGTATTTTCGGTATGCCCAGCCGAGGCGTTTCAACCGTGAGGCGCCGGGGCATGCACGTGTAAATTGTCCTTCGTCGATGCAGCGTTTCAAGTTGACTCGAGGACACGAATTGATTTTGCGGGTGGCTACGGAGACTTTCGGAGTTCGCGCTTCAGCACAGATATCAGAATCGGCTTTGAGAGGCCTTTGAAGGATGTTTCTGTCGATTGCCTGTTGTGTCGTCTCCTTGATTTCGTTATTGTGAGTAGCGGGGACGACCTTCTTTTAGAAGAGGTCGAATATAATACCCGTATTATTTTTACGCATTTTCTCTTTCTCAATTCTATAGACTCGCTCGTGTTCGTTGATACTTTACGAACATTACGTATTCCGGTTTCATCGTTCGAACGAGCTGTGATCTTGTTTTGGGTCGATCTGGTTATCGCTGTGACTTTTTCGAGTTCGGTTCGATTCTTGTGAACCTTGTTCGGAAGTAACACCCTTTGGTTCTACTAGCTCTTCTATTCGACGTGGATCGGATTTTGAATTTCTGTATTTTCGACTCCGTCGACTCGTTTATGTTCATTGACATTTCTGAACTTTCCCTATCTCTTGCTTTTGTTGATCGAACGAGTGTGGTATTGTTTTGGAATAACTCGTTTGTCGCTGTGACTTTTCAATCGCTATTCCCTATCCTGTGGATCTTATGGGAATGCATGCCTTGTAGTTCTCACCAGATCATCCTGGGAGTTGTTGTTTGAGTTTTATTATCCTTCGTATTTCGGACATGATTGTTCGATTTTTGTTGTCTCGATCGTTTGTTTGTTCGGTTTTTGTTCTCGTTTTGTGATTGTTGAACGTTCAGACTCCTTCGTAATTCTCTTAAGTTCGGGAAATTAGTCTCGTTTTCGATCTTTCAACCCTTGGGCGGTGGAATTCCGTATTAGTTCAGCGATTGGCTCGCGTTTCGATTGATGTACCGTTGGGTTGGTCAATCATACTGACTTTCGTTCGTTGCGTTTTGTGATTGTCGGATAATTGACGTGGCTATATTATCCGTTTGATGACGCTTGTCATTTGTTGGTTTTATTGTATCCCTAACGGCGACGTTGTGTTGGTCGTCGTGGAGCGTGTTTTCACGCCGTATGTCTCTTTGCGTTTCTTGCAGCGTTTCGCCGTTGGGCGCAAGTTTTCTATTTTTGTGTATCTCGTCGAGTTTTCCTGGCGGGTATATTGCTCCCCCTACTTGTTTTAAGTTTCGGGACGAAACTTCTTTTAAGGAGGGTAGAATGTAATATCCGCAATTTCGAATTTCGGTAATTTTCTTTTTTCGGAGGAAGTTCATTTTGACAACACTATCATGACCGTTTCGTCATTCCGAGAATGATTAATTCTGCACTTTTTGTCATCCGAGTTCGTTTCGGTGTCGTTTTGTTGAGTTCTGTGTCCTTAATCGACTTTTTCACGTGGGAGTTCGACTTTGTAAAGTCACCATTAATTCTTGGAAACTCCAAAAATTCTGAATCTTTGAAACATTATAGAACATCAAGTTAGATTTCCAATGGTTCAAACGGTGAGTCAATCGGAGTCCAGACGAAGGAGTTATGGTCGAAATAGCTAAGACTACACGATGTGCCTTTTTCGTGTTGGAATGGGTATCGCACTGTGCCGCGGCACACTTCAGGCTGTCGCGGCACTAAGCTGATTCTGGGCGTTTTCTTGGCTGCGGGCGCGGCACACTTGTCTGTGCCGCGGCACACGGGCTTTTTCGCGTTTTTAGCGATTTTCGAGAGAAACATTCATTTTCTCCTCTCTTCTTCCTCCTACCATTCTAGGCGATTCTAAGGGCGATTTTGGGCGATTTGAGTGCTCCCAAACTTGTAGAGATCATCCACCTCAAGTCTTGTTGTAGATTTTCGACCTCTACTTCAATCCTTCATCCAAATCAAGGTATTTTGGCTTGAACCCTTGTTTTTGTAGATTTGGGGATTTTCCTTTTTGATTTCGATTCCAATCCGTTTTTGATCAATTAATTGTTGTATAAACATTGTTTTGAACTTGTTCTATGGATTGGATACTCGTATCTTTGGTTCGTTCGACCCGAGGGGTGATTTCTTTGTTCTTGAAGGGTCTTGAACATTTAATGTTCGATTAAATGTTCGAATGAGTTCCCTTTGATAGTTTGTTGGGATTTCCGTTGTTTTCGGCCTTGATTCTCGTCGTAATCATGTTTTATTATTCCTTACAGAGGATTATAGGTGCTCGATGATTCCGATGTTGAATTCCGTTGGTGATTGATGATTCATGTGGTGTTTTCCCGTAGTAATTTCGGTGTTATCGCGTTCTAGATAGTGCTCGGGAAATTGAGGGCTACCCGGCCGTATCCGTTCATTTTTCCATTGCTCGTGATATCGAGGCAAGTACCTTGCCCATACTATTCTTGTTTTGTGAATATGATAATTGGTGATCGTCTTTATATATTTGTTTGATTGTTTAAAACGAGTTTTCAAAAGATTTTGTTAGCCTCGTTAAAGGCCCTCTTTCAAAATCGTGTTTGTTTTGTGATTGGTGTGTTTCTCGAACGAGTATGTGAATCTTATGGACATGTTTGGTGTTGATGATGCACTTGGTATTTGCGTGTGGACGTATATTGTTTCATTTCGGTGCATTGTGGTTGACGTGTTGTTTTACTAAGTGTTTGATGCCTCTGGGCGAATTGTTTGGATATCCTCGGTGTGATATGTTACTCGTGCTTGAGTTTGATTCGCTAGCCAGCTCGGGAGGGTCCTTCGAGGCCTCAAGTGGGATTCGTGGCTTCGTCCCGGTCCTAGGTGACGTGTGGTGCTTGAGTATTTCGCTAGCCAGCTCGGGAGGGTCCGACGGGATCACGGAGTGGGATTTGTGGCTTCGACCCGGTCCTAGGCGATGTGAGTACTGTGTTTTGTGAATGTGTTTGCTCACCTCGGGAGGGTTTGATGGGACCACAGAGGGAATTCCAATGGCTTCGACCTGGGTTCACGAGTGAAACTTCACCGCTACGTGTATATATTTTGTGATTGTTTTTCGCTCACATCGGGAGGGTCCGATGGGATCACGGAGGAGTCGATGGTATAGCCACGGATTCACGAGTGCGGTTGCTTATGTTTTGTGAATGTGTTTGCTCACCTCGGGAGGGTTCGACGGGGCCACGGAGGAATTCCATTGGCTTCGACACGGATTCACGAGTGAAACTTCACGGTGCGTGTGTATTTTATGTCCGTCGAGGACGCATGACGTGGGCTTTTAACCTTGTGTATTATGGTTGGTTTTATTTGCGAAAACAAAACCTTTGAGTCACCACTGTTGATTTTTGGAAAGCGAAGAATTCGGTAATCCTAAATTGTTTCCTATTAAAACTCTCGATGGCAATTCAAACTGTTTTATAAATAGTTTTCCCTTGCTTTGCGACCTTTCGGTTTTTAGAATGTTTTACCAAACTCTTGCCTCGGGAAGTACTTTTCGTCACGTTTGGATTTTTGAGGATTCTTGATTATTATTGTTCTTGGAACTTTGAGGATTCCTGGTTATTGTTATTCGTGGAATGTGAATTGTATGGCTCGTATTTGCACTTGTACTTGCACTAGCAAAATAGTGGAGTTTTGCTAACCCCCGAGTATTCGGGGGGTGGATGTGTATTTTTGCATTCAGGTTTTGGAGCATAGCACAGGGTCGGCGCGAAGGATGATGAAAGATGAACGATACTAATCACACGAGGTTCCGTTGATGTCGTATTGGTCCAGTTGTATTTTCTTTTCCGCTGCGGTATCTTTTCCCCGTTGTACGGGAGTTTATTGTATTTTGACCCCTGCGTGGGTATGTGTTTGGAATTGAGTTGTATGTTATTATTGAAAGACCAAGTCGGTCTACTGAGTCATTTTAGCCTTAAAGGCGATGTTTAGATGTTTGATTTTAGTTATCGGCCTGGTAGATCCTCGAGGAGAGGGTCTACGGCGTGTAATATCCCTGAGTGGATTGGGGGTGTTACAACCCCTCACCGGTCAATCTTTTAGCAAAATAATGGGCGACAACCTTAGAAGTGACCGACCGTGCAGCAGCACGGTTCAAGTCAGAGTGACAGCTGTGCTCCAGGGTCAACTTAGTAATTCTCCAAATGGTTGCACACTCAATAACACACAACCTAAACTGACAATCGTTTCTCCCACTCTTATATACAAACACTATATGTTTATCGGCAGAACGATCAATGATACACTGTAACATGTTTTATAAATGATACATTCCTACAGTTATCCTCAACTCTGCCGAAAGGTGGACCCAACTTCTAGTTGACCGGTGACAGGTGGAGGATGCTCGACCCAACCCAAAGTCCCGGCACTATCGGGGTCCGTAAATGGAATGATCCAATTACGCATTGAATGTTGATGCTCATGCTCGCTCGTAGATTGATGGTCAGATGAGAAGTTACGACAACTCATAATCCTATACATTTGGACAGGTTGGCGAACCCAAGCAAGAAACTCCACAGATAGTGACTCAAGCAAGTCTTTACAACAATATTCATCTTCGGATGTATGCACTTCCGCACCTTCCTCATCTTCCTCGTCTTCCTCATATTGATAATCTTTAGAAGTTTGTCATAATTTATGTTGTCGGGCTCTACTCTCGAGCTGCTACATCCCATATTAACCACGAGAGTGGAGGAGCTGCCATTCTAAACATAGACCTCAGGATCCTCTGTGTATTCTACGGGTAGTCGAATATCTCCGTATCGTCCCGTAATAGGACTTTTACTTTGTTTCCATTGGCCATGTGTGTCAAGTACCATAATTTGTAATTGGACTCATTTGGACCACCCAAACCCTCTCTGATAACCTCCACGAGGTTTGCACGACTAACTTTGCTCGTGTCGATGTAGAAAAAAAGGAGTCCTCGTCTACATATGTTGGTCGCTCCCAATGACCATCGTGATGTATCAAAACACACTGCCACGATATCTGATTACAAAAAGATGAATAGCTATTCATAAAACTGAGCGAACAAGAATCTAGAATGGTCTGCCTTGGACACGACCGATGCACACGGTCATATGCTACCATGTGCAAGTTTCTGGCCATGAACACGGTCGCTGCACACGATTGTAGATGACCGTGTTCAACGATCGTGGACACGTTAGTTTTGCACACGATGTCAAGGCCATTGGACACAACCGTTGAACATGATGGCTTGCCATCGTGTGCATCCATCGTGTCCGGAAGAACTTTTCGGGAAAAAAATTCCAGCGATAAAATATTGATGCATACCTTCTTTCTGAACCCAGAAGCACGACAAATGAAGTCCTATTTGAACGTCAAATTTTCTTTTCGAATAATCTTGTGATTTTATAAGATTTTGAAGAGACCCTTTATCAAAAATGGTTGTGTTGTTTTGTTGTATAGGTTGTAGTTAAATTTTGGTTGTTGGACATTAATATCGATCGGCTTTGAGGAGATGAGGAAAATGAAAAAGAAAAAAGAAAAAAAATAGTTTAAATTAAATAAATACAAAAAGAAAAGAGGAAGTCAACATTACAATTTTGGGAGGACATTTTAATCTTTTTAAGCAAAATAGTACCAAAAACTTATAGTCTTATGAATGGGGATATAATACTTGTTAATTTTATGATTTGGTATTAAAATTGATTCTCACTTACTATTATAACATCACCATTATTAATAATATTGACAGTAATAATATCATTAATATTATATTTAATTCTATTTTGTTATTAGTATTATTAATGTTATTAGTGATATTAATGTAATTAATGATAGTATACATAATAATTGTTATTAACCTGATTGTTATTATTATTATTGTCAATAATACTGTTGTTTTACTAAATAATAGCAATTATTATTACTGCACGCGCGTGTGTGTGTGTATATATATATATATATATATAGGAGAGTTCAAATAGAAACTTTTTGTTATGTGTTAACTAGGAACTAATCTAATCCATTCAAATTTTTAAATCAACGGATGATATTTATTGCTTCTTTCATTTTTGTTTCATTCATTTTATTATACAAAATGGCATTATAGTAACTTAAGCTTAATGGTAACCGTAGAATCCTTAATTGGTAGGTTCATTAATCTATTCTCAATCATAAATTTTCTATTCCATTACTCTCATCTCTCATTTTGATGGATATTTTACAGATTATTGTGTTGTTTTAATAAAAAAATCAATATTTCTTTTCTCCTTATTTTGTCGTTCACCCATTTCGATATTATTAACTGAAAATAAAATTTTATCTATTCGACTAACTCAACACTTTCAAGATTATCGGTAAGCAATGTGTAAGCAAATTTTAAGCCTCATTCTTATTGTAAATAAGCAATGTAAGCAAATAACTATAAATAAGCAATCAAATTATCTTAACCAATAAAAATTATCTAATTAAGCAATTCAAAGTAAACATATCTTTCTCATTATTAATAAGCAATTCAAAATTTATTATTTAAGCAATTCACACAACTAAAATAAACGACATTTAAATGTAAATTTGTAAACAACCTCCATATACAACCAACACTACAATCTCCATTTAAATTACAGGTAAATTTACATTAAAATAATATAAATTCAATTTACAAATTTAAATTAAATAAATAGATAGACATTAATTTCGTAAAAGCTTTTGCTTCAAAGCGCAACATGTAGGCAAATTAACCAACAATAAAACTTTTGTATTTATATGATTTAAGCATCAATTTGATTATAAATAAGCAATCGATAAGCCAGTAAATAGCAAACTGTATCACTTTAAAAAATAGCAAGCTATACAATAAAAACTAAATATTTGATTTTGTATAAATAAGCATACCTCTTGCTTAATAAACTATTACAAGAATCTTTATATGTACCAATATAATTAAATCTTCAGTGCCATAATAAAATTATAAGCATTGTAGTAGTCGTATGTAAGCTTAAATTATATATAAAGTAAGCAACTAATATTCTTTGTTTGATTAAAATTATAATAACAAGCTTAATAATACGAATTAAGAACCTTATAAATACGAATTTAGATAAATTCTTGATATCATAATAATTTAAGCACCTAATAAAACGTATGCTTCATTATGGATATATATAGGAAGATGATTAATGTCATAATTATTTTTCCATAATCATTGCATGAGATAATTAGAGAGTTATAAGCCAAATCCATAACTACCCTTCATAGTTGACTAATTAGAGATACTAAGCAATTCAATATTCATAACTAAATAAAATGAAATCAATCTGAGGCGTCTAAATAAATTCGATCAAAAGTGTAGGTTGGTTCCTAGTTAACACATAGGGAGTGGTTTCTATTATAACCATCCCATATATATATATATTGTTATCTAGTATTATTATCTATTGTTATTGATATTAGTATCAATAGTATTATACATAAGTTTTATTACCATTATTAACATTGTTATTATTGTTAATATTATTGTTATTCAAAGAGACATATATATATATATGATTATTATTATTTTTGTATTGTTATCTATATTAATAATAAATATTATTAAGATTACTATTATCAGTAATAATATACGTAATTTTTATTATTTAAATTAATATATGTTTAATTACTATCATTCTTGTTGTTATTATTATTCTATATATTATTGTCTAATATTGTAAATTATTGTCATATTTTAAATTAATTCAATTTAGTTTCGTAGAATTTAGTTCAATTCAACTTAATAAATAAATTTAAACCCCAAAGAACATAATCTAACACTTTCACTCTGTCTTTTTAAGCTTAATTTCATTATATTTCACCTCCATTCAGTTCAATTCAGCAAACTTCAATTTAATTTAGTTCAGTTCAATTCAGTACAATTCGATTCAGTTGGGTTCAGTTCAGTTCAGCTTTAAAACCAATAGTATTAATTATTAATATTATTATTATTACCAATACTATTATATATAATAATTATTGTATTTGTTTATTTTAGTACTATTATTATTATTATTTTATTATTGTATGAATAATATTTATTGTTGTATATATTACTATTTTGTAATATGATTAATTACTAGGAGTATTATTGATATTTACTAATATTATCAATAATAATATATAGAGATTTTTATTGTTAATATTAATCTTATTGTTGTTGTTCGGATTATTGTTGTAATATAAATAATAATTGTTATTGTTTTATATAATGTTATCTAATTTTATTATTAATTATTATTATTATAATAGTATTGTATAACTTTTAGTATTATCAATAATATTATTGTTATTATTATCATTATTGATACCAATGTTAATAGTTATACATAAAATTGATAGTATTTTGAATAAAATTATTATTATTATTATAGTAATATATGTAATACCCGGTTGCGAATTCATTCATTAGTATTCAGTAATTGTCACTCAGTAATTTTCACTCTTTAATATTCATTCATCATTCATGCTCATTCATTTGTGTTCATCGTTGGCGTACATTGAGCCGTGTGTTAGTTATCGTTCGTCATTCAATCCTGTTTGGGAATCGAGACGAGAATATTATCATGATCGTTATGATTGGTAGCCTTGTGTGGAAGTCTCATTTATTGTTATCATGATCGTTATGATTGTTAGTTACGGCCGTAACTTATCTTAAATTACGTCCGTAACTTATCTTAAATTACGGCCGTAACATGCGTTCGTTGGTTTCATGATGAGGACGTCTTACAGTCGTAAGTCTCACCAGATAAGGCCGCAAGAGAAAGATAGTACAGCCGTATGATTAAAGGCTACGGCCATACAATCGAACAATGGTTCGGGAGATGTTCTCAACGAAGACAACTTACGGCCATAAGTTTTGGAGGATACGGCCGTAAGTGATGATTTTGGTGTTCAGAGCATTTTCGACGAAGTGAAGTTACGCCCGTAAGTAAAAATTGTTACAGCCATAAGGTCATTGACTTTAGAAAGTTACGGCCGTAAGGTGGCAGGGCTACGGCCGTAACTCTGTGCAGTATTTAAGGACATGGACAGGACTTTTGTGCTCATTTCTCCATTTCCTCATTTGAGTCCGAGAGAGAGGTTCTTGGGAGAGGATTTTTCATCATCAAACACTTGTGTGTTCTTGTTCTAACCACCTATTTTTGATTGTAGTGCTTGGAAAGTCGATTAACACGAGTTCGACGGATCGAAGGGTTTGGATCTTCAAAGGTAATTTCTTAAAAACCTTAGATTTCAATTTTGAGATGGAGTATGGTGTTTTGGACGTTATAATCATGATATGTGAAGGGATATGCATATGATTATGAGTCTTTATGATTATTGTTGGTTTGTTGGGGGTTTATTCAAGAACACTCTGAATGTTGATTTTAGATTTGGGGGTTTTGATTAGATGTTGTTGAAATCCCGAATTGTGTATTCCTTTTGTATTATTGATTGTACTGAGGATGTTTTGTTGGATTGAATCACTCTTTTGAGGCTTGGTATCGATATAATTGAGTTTGGTTGTAAACAATTGAAGATTGTTTACAACATGTTTGTTAAAATGCCCCAATGAGTTCGGGTTTGTTGTATCGACTTCTTGAGTTGGTTATGATCATAATTGATACGTTTTTTAAGCAAGTTATTGGTAATTGTGTTATTCAAGGTTGTTCGAGGAAGGACATTTCATCACTGGTATTGAGGCAAGTTAATTCTTGCTCAGCTAAAAGGATAATCATCCCTTTCATTGTTGTTCATTCATACATATAATTCATTCATAGTATATCAATCATATTGAGACTTGTACTTATCAAACTACTCATTCAGTTCACGAGGAAGGACGGTTCCAATCATTTCATTTGAGCTATCACTCATTGCGTTATCATTTCACCTCGGTGAGTCATTCTTATCTCTTGTCGGATTACTATTCATTATCATTCATTGTGGTCGCTTTTGTTCTTGTGACCTTCTGGGATCGTATTGCATTGCTGGGTGGTATATGTGTGGAACTTTTAGTCGGGCACACTATCGTCATGTGTATATGCGGGTATCCGGACACATTGGACTGTGCACACGGTAACGTGCCACCGTGAGACTAATTAGGCCAAGTGTGGGTGTATATGCGGGTTTCCGGACACTCGGCTACTTGTGCACTTGCACATCCCATTCGGGCGTACTATGATGCCCCTCTTTCAGTCTTGATTTCATAACTAAGACATGTGGTTATTGTAATTGTTCAACTCTTTAGGATTGTTGTTTTGTGTAACTGACCCCGTTGGGATGTTGTTTTTAGGTCATGGCAAGGCAAAGGCACGGGAAGAGAATGTTGACAGCGAGGAGTCCCAGTGATACTAGTAGGGGGGGCCAGTCCTTTCAGTTATTATGTTTTCTTCATATGTATTTTCCGCTGCAGTTTCCGTTGGACTTTCATTTTATTCAGTGTTGTATATTTCATCTTCATATGAAATATATATGTATTTTGTATTCCTGGGTGTATTGTACTTGAAACTTCTCATTAGAGTAATTGGTAATATAATGTGGTTCGGTACTACAATTATATTATTTAATTCATTAATTTTTATATGCCTGGTGGGTCCCAGTCGGGGGTCCACGACACTGTGATAGCCGCCTAGTTTGGGGTGTTACAGAGTTGGTATCAGAGCGTGGTTTTGAATACCACCCTTCCGAGTCATGTCTCATTGAAATCATCGTTCATCGGACTAGTATCATTGGACTTTCGCGTCACGTGTGACCTGTGCAAGCTCCAAGCCCCTCAGACCAAAAGAACGTTATGATTTCTGACGCCATGGTATAATTTCTGGCAATAAGAATCAATTCATTCATCATTCATCTGACAACAATCCTCAATCATCATTTTTCTTTTATATCTTGCCGATCATGTTAACTCATTAATCATTCAGTCAATCTCATTATTCAGTTGTTGATCTTGTGGATCATATTATCACTCTTGTTAACTTGTTCAAGATAATCATTTCAGTAATTTCATCAGATAATCATTTCACCTCAGTTGATCTCTCATGCGAAATCTATAATTATCATGTGACTTTCCTACTTCAGTATGGATAGAGCTGTCAGAGGACGCAGGGGAAGAGGCCGCGGTGCTGGCCGAAACCCGGGAGCTCGTGTGAATACCTGCGCAAACGTGAGGGATGTCATTAGCTCAATAGGCAGCGATGCTGCCAACTCAGCTGGCGATGCTACTTATTCATCGGAAGATAATCATTCCCTGTCAGGGAGCCATACCCGAGATGCAGCCCAATCGGAAGGTGTTCGGGTTGACCCATTCATATTTATGCAGGGCATGATGGCCCAGATGACTCATATGGCACGCCTAATGGAGACGATGCAGAATTCAACCACTCAGACTCAGTAGGCTCCTCCGACGTCACCTCAGATCCAAGAGAGGAGCGTGAGCAGTATAATCGGCGACATCTATCGCCAGAGGCCACCTACTTTTGAGGGCTCATCTGAGCCGACGGATATTATTCACTGGCTTGAACATTTTGAGGAGCTATTTGCTATGGCAGAGTGTCCCGAAGGGCACAAAGTTTCAGTTGCGGCTTACTATCTGGGTAAGAACGCTCACTCATGGTGGCTATCTTTGAATCCCACCGATGTATCTTGCACTTGGGACCAGTTTAAGTCCCTCATGTTGGAAAGATATTATTCGGCCCCACTCAGGGAGGCCAAGTTGTCGGAATTACTCAGTCCCGACCCCTCAGCGGAACAAGATTTTCTCGCCATCGCCGAGAAGTTTCAGGAGCTACTTCCCTTTGCCTCATCCATTATCCACTCCGAGGTGGATAAAATCAAGTACTTAGGTAAGAGGTTGAAACCTCGTATGCGGATGCAATTACTTAATCACCATTGCGCCACCCTAGCTGAATTCATCGAGAAAGCTCTTACTTATGAGCTTACCACTAAGGAAATTGTTAAGCAACAATCTTCATCTGCTCGCGAGAAATCAAAGAATCATAATCAGTCTGAGGGCAGTCGGGCAACCTTCATGAAGCCTCGCACGGGTTCTACTTTTTCTGAGCGACCTCCCATGGCACCAAAACCTACGGAATCTCAGTCTCGAGCGTCCAGTTCGGCCATCATCTATTTCAACTGTGGAGAACAGGGTCATTACAGCACTAAGTGTATGAGACAGACTATCACGTGCAACGTCTGTGGGATTTCCGGGCATAAGGCCTGTTTGTACCGAAGAGATTCCAAACCTGCTCCGATGGCATCTCAGACCCCGAAGTAGTCACCTGTTCAGAATCAAACTACTCAGTCCGCGTCGTTTAAGACGACATGAGCAAATAAAGGCGGGACCCATACTTATCAGACATGAGCATCCGGTTCGGGGGCCGACAAGCCCCGAATTTATGAGATGAAGAGGACCGATGATCAGGAGGCCCGAATGATCTCAGGTACACTTGAAATTCTATCTCATCCTGTGTGTACCCTTTTTTATACTGGCGCATCGCATTCATTCATTTACGAGTCATGTTTGAGTAGGATACACCTCGATAGTGCTACTAGTTGCGAACCTTATGTCACTGGTCTACCATACGATAGAAGAATTATCGGGAATCGTGAAGTTAAGAACTGTCCGATTCAACTTGAGGGCCGTGAATGGCTGCCAGACCTACTCATGGTAGACTTACCTAAGGACGATGTAATCTTGGGTATTGATTGGATGGATCATCATGATGCCATCCTTAATGTCCGTAAGCATATGGTCACTATCATTTCAGACGATGGAGTCGAGTGTGTGTTTCAGGGGTAACCCCAGTCGTTCCGGAAAAGTTATTAATATGATGAAAGCAGTGAAGTTACTCAATCAGAGGTGTGTCGGTTATTGGTGTTATATGACCAAGACCGAGAAATCATCAATGACGTTGGCGGATATCCCTGTAGTGAGAGACTACACTGATATGTTTCCAGACAAGTTACCTGGTTTACCTCTACAGAGAGATATGGAATTCACGATAGAGTTGGAGCCTGGTACGTCCCCAATATCGAAAGCACCTTATCGTATGGCCCCAACCGAAATGCTAGAACTGAAGAATCAACTGGAAGAATTGACCGAGAAAGGTTATATTCGACCAAGTGCATCCCCGTGGGGAGCGCCAGTGTTATTTGTCAAGAAGAAGGATGGTTCTTTTCGCTTGTGCATTGATTATCGGGAGCTGAACAGAGTGACGATAAAGAATAAATATTCCCTACCCTACATCGATGATCTCTTAGATCAGCTCCAGGGAGCTTCAGTATTTTTCAAGATCGATTTAATATCGAGTATCATCAGTTGCGAATTCGAGAGTCGGATATCGCAAGGACGGCGTTTCGAACACGCTATGGGCATTCCGAGTTTGCACTGATGCCGTTTGGGTTAACCAGTGCACCAGCAGTATTCATGGATTTAATAAACCGAGTTTTCATCAACTATTTAGATCGGTTCGTGGTTGTTTTCATAGATGATATCTTGATTTATTCTCGTGACCAAGAGGAGCACGAACTTCACCTTCATCAGGTTTTTGATGTGTTGAGATGAAAGCAACTTTATGGAAAACTTTCCAAATGCGAGTTCTGAATGTCCGAGGTGACATTTCTCGGACATGTGATTTCATCAGATGGGGTACATGTCGACCCTCAGAAGACGGAGGCTATCCGATATTGGCAACCTCCGAAGAATGTTAAGGAAATCCGAAGCTTTCTCGAATTAGCAGGCTATTACTGGCGATTTGTGGAAGGATTTTCTAAAATCGCTCAACCTGTGACGAGCCTTTTGCGGAAGGATAAGAAATACACGTGGTCTGACGCGTGTCAGCAGAGTTTTGAGGAACTCAAGAGCCGTTTAATTTCAGTACCTGTCCTTTCCCTACCTCATGGGATGGAAGGATTCGTGGTTTATAGTGACGCGTCCGGACACGGTCTTGGATGTGTATTAATGCAGAACGGGAAAGTAATTGCCTATGCTTCACAGCAACTGAGGCCTTATGAGGTCAATTATCCGACCCACAACCTGGAGGTAGCGGCCGTGGTATTCACGTTGAAAATTTGGCGTATTATCTTTTTGGCTCCACCTGTCAGATTTTCACCGATCACAAGAGTTTAAAGTTTATATTTACTCAGAAGGAGTTAAACATGTGATAGAGATGGTGGTTGGAACTGATTAAAGATTATGACATTGAGATACTATACCACCCGGGTAAGGCGAACGTCATCGCTGACGCCTTGAGTTGTAAGTCCATTCAGGAGAAAATGCTTGCTCGTTTGACCGCTCAGAAGGAACTTCAACAAGAGTTCCTAAGGCCTGAGATCGAGGTATGGATACAGCAAGTGCAGCGGCAACTTTGCCTGCTAGAGATTTCATCGCCACTGGATGAGGTGATCAGAACGAGTCAGGGACCCATTTTTGTTGCGCATTTGAGAGGATGTGGCTCAGGGGAAAGCCCCTGGATTTGTGGTCCACGAGGATGGGCTTTTGTGATTTAAGAACCGATTATGCGTTCTGGCGGATGACGAGATGAAAAGCTCTATTTTAAGAGAGGCTCATGCTACCCCTTATTCCATTCATCCGTGGTCTAGAAAAATGTACAAGGACTTGAAACAAAATTATTGGTGGGGTAATATGAAGCGGGAAGTAGCAGAATTTGTTTCGAGATGTTTGACCTGTCAGCAAGTCAAGATAGAACATCAGTGACCGACGGGTATGATGAAACCGCTCCCTATTCCAGAGTGGAAGTGGGAGGATATTTCAATGGACTTCATCACGAGTTTGCCAATGAGTCGTCGTGGCATGAATACGATTTGGGTAAATGTGGACCGTTTAACTAATTCAACTCATTTCCTTGAGATTAAGGATACATGGGGTCCCGAGAGACTTGCCCAGTTGTTCATTAAAGAGATCGTGAGATTACACGGTACTCCTAAGAGTATCATTTCTAATCGTGACGGGCGATTAGTGTCACATTTTTTGAAATCCGTTCATCGTGCCATGGGAACTCAACTAAATTTCAGCACAGCTTTTCACCCTCAGTCCGACGAACAATTAGAGCGAACAATTAAGACATTAGAGGACATGTTGAGAGCATGTGTTCTCTATTGAAAAGATGATTGGGAAGCCCAACTACCGTTGATTGAGTTCACGTATAACAACAACTGGCATGCTTCAATTAAGATGGCACCTTACGAGGCCATATATGGTCGTCATTGTCAATCCCCCTTATGTTTGTATGACTTATCAGTATCAATCGGCACTGAGCCGATATGATATTATCCGCCCTCGAGAAGGTAGTGTTGATCAGGAGTCATTTGTTTACCCCTCAGAGTCAACATAAATAATATGTAGATAATCGTCGTCGACCATTAGAGTTCGAGACAGGTGACCACGTTTTGCTCAAGATATCCCCGAGTTGAGGTATCTTCCGTTTCGGGAAGAGGGGAAAGTTGAGCCCAAGATTCATTAGACCATTTGAAATTTTGGATCGAGTAGGCAGTCTGGCTTATCGATTGGCTTTACCTCCAACTTTAAGCCGAGTTCATAATGTGTTTCACGTCTCTCAGTTGCGGAAGTATGTTGCCGACTCGAGTCATATACTTCATTTTGATGAAATCGAGATCGCGGACAATCATACGTACGAGGAGCGTCCGGTACGAGTCTTAGAGCGACAGATAAAACAGTTGAGGAACAAGACGATTCGTTTGATTATGTTGGGATAACAAATACCCGGTATAGAAACTATTGGGATAACAATCCCTGTATCGAAAGATCATGACAGAGTGTTTTCACAATATGCTAATCCTGCATACCGCAAATAGCTGTATCGAAAAAGCTGATCAAAAGTATCAACCTGTATCGAAGACCCCAACATACAGTGTATCTATCATACAGCAAAGAGTCCCGCAAAGCTAAGTATGGAAGCTGTCTCGAATCATCAATACAGCAATCCTTCCATACAGCCCTCAAACAGGACAAGAAGGAATCTTCAGTATTTGCTAGAAGTCAAGTCTCGTTTCATAAAGAAGTATTTAAATACTAAAGGATAAAATATTTAAATACTGTAAGTCGTCAGAAGATCTTCAAATCCCGCAATATCCGGATCTCAGTCTATTCAAGTCAACTATCAAGTTGTCACAGAATCTTGCTCAACAGGATCTATTTCAACAGATATATTTCAAAGGCTATATATATCTCTAGACTTTAAAGATCAAAGACTACGAACAACGAACTGAACAATCACATACGCAAGTGAAACAAGTGCTTACACAAATATTCAGAGCAAAACATATCTCCCAAAGCATTCTACCATTATGAAAGATGCTCAAACCGTGAACAACACATCAGCTAAAAGCTCAGAAAGTCAAAGCTGTTGTTCAAACATTGTTCTACCCTTGAACAAAACCCTTCAAACCTGTGTGGACTGAGAATCCTTGCTATTCCTGAACTGTGTGTGACGGACTTGCATTGAAGAAGACGAAGCTTTAGAATTGTGTGTGAAGAAGCCAGTCACGTGTTAGCTCAAACCAATCTGTGCGAACGCTTGAAGGCTAAGATCTGTATATCAATCTGTGTGAACGATATATTGATTAGGGTTGGTTATAATTACGTAGTTGTGTATGCAGTAATTATAATAAACTTTTTACTCCTGTGTGGAGGACCAGTGGACGTAGAGGGGTTTACCTCGAACCACTTTAAATATTGTGTTATTTACATTCTGCCTTTATTGTTTTATTATTTGTGATTATTTAAATATACACTGCACACCTAGTTGTTGTATCCTTAGCAACTTACTATATTAAAGACTTCTGCTATGCAGTCAGATTTGAAAACCGTACAGCTTGTTGTCTTAAACACTTTCCAAGTTGTATCCTGTATACTTAGTGGCCAACAAGTGGTATCGAAGTGGTTGATTCTAAAAAGAATCAGTCGTATTTTTAACCGAATCAGATCCAAAATCACTTATTTTTGTAAAAGTCTTTTTTATTCCTACATTCTCATATGGATACATCAATGATCAACAAAGTTCCTATCTTCTCTATTAATGAATTTGATGATTGGAGAATCAGGATGGAGGCTCATCTTGCAGCTATGCACGAAGAGATGATTTTTGTAATACAGGATGGCCCCATCAAAATTATGAAGGTAAATCTAGCCCCTAGGATTGAAGGCCAAGCTCATGCTGAGATGCTCGAGAAAGAGCGCGAACAATGGATTACTGATTATAGAAAGCGTGCCAACCTCGACAATGTCGCGAAGAATGAGCTATTTGTCACTCTTGACAAAGGCACATTCTCTAAGGTAAAGAGCTGTAAAACAACCAAGAATATCTGGGATAAACTCAAGTTGATTTGTGAGGGAACTGAGCTCTCCAAAGAAAATAAAATTTCAAAATTAACTCAGCAATTTGAATCTTTTGATATGAAACCAACTGAAACACTTGATGAACTTGACCTCAGATTCACTGGCATTATTGTTGAACTTGAAGCTTTGGGCAAAATTTATACACAAAAGGAGAAAAATCTAAAAATTTTCAGATCTCTCCCTGCCCGATGGGACATTAAGACCACAGCTATGTGTGTGTCTTGCAATCTTAATGATATATCTACTTTTGACCTCTTCTCCGACCTCAAAGCTTTTGAGTATGATATTGACAGAAGAGAGAAAGCTGAAGAATCCCCTGCAAAAGTTACAGCTCTAGCTGCTATATCCAACCGACGACACAGCATGCCCATCCCATCAAAGCCTAATCATAAGAATGCTGACAGCGACGACGACATCCTATCGCAAGATGAAATGGCGCTTATCATGCATAAGTTCAAGAAGTTTATCAACCAGTCTGGAAAGACTCCCTATAGGCCCAAGCCTGTTCACAAGGTAAGTACTGAAATGTCATCTGGTGACGCTAACCTTTGTTATAATTGCAGGAAACTAGGACATTATGCAAACAAATGTCCTCATCCTAAAGTTCAAAGGTTTCCGAAAGCCGAGCAACAAGAGAAAGATGAATGAAGACGTGCTTGGAAAAACAAGCTCAAGGCCCTGATAGGAGAATCAGACGCCTCCCCCACACCATCCAAATCCGAAGAATGTCTTCAGGTAGTCACTGACACTGACTCATCTGACGATGAATTCGAAGATAAGGCATATATGTGCTTTATGGCAAAGGACATTCCGGAAGAAGAAGATTGGGATGATGAGGTAAGCTCAACCTCAATTTTCTAAAACATGATGAATAAATTTAAAAATATTCAAAAAGCCCACGAGACTTTGAAAAATGAAAAAATTCAGCTTCAACTTTCCAACATAGAGCTGAAAGAAGAAAACGACTTGCTGAAGATAAACTATGAAAATATGTCAACTGATTGTGAAAACAGCAAGGTCGAGCATGAAAATCTCGTGGAGAGCAATCATCAACTTGCTCATGAACTAAGTGAGGCTAAGTCTCAAAATGGAAGCAAGACAAATGATTTTGTTCTACTTCAAGCCAAATTTAATACTCTCGAAAAATGAGAAAGCGAACTTGAGACCATTCTGAAATCTTTCGAGAAATCATCTTAGAGAATGGAAGAAATTCTAAGCACTGTGTAACATGCTCATGATAAAAGTGGCTTAGGATACAGCTCATTTTCCAACAAAGGGAAAACTAGTACTGTGTTCGTCAGGGGTGTGTAACACATTCCTGTATCGGAAGAAACTCCAAGTCCTGTGAAGGAACCTGCTGCACCGCGAAAAGCAAAGGCTGCCATTCCGCCCCCGCAGTCCTATTCGAGACAGCGGAATCATCAGCCATTCCAACCTGTAAGGTGCACGCACCAGCATGCCCACCGAGCATATCAACTGCGCCAACAGCCATTCAGAAAGAAGGTTGTATCCAAATACCAAAGGCCCGCACGGCAGTACTTTCAGTACAACACGCCTAGGTACTAGATACAGGAGCCTCATTATCCATCAAGAAAGCATGTGTCTGCACAGCATCGACAACAGCTTTGGGAATCCAACTGGAGACCTAGAAGACAAGCTGTAAGGCCAAAGAAAATGGCTCCACCTCCGAGACGGCATAAGTACTGGATTAATAATAATAATAATAATAATAATAATAATAATAATAATAACCCTGATTTTTACATGCATAATGATTATCATGGCTACAATAACTACGTAGATGCCCCACGTAGATACCGCAAGACTGTACCGAATGTAACCTACAGTAAGCCAATTGCTGTCAGGAAAATTTGGGTACCAAAAGGCACTAACCAACATGGACCCAACAATCAAAGGGGACCTAAATCTACTTAAATTCTTTGCCTACAGGACATTCTTGATAAGGACATCTGGTACTTCGATAGCGGATGTTCTCGGCATATGACAGGAGACAAAAGCAAGCTCTCAGATTTTGTAGAAGGTCGCGGTCCAAAAGTGTGCTTCGGTGATAAATCCAAAGGAAGAACAAGAGGGAAATGAAACCTTCTTATCGGAAAATTCAAAATAACCAATGTTGCTTATGTTGAAGGCTTACAGTATAATCTACTTAGTATTAGCCAGTTCTGTGACAAACAGCTCTGGGTGAAGTTCTATATAGATTACTTTAGAGTCAAGAACATGCTAACCAAAGAAGTTGTGCTCACAGGAAACAGATCAGGTAATATGTATATTGCTAACTGGATGCCTACGAGCTCCACAATTCCTGGTTTTGTTGCCAAAGGCACTGCAAACTTAAGCTGGCTATGACACAAGAGGATGTCACACGTCAACTTCAAGACAATCAACAAGCTCTCAAGACAGGGATTGGTTAGAGGATTGCCGAATGTGTCATTCCAAAAAGACAGTGTATGTGGACCTTGTCAAAAAGGCAAGCAAATCAAGTCCACCCTGAAGAGCAAATCCTACCTTTCAACCCACAGAATTCTGGAAATGCTACATATGGATCTCTACGGTCCTGAAGAACCGGTAAGTTTAGGAGGTAAGAAATACTGTCTCATTATTGTTAATGACTATTCCAGGTATGCTTGGACAATTTTCCTAAGCAAGAAGAAGGAAACAACATCAAAGCTGCCCGAGCACCTGAGAAAGCTTCAAAATGAAAAAGGGTCGAGTATCGTGTCCATTCGTTCCGACAGAGGTACATAATTTACTAACCGCTTTATAGAGCAATACTGTTTGGAAAATAGGATACAGCACGCATACTCAGCTGCCTGTACACCTCAACAAAATGGTGTTGCCGAGCAAAAGAACAGGACGCTGAAGGAAGCAACAAGGACAATGATTGCCGCAAGCAAGTTGCCATAGCGTTTCTGGGGCGAAGCCACCAATACAGCATGCTACACTCAAAACTGATGTATCGTCAACAAGCATCACAACAAAACAGCATACGAGGTATGGAACAACAAAACTCCGTTAGTTTCGCACTTTCACACTTTTAGATGCAGGTGCTATGTGTTGAACAATGGAAAGGATCAACTTAGAACCTTCGACGAAAAGTCGGATGAAGGGATATTTGTAGGATATTCCTCCGTCAGCAAAGCTTACAGGATCTTTAATAAAAGGAGGCTGGCAATCGAAGAATCAGTTCATGTAGTGTTCGACGAACCTCACCATGACCCTACAGGAGTAGAAGCTGACACTCAGAATATTCAACATCTTTCCATCTTAGATCCACCAACTCCTATAGAACCTGTCGTTGACCTAGAAATCAACCCCACAGTTGTTAGAACTGACGTAGATGAAGCCGATGCTGTACAAGCTAAAGCCAAAACTACAGCAACTCACGATATAGTATGGGACCCTGAACTAGAACCCGATAGAATATGGTTGAGAGATAACCCACAAAAATTGATCATAGGAGATACTGATGCTGGTGTTTCTACACATAGGAGAATACATAGTACACAAGGAAATGTACTATGTGCGCAAGAAGAACCAGAACAGTCTGAGATTTCTCTATTCCCTGTATGGAAATCTCAATCCGAGCTTAGAAGACTCAACATGTGCACTATTGCTGTATTCTTAACCCAATCGGAACACGTTTCTACCATAGAAGCCCTGAACAATTCTCATTGGATTTCATCTATGGAAAAAGAGCTTAACGGTTTCGAAAGAAACAATGTATAGTATCTTGTACCCAGACCTACGCATCAAACCGTAATTGGAACCAAATGGGTATTTAGAAACAAGAAGGACAGAAATGGACTTGTTATTAGAAATAAATCCCGCCTAGTCGCACAAGGCTATAGACAGGAAGAAGGCATTGACTGCGATAAAACCTTTGCCCCTGTAGCCAGACTAGAAGCCATCAAGATATTCTTATCCTTTGCCGCCCATAAGAACTTTATTGTATATCAAATGGACGTCAAGAGTGCATTCCTGAATGGAGAACTGGCCGAAGAAGTTTATATTGAACAACCACCAGGGTTTGCCAACACAGACGGCGTAGACCTAGTATACAGGCTAAGAAAGGCGATGTATGGACTTAAGCAAGCTCCTAGAGCATGGTATGAGACCCTGTCCCAGTATCTAACCGATAATGGATTTGAGAAAGGTGCTGTGGACAAGATCTTGTTCAAAATACAGGAAGGCGATGACCTTCTAATGGTTCAAATTTACGTAGATGATAATATATTTGGTTCAACTAACCTTGCTTTATGTCAGAGTTTCTCTCATCTCATGCAAAGTAAATTTGAAATGAGTATGATGGGAGAACTTAGTTATTTCCTGAGTTTGCAGGTAAAGTAGTTACCTACAGAGATATTCATCAACCAGGAAAAATACAGCAAGGAGCTTCTCAACAAGTTTAGAATGAATACTTCCAAATCATCGTCAACACCCATGAGCACTTCCGTGCAAATTAGTGCTCATGAAGCCGGAATGCCAGTTGACCAATCACTCTATAGGAAGCTTATTGGCTCTCTCATGTACCTAACGGCTAGCAGGCCCGATATCGAGTTTACTGTCGGAGTGTGTGCAAGATGTCAAGTAGCACCTAAATAATCACACTTCAACACAGCTAAATAAATCCTAAAGTACATCAAAGGAACAGTCGACGTAGGACTATGGTATCCTAAAGAAGGCAGATTCGATTTAGTTGGCTACAATGACTCGGATCTCGGAGGCTGCAAGCTAGATAGGAAGAGTACAAGTGGAACTTGTCACTTTCTTGGACCTAGACTTGTGTCTTGGTTCAGCAAGAAGCAATTGGCAAACTCGCTTTCCACGGCTGAATTAGAGTAATATGCTGCTGGTAGTTGCTGTATGCAGATCCTTTGAATGCAGCAATAGTTGTTAGACTATGGGATTGAAGCCAAGGAAACACCGATTATGTGCGATAGCACGAGTGCAATTGCAATAACGCAAAACCCTGTATTGCACACGCGCACTAAGCACATCAACATGAAGCATCATTTCATCAGGAATCATGTCGAGAACAAGGATGTTAGGCTGGAAAAAGTTCATACAGATATGCAGTTGGCCGACATATTTACCAAGCCTCTCGACACAGCTAGATTCAACATGCTTCGACAAGAATTGGAATTGCTACAGCCTGACTCCCTGTAAGTAGGGGAATGATGTAAGACCCAAGAATACAGTATCCACCGTTAATTATCTGTACACTCAGAGCCTTGAATACAGCACTATGGGAACAAAGCGATATGAATCATCCTACAGCTGACGTGTGCAATAATTAAGGGGGAATACAGTATGGCCCATGAATACAGCATTAATCCAAAAGTTGTTGTATGGAATTGAAGTCCATATGTACCTTTTAAGGGGGAACACTGTATCGTTGCGGATACAGCACATACTATGGGAAAGCGGTTCATTATATATATAATAATATCTCATATATAATAATATTTCATTTTAAAACAATTTTTGTCCACATGTCCTGGTTCATGTCAAACGTCTTTTGCATTAAATGCTTTACACGACATCTGGACAACAGTATATCGAATGCTGTGACGTTTCAAATTGTTTAATATATTTTACACTGCCGTTTCAGGCATTAAGGGTAATTTGAAATGTCAAAAGTGGGACCCGCTCCTATTTTAAAATTCAATGGATAAGTGTACCAGTTACACTCAGTCCATCATGACCGTTCATTTTAAACACCGATTCCCATCCCTTAAATCTGACCATTCATTCTCTGAAAACCCTTCTTCGCCGCCTACTATAACAGGACTATAAATGCCATTTGAGACTCTTTACACTTTCTGCATATTTTAAGAGTTCTCGAGCATACAGCCTACAAGTTTTCTGCGTTTACTGCATTCTTCTTGAATCTTTTTCACCATTCCTTCAGAAATCATCAATGGCGTCTACCCAGACATCTTCCACCTCTCTCAAGAAATCATCGACCATCATCGACAGACGGATCTTCTCCAGATCTGTTGTGCTGGAACGCATTCATGTCGAAGGAGACGACGTTGAATCAATGGAATCATCACCAGAATTCGTCAGCAAGGCCTCTATCGCCTTGGCAGCCACACTGTTGAATGATTTGATGTTCACCTAGTTGAGGAGTTCTACCTTAATACTGCTGTTCACTTCCTTTCACTGGCTCAAGGAGGACATGTTGCTGACATAATAGTCGTCGTTCGCGGAGTAGAGATCCGTGTCGACCAAAAGCTACTCCAGAACATCTAAAAGCTACCTGCTGATGGCCTGACCATGGAAGAACTTGAAACCTTCAGGTCCCAAGACCTCTTTACTCAATATTATGGCTTATTCACCGGCTCAGCAGCGGTGGAAACGGTTCATACCACCTGCCATAAGAAAAATTTTTGTTTACCTTTTGTCTACTTACACGATTTCTGTTGTCGTGTTATTAAAAATAGAATATGAGCTTTTAAGATGTGCACCAATCTCAAGTTCTGAATGATGGTTGCTATAATGACCTGTGAGAAGGTCAATTGGTGTCAAATCATCCTCAAGCGTTTGTAGGAAGAAGTGTCTAAGCTTGCCTCTTAGAAGAAATCGTTTGGATTGTTCTAGAACTACATTTTGACGAAATGTGGAGTTCCGCAATCCGCAGAGGCAAAGAAAATTAGTTCACGGATATACTTAGGAGGCGTCAAGACTACTGTCTTTAACCAAAGAAACCTGATTGCCAACAGACCTTTTGTTCGAAGAATGGCTCTATCTGCCGATCCGAGGGACGTTTCTTCGAAGTCCCAAAGTGTTGAATCCTCGAGAATGAGAAAGAGATCTCACAGCAAAACTCCAGTTGCTATTGAGAAGCTGAAAAGGAAGCTAAGGAGGCTTACAAAAGCTAAGGCTACAGCAACCTCCAAGGATGCTCCGTCCGTGGCTCAAACCACTGATCAAGTCCCCCAGGGCCCAACCCCTGTGGAAGAGATGCCCACTACTGTCGATACAGTAGATCCTGCGCCCTTGGAGGCTACGACGGATGCTAGGATATCTGCCAACTCTAAAGACTCTAGCGAGTCGGCTGCCTCTATGGAGCCAAAAGCTACTTCCCCTATACGGGATTCCACACCCGTACAGTATCCATCTCCAAACAGGGTACCATCCCCTGTAAGGGATCCCTCTCCGATACACGATCCCACACCTGTAGCGGAACCCATGCCTACAGCGAACCCAGGCGCTGTACGTAGCCCCTCTCCGGATACAATTATTTCTAAAACCCTACTTTCTGTGCAAATCAACCAGACTTACGAACGGTTTATCCAATGGAAGAACTACAGACTTGCTCCTTACGACGACTTGTTCAACTGGAGCGAATGGAGCAATGAAGAAAGATACGTTTTGGAAGTGACGGATGCTAAAGATATTGCTGTCCTGATCCAATGGGACAACCTATGCATTAAAGAGCTTATTGAGAGCCATCTGATTGAAAAAGCCGAAGCACGAAATAAAGGAAAAGCTAAGTCCGTGGAATCTCCCAAAAATCCAAGATCAGATCCCGACTCAGACGATGACGACGACGCCATACAGGATGGTCTAAGACAGAGTCGCGAAGAATTTGAATTTTCGATGGGCGCAGGATCATCGAGTCATCACCAATCACCTCCCCATCAACAAGACACTGTTCCCGACAATGAGGATTCAGCCCCTCATGTCGCGGAGGAACAATCTGGTTCGCAACAGGCACCCGAGCCTGTCGCCGCCCTAGCAGAAGAAGAATCCGACGCCATCCTGCAAGAGGAATCAGTCCCTCTACCGGAACAGGCAGATGCTGAGAGACAGTAGGAGGAATCAGTCCCTCTTGTATCCATGTCTTCAGAAACCACTTCAGCATAGGAGGATGCAGCACCCCTTGTCACCGAGCCCAAATCTAATACTCCTGCACCATCAACCGCCTTAGAATTCGATGACGGTATTATACCTTAGGATGTCCAACTCATTTCACGGCCAAATGTGAATTTGAGAAGGTTAAATGGAGTCGAGGACTTTGCCCAGCCAGACTCTCCCAGAACAGCCGCAAGAAAAGAACGATTACATGCTCTTGGCCTCCAAACTGTCTTTATCCAGGACGCCGTCAACGCTCTACACTCTGTGGAAAAAGCTCTTGATTGGCTACACACATCTGTCGTTGAAGAGATAACAGGACTACAGCACGAAGTCTCCCGAGTGGTAGAGGCCTTCACTGTCTTGGCACACGTCTTTAAGCAGGCCCTGAGCCAACTGCAAGAAAAACAAGAGCAGCTCCTGAGAGACGAGCAATCTAAACTTCGTGTGTCTGAGGCCAAGACAGCATCTGCTATGATCGAAACCGGTTCCCAGCTTCGAGCCCACGACAAAAACATTAAAGATATGTCGCAGGTGCTCACCTCCCTGGTCGAGAAAATGACAAGTCTCTAGACGAAACAGGATGCCGCTCTGCAAATCCTGGAACTCCTTGACGAGAAGGTGTCGTACCTTGATGATGCCAAAAAGGGGGAAGAAGCAAGGGAAGCTGCTAGGAGAACAAGGCTGGAGCAAGAGAAAGAATTGTTAGCTCCTTTTGAAGACTCCATCACTGCAGATATAGCCCGTATCTCAACGCAAATAGCTGTATTGAAAAAAGATGATCAAAGGTATTGAAAAAGATGATCAAAGGTATCAACCTGTATCGAAGACCCCAACATACAGTGTATCTATCATACAGCAAATAGTCCCGCAAAGCTAAGTATGGAAGTTGTCTCGATTCATCACTATAGCAATCCTTCCATACAGCTCTCAAACAGGACAAGAAGGAATCTTCAGTATTCGCTAGAAGTCAAGTCCCATATGATAAAGAAGTATTTAAATACTAAAGGATAAAGTATTTAAATACTGTAAGTCGTCAAAAGATCTTCAAATCACGCAATATCCGGATCTCAATCTATTCAAGTCAACTATCAAGTTGTCACAGAATCTTGCTCAACAGGATCTATTTCAACAGATATATTTCAAAGGCTATATATATCTCCAGACTTTAAAGATCAAAGACTACGAACAACGAACTGAACAATCACATACGCAAGTGAAACAAGTGCTTACACAAATATTCAGAGCAAAACATATCTCCCAAAGCATTCTGCCATTATGAAAGATGCTCAAACCGTGAACAACACATCAGCTAATAGCTCATAAAGTCAAAGCTGTTGTTCAAACATTGTTCTACCCTTGAACAAAACCCTTCAAACCTGTGTGGACTGAGAATCCTTGCTATTCCTGAACTGTGTGACGGACTTGCATTGAAGAAGACGAAGCTTTAGAATTGTGTGTGAAGAAGCCAGTCACGTGTTAGCTCAAACCAATCTGTGTGAACGGTTGAAGGCTAAGATCTGTATATCAATCTGTGTGAACGATATATTGATTAGGGTTGGTTATAATTACGTAGTTGTGTACGTAGTAATTATAATAAACTTTTTACTCCTGTGTGGAGGACCAGTGGACGTAGATGGGTTTACCTCGAACCACTTTAAATATTGTGTTATTTACCTTCTGCCTTTATTGTTTTATTATTTGTGATTATTTAAGTATACACTGCACACCTAGTTGTTGTATCCTTAGCAACTTACTATATTAAAGACTTCTCCTATGCACTCAGATTTGAAAACCGTACAGCTTGTTGTCTTAAACACTTTCCAAGTTGTATCCTGTATACTTAGTGGCCAACATGTTAAAATTCAGTGGTCTAGACACGGATTGGAAGAGGCTATTTGGGAAACTAGGGATAGTATGCGGGAGAGTTATCCCGAATTGTTTGACCCCTATTTTCAAGGACGAAACTCTTTTTAAGAGGGAGAGTATGTAATAACCGGTTGTGAATTCATTCATTATCGTTCAGTAATTGTCACTCAGTAATTTTCACTCTTTAATATTCATTCATCATTCATGCTCATTCATTTATGTTCATCGTTGGCGTACTTTGAGCCGTGTGTCAGTTATCGTCGTCATTCAACCCTATTTGTGAATCGAGACGAGAATATTATCATGATCATTGTGATTGGTAGCCTTGTGTTGGAAGTATCATTTATTGCGTGTTATTGGACTTAATATTACTCATACAAGTGTTGTATGTCGTATCATTCACCACTCGTAATGAGAAGACGGAGTTGTCGAATTGTTGTCATTCCAGCAGTTAGTTACGGCCGTAACTTATCTTAAATTACGGCTGTAACATATATTCGTTGGTTTCATGGTTTTTGGATGAGAACGTCTTATGACCGTAAGTCTCGCCAGATACGGCCGTAAGAGGAAGATGGTACGGCCGTATGATTGAAGGCTACGGCCGTACAATCGAACAATGGTTCGGGAGGTGCTTTCAACAAAGACATCTTATGGTCGTAAGTTTTGCAGGATACGGCCATGAGTGATGATTTTGGTGTTCATGGCGTTTTCGAAGAAGTGAAGTTATGCCCGTAAGTAAAAGTTGTTACGGCTCTCAGGTCGTTGACTTTGGAAAGTTACGGCCGTAAGGTGGCAGAGTTATGGCCGTAACTCTATGCAGTATTTAAGGACATGGACGGGACTTTTGTGCTCATTTATCCATTTCTTCATTTGAGTCCGAGAGAGAGGTTCTTGGGAGAGGATTTTTTATCATCAAACACTTGTGTGTTCTTGTTCTAACCACCTATTTTTGATTGTGCTGCTTGGAAAGTCGATTAACATGAGTTCAATGGATCGATGGGTTTGGATCTTCAAAGGTAATTTCTTCAAAACCTTAGATTTCGATTTTGAGATGGAGTATGATGTTTTGGAAGATATAATCATGATATGTGAAGGGATATGGATATTATTATGAGTCTTTATGTGTAACACCCCAACCCGACAAGGGTAGAAGTATCACATTATGGTGACATATCAGAACATACATAAAAGAACGCAAGCGGAAGTCTAAGCATAAATACCAAAATGTAAGTCAACATGACTAAAAGGAAATACACAAGTTCCATGATCCAAAATGAAGGAAACAAAATCCAAGTCTAAATAATGAAAACATAATCCAAAAAGCTAGGAAGTCTAGGGTAGGTAAGTCCACACACAGCTCCTACTCTCAGCCCAAAGATAGCTCAGCTCCCAGCTTAATAACCTGCCGCGGAAGAAAAGAAATGCGGCTGAGCTTAAAAAGCTCAGTGAACAGATATATATAGCAAGGTACTGAAACTGAAATGAGAAAAACATAATATGGTGTAATGGGGAAATATCAGAAGGTATAACGTAAGTGTAGTGAATGGTGTAAGGGTTACAGAATTCTACCACGAGCACAGAGACATATCATCATAACATCATATCATCATAAGTAACAAAAATATCATAAATGGAGTAGCTAACTCCCAGAGTGTGTGAATGACGTGTATGGCACACAATCACCATTCACCAGAAATAGAATATATATATATATATATATATATTTATATATATATCATATCAGATCTAGGATGCATCCATACGCCCCTGCAGAAATCATAATGGTCAGAAACATAATACATAACAGAAAGGGATGCAGTGGTTCATCACTCGCTCACCGTGGAGTCATGCCATTGGTGCCTCAATGACATGGTCATGGAACCCCCATGACTAGTGAAAGCTCGGGTAGCAAACTGAAGGGTCAAATAGAATGTCATAGCAACAACACAGAATAAATAAGTCATTAGAAAAATATCGTAACACGGGTTCATATAAGGGCTCATAGCAAAGGTATCATAATCAGAAGTAGCTAATAATCAATATATGTAAGGGAGTCATGATAAACCTTAAGAGAAGGGTCAGAATATCTGTACCTTATGCGAATGACGAAGCAGATAAGTATAGGATCACATAGAATTAGGAATCACTCCTTCTTCAAGAAAATCTACAGAATTCATAATCATATATTATTTATACGTTCATTAAAGTCATAACGAATTTTAAATACTTATTAGCTCATTCCTTAATGTGTTTTAGGGTTTCACATGTGAAATAGTAAGTATTCATAACATAGGTTTAAAAGTATCTTGGATTGGTATTTCAAATGAGTTAGGAGAAAAACATGTTAGGTTGAACCAAACCCTTAGCTTATGTTATAATTCAGATTTTATTAAGTTCAGATCCCTTAGTTTATGAATTGAAAACCATATTTATGAACTTACTGAGGTGCTCAAGTAATTATCATAGATACTTATACGTGTTAGATAATTAATATAATTTTTCTAGATTTTAATTCAAAGGGTAAGTACCATCTCAAAATCATCTTTCCAGACCTACCCAGGAAGTTAACTGCACATACATATAGAAAGTTTGCCTTTAATTAAACCATTTAGGCTCTGTTCTTTTGGACTTATTTTTCGATTTTCATTCGATTGATTCGAGTCCATTCATTGATTGATTCAGTCAGTCCATTCGATTCGATTGATTCGATTCGATTCGGATCGATTATTTCGATTCTTCTTATTATTATTATTATTATTACTAATCTTAATTGTTATTATTATTAATAATATTACTATTATCGTTGTTGTTGTTAATTACTATTATTATTATTATTTACCTTTATTATTATTATTTACCCTTAATATATATTTCATTCAATTGATTCGATTCCATTCGATTCGATTCGATTCGATTCGATTCGATTCGAATCCATTCGATTTAGTTCGATTCGATTGATTCGATTCAGATCCATTCAGTCCAAAAGAACAGAGCCTTAGACACTTCAGAAAAGTCCGCAAAAATTCTAGGAACTCAAAAATAACCTAAATATCACTTATGTCAAAGGAGGGATCTCAACTCCTTGTGGTTTGAAAACTAAAAATCAAAAACTTCGACTGATTTTCAGACTCGATTTCCCAGTTTTGACACTTGAACTCCCAAAAATCAAAAGACCACCTTCCTGACCTCTAATGACCATAAAAATAGATATATAGATAGTATATAACATGAACCTAGTTTCAGGCTCAAGAATTATGCAAAAACATATTGTTATCATTAAATTACACCCTGTGCAAAATGACCCAATTTCTGGATAGCTTGTAATTTCTGGACAGTTTGTTCATATGAAATCACAACCAAATCTTAAACCTTTTTAAACACTACGACTAACTTATTTTAGATCCGATTTATAGCAAGTTTCATATGCATAAGTAGAATCAAAGAGAGCAAAAGGAGAACATCAAGAACCTGATGTCAATTAGGGCGAAAGAAACCGAATGGAACAAGGACTTAGGCTCGAATCAAACACCACCAACACTCCAACGTTTAGCACTACACTCTCGACGCCGAGACCTGCTTCTATCCTTCTTCTTGGAAGCAAAAAAATGATGAAAAGTGTGTTATGTTTGTGTTTTGATTCGGACGTAAGAATGGGGGAGAGGCAAAAGAAGCCGTGTTATATATACAAGAGTTTAGGGCGGATGGGGGTTAAAATGGAAGGTATTGAAAGCTCATAATTTGGTTTGGTTATGGTATGTGATATTTAGCCGAGATTAGTGTGATTCAAATCATCATTCGGATGTTTCAAATTATTTATTATAGGTATAAACTTAGGTTAGTAAATTTTAATTTAATTTTAATACATAACATATAGTTAGGGTTTAAAATAAATCATTACAAAATTTAGGGAAAAAATCGAAATTAGACGTAAATTAGGAATTCGAATTTTAGGGTTTTACAACTCTTCCCTCCTAAAAAGAATTTCGTCCACGAAATTGAATTTAAAGCTAAATAGAGACGTACCGGACTACGAAAAGAAATGTGGATAACTTGTTCGCATCGATTCCTCGGTTTCCCAGGTAGCTTCACGCTCTGGGTGATTCTTCCAAAGAATTTTAACAAACGAATGACTTTATTTCTCATGACCCTATCTTGTCGATCTAAAATAGCTTTAGGTTCTTCATACAGAGATAAGTCATCTCGAATCTGATCCAAAGGATAAGACACAATGTGTAGCGGATGGTAATTGTATCCCCTCATAAGAGATACATGGAAAACATCATGAACATGTGATAACTGTAAAGGTAGAGCCAGACGATACGAAACCTCCCCAATACTAGGGATGTCAATGGGTCGGGTAGGGTACGGGTATACCTCCTCCATACCCTACCCTACTTGATTCGGATCGGGTTCGGGTATTGCCCGTCGGGTAATCGGGTACCCAATGGGTATTCGGGTACCCGTATACCCTATATTTAAGAATATAAATATTATTAATATATATCATATATATACATATAATGTAATTAATTAATTCAATTTAGTATATCAAATATTTAAAATATAATATTTTATATAATAATAGATATAATTTATAATACAATATAATATTTATATATAATATATAATAATAATATATTTATATAATTCAAATGGGTACGCGGGTCGGGTAATCGGGTCGGGTATTCGGGTAATATACTATACCCATACCCTACCCATACTCGGCCATAAAATTTCGGGTTCGGCCGAAACCCGACCCGATTTCGGGTTTATCCGACGGGTAGGATCGGGTACGGATAAAGTTGACATCCCTACCCAATACGATCAAGAATCTCAAACGGTCCAATGAATCGTGGACTAAGCTTTCCTTTAATCCCAAAACGTTTCACACCCCTGACCGGCGATACTTTCATAAACACACGATCCCCAGTAGTAAACTCTAATCCACGTCGATGTCGATCAGCATAGCTCTTCTGCCGGGTCCTAGCCTCTTTCAGCTTCTCCTTATCAATAGCCACCTTCTCATTAGTAATCTCAATATGTTCTGGACCCTCAATCAAACGTTCACCCACTTCATTCCAACATATGGGTGCTCTACACTTTCTCCCATATAAAAGCACATAAGGTGCTGCCATGATGCTAGCGTGCCAACTATTATCGTAGGCAAAAGATGAAGAAGGAAACCTAATGTCTACCCAATCCTCACAGGTCATAGCCTAAGCTCTACAGGTCAAACCTAGGGCTCTGATACCATAATTATAACACCCCAACCCGACAAGGGTAGAAGTAACATTTTATGGTGGCATATCAGAACATACATAAAAGAATGCAAGCAGAAGTCTAAGCATAAATACCAAAATGTAAGTCAACATGACTAAAAAGAAATACATAAGTTCCATGATCCAAAATGAAGGAAACAAAATACAAGTCTAAATAATGAAAACATAATCCAAAAAGCTAGGAAGTCTAGGGTATGTAAGTCCACACACAGCTCCTACTCTTAGCCCAAAGATAGCCCAGCTCCCAGCTAAATAACCTGCCGTGGAAGAAAAGAAATGCGACTGAGCTTAAAAAGTTCAGTGAACAGATATATATAGCAAGGTACTGAAACTGAAATGAGAAAAACATAATATGGTGTAATGGGGAAATATTATAAGGTATAACGTAAGTGTAGTGAATGGTGTAAGGGTTACAGAATTCTACCACGAGCACAGAGACATACCATCATAACATCATATCATCATAAGTAACAAAAATATCATAAATGGAGTAGCTAACTCCATTTATTTGACTGACGTGTATGGCACACAATCACCATTCACCAGAAACATAACATATATATATATATATATCAGATCAGATCTAGGATGCATCCATACGCCCCTACAGAAATCATAATGGCCAGAAACATAATACTTGAGCTCATAATACATAACAGAAAAGGACGCAGTGGGTCATCACTCGTCCACCGTGGAGTCATGCCATTGGTGTCTCAATGACATGGTCATGGAACCCCCATGACTAGTGAAAGCTCGGGTAGCAAACTGAAGGGTCAAACATAATGTCATAGCAATGACACATAATAAATAAGTCATCAGAAAAATATCGTAACACGGGTTCATATAAAGGCTCATAGCAAAGGTATCATAATCAGAAGTAGCTAATAATTGACAGATGTAAGAGAGTCATGAGAAAACTTAAGAGAAGGGTCAGAATATCTGTACCTTATGCGAATGACGAAGCAGATAAGGATAGGATCATACATAATTAGGAATCACTCCTTCTTCACGAAAATCTACAGAATTCATAATCATATATTACTTATACGTTCATTAAAGTCATAACGGATTTTAAATACTTATTAGCTCATTCCTTAATGTGTTTTAGGGTTTCACATGTGAAATAGTAAGTATTCATAACATAGGTTTAAAAGTATCTTGGATTGGTGTTTCAAATGAGTTAGGAGCAAAACATGTTAGGTTGAACCAAACCCTTAGCCTATGTTATAATTCAGATTTTATCACGTTCAGATCCATTAGGTTATGAATTTAAAACCATACTTATGAACTTACTAAGGTTCCAAAGTAATTATCATAGATACTTATGCGCGTTAGGTAATTAATTTAATTTTTCTAGATTTTAATTCAAAGGATAAGTACCATCTCAAAATCATCGTTCCAGACCTACCCAGGAAGTTAACTGCATATATATACAGAAATTTTGACTTTAATTAACCTATTTAGACACTTCAGAAAAGTCCGCAAAATTTCTAGGAATTCACACATAACCTAAATATCACTTCTGTAGAAGGAGGGCTCTCAACTCCTTGTGTTTGAACGAAAAATCAAAAATTTTGACTGATTTTCAGACTCGATTTCTCAGTTTTGACACTTGAACTCCCAAAAATCAAAAGACCACCTTCCCGACCTCTAATGACCATAAAATATATATATATATATATATATAGATAATATACAACATGAACCTAGTTTCAGGCTCAAGAATTATGCAAAAACATGTTGTTATCATTAAATTACACCTTGTGCAAAATGACCCAATTTCTGGACAGCTTGTAATTTCTGGACACTTTGTTCATATGAAATCACAACCAAATCTTAAACCTTTTTAAACCCTACGTCTAACTTATTTTAGATCCGATTTATAGACAAGTTCCATATGCATAAGTCGAATCAAAGAGAGCAAAAGGAGAACATCAAGAACCTAATGTCGATTAGGTCGAAAGAAACTGAATGGAGCAAGGACTTAGGCTCGAATCAAACACCACCAACACTCCAACGTTTAGCACTACACTCTCGACGCCGAGACCTGATTCTCTCCTTCTTCTTGGCAGCGAAAAGTGTGTTATGTTTGTGTTTTGCTTTGGACGTAAGAATGGGGGAGAGGCAAAAGAAGTCGTGTTATATATACAAGAGTTTAGGGCGGAGGGGGGTTAAAATGGAAGGTATTGAAAGCTCATAAATGGGTTTGGTTATCGTATATGATATTTAGCCGAGATTAGTGGGATTCCAATCATCATTAGGATGTTGAAAATTATTTATTATAGATATAAACTTAGGTTAGTAAATTTTAATTTAATTTTAATACATAACATATAGTTAGGGTTTAAAATAAATCATTAGAAAGATTAGTGAAAAATTCGAAATTAGACGTAAATTAGGAATTCGAATTTTAGGGTTTTACAACTCTTCCCTCCTAAAAAGAATTTCATCCATGAAATTGAATTGAAAGCGAAATAGAGACGTACCAGACTATGAAAAGAAATGTAGATAACTTGTTCGCATCGATTCCTCGGTTTCCCAGGTTGCTTCACACTCTGGGTGATTCTTCCAAAGAATTTTAACAAACGGAATGACTTTGTTTCTCATGACCCTATCTTGTCGATCTAAAATAGCTTCAGATTCTTCATACAGAGATAAGTCATCTCGAATCTGATCCAAAGGATAAGACACAACGTGTAGCAGATGGTAATTGTATCCCCTCAGAAGTGATACATGGAAAACATCATGAACATGCGATAACTGTAGAGGTAGAGCCAGACGATACGAAACCTCCCCAATACGATCAAGAATCTCAAACGGTCCAATGAATCGTGGACTAATCTTTCCTTTAATCCCAAAACGTTTCACACCCCTGAACGGCGATACTTTCATAAACACACGATACCTAGTATTAAACTCTAAGCCACGTCGTTGTCGATCAGCATAGATCTTCTGTCGGGTCCTAGCCTCTTTCAGCTTCTCCTTAGCAATAGCCACCTTCTCATTAGTGATCTCAATATGTTCTAGACCCTCAATGAAACGTTCACCCACTTTATTCCAACATATGGGTGCTCTACACTTTCTACCATATAAAACCTCATAAGGTGCTGCCTTGATGCAAGCGTACCAACTATTATTGTAGGCAAACTACACCAAACACAGGTATTCATCCCAGTTTCCTGTCCTCTCTAAGGCACATGACCTCAACATGTCCTCCAATGTCTGAATGGTTCTCTCTGTCTGTCCATCCGTCTGTGGATGAAATGTCGTACTAAACTTGAGACGGGTTCCCCAAGCTTTTTGCAGACCTTTACAAAAATGAGAAGTAAACCGTGGATCTCTATCTAACACAATAGCTTCTGGAGTACCATAAAGTCTAATAATCACCTGTTGGAAAATTTCTGCTAATATACTAACACGATAGTCCTTCCGAATAGGTAAGAAATGAGCCGAATTGGTTAGACGATCAACTATCACCCAAATCGCATCATGTCTTTTCCGAGTAGGAGGTAGCCCAGTAACAAAATCCATGGAGATCTCATCCCACTTCCAAGTAGGAATATCCAAGGGTTGTAGCAAAGCACTAGCCCTCTGATGCTCTATCTTAACCTGCTGACATGTCATACACTTAGCTACAAACGAAGCTACATCTTGCTTCATGCCTTTCCACCAAAAATGTTGCTTAAGATCTCTATACATTTTGGTAGAACCATGATGGATAGTAAATGGAGAACTATGAGCCTCAGACATCACAGTCTCACGAAGTGCAGGATCGTTAGGGACACAAAGCCTATTTTCATTCCATACAACACCATAATCATCAACCCTGAACTCTGTCGGTTTACCCTCTTCCACATTATGAAGCACAGACCACAGATCACCATCATCCTTTTAAGCTTCTTTAATCCGCAGAATAAGATTGGACTCCACCTTCATACTAGCCCATTATCCGTCATAACCTCGTACACAAAGTTTAACTTCCATAATATCCAGGTCATTAAGTATCTTGGGTTCAATCCCAAGGCTCGCTATCATACCAGATTTCCGGATAAGCGCATCAGCAACAACATTAGCTTTCCCCATATGGTATTGGATGTTCGTGTCATAATCCTTGAGAAGTTCTAACCATCGCCTCTGTCTCATGTTAAGTTCCTTCTGTGTGAAGATATACTTGAGACTTTTGTGGTCAGTGAAGATGTCACACGACTCACTATATAAGTAATGCCACCAAATCTTTAATGCAAACACCACCGCTGCCAACTCCAAGTCATGAATCGAATAGTTCGCCTCATAAGGTTTTAATTGCCTCGATGCATAAGCAATCACCTTCCCATGCTGCATAAGAACACAGCCCAAACCTTTCTTCGATGTGTCACTATAGATCTGATATCCACCAGAACCAGATGAAAGAGTCAATATAGGTGCAGACACCAGTTTCTGTTTCAACTCTTCAAAACTCTCTTCCTGCTCATCAGTCCAAACAAATTTCTCACCCTTCCTCATGAGTTTCGTCAGTGGTAAGGCTAAGCATGAGAAACCCTCTACAAACCTTCTGTAGTAACCTGCAAGCCCCCACAATAACCCACGGTTTGTGGTGCACTTTGTATTTCTTTAGCAGGCCGTAGATTTCTTCGATGTTTGGACCCGAATTATGGCCCATTTTTGGTCATAATTCGGGACTGATACTTTGTATTTCTTGATTTCCTCTTATCTACAGGTTGGTGGGTCCCGCCTCAACCCCCCGTCCACACTGGACGCTTTTTCTTTAAAAAAAAAAAAAAAAAAACTGCAAGCCCCAGAAAACTCCTCACTTCAGTCACAGTAGTAGGTCTCGACCATTTTGTGATAGCCTCCACCTTTGCTGGATCCATGGTGATACCATTAGCGGATACAATGTGACCTAAGAATGCAACTTGGTTCAACTAGAACTCGCACTTAGAAAACTTGGCATAATCTGAAGATGGTGCTCATGTTCTTCTTCTGTCTTAGAGTAAACCAAGATGTCTTCAACGAACACGATAACAAACTTGTCGAGATACTCATGGAATATGCGATTCATCAGATCCATGAAGACAGCAGGAGCATTTGTTATACCAACAGGCATAACCAAAAACTCATAGTGACCATATCTGGTACGAAACGCGGTCTTAGGGACATCCTGTTCCTTCACACGTAGTTGGTGATAACCAGACCTCAAATCAATCTTAGAAAAGAACTTCGCCCCTTGAAGTTGATCAAACAAGTCATCGATACGTGGAAGCGGATAACGGTTATGGATAGTGATGCGGTTAAGTTCACGGTAGTCGATGCATAGTCTCATACTTCCGTCTTTCTTCTTCACAAACAATACAGGAGCACCCCAAGGAGAACACTAGGACGGATGAATCCATTCTCCAAGAGTTCCTATAACTGTTCCTTCAATTCTTTCAACTCTATAGGCGTCATACGGTACGGAGCTTTGGAACTGGGTTCAGCACCTGGGATCAATTCGATGTCAAACTCAACTTCTCGAGCATGAGGAATACCAGGAAGTTCATCGGGAAACACATTGGGAAAATCTCTCACCACAGAAATGCTTTCAATACTAGGACTTTCCAAAGAGGTATCCTTAGTAGAAGCTAGGAAACCTCGACAACCATGGGAAATCAGAGTTCTTGGTTTCATAGCAGAGATGATCTTAACAGATTTAAGAGGCTGAGAACCATGATAAATATAATCAGGTTGATGCAGATCGCCAAAGATTACACGTCTGGTATGGCAGTCTATGGTAGCTCGGTGTGCAGCCAGCAAATCCATACCCAAAATGATATCGAAGTCAACCATATATAGAGGAAGCAGAATTGCAGATTGGATTCGGTCGTCGAAGCATAGAGGACAATTTAAGTATTTATGATCAATAATTACGTGGTTCTTCATAGATGTTGAGATGGATAGTGAGTTACTTAATGGTGTAGGAGTCATATTAAGCTTCTTAGCAAAAGTAACAGATATAATAGAATATGTAGCACCTGTATCAAATAAAACCAATATAGTACGGTTGTCAATAAATAGGATGCCTGTAATGGTACCTGAAGTGTTTGCCGCCTGATCGCCAGTGATAGAAAACATGCGGCCCTTGGTTGGAGGTGGTTTGATGTAGTTCCCAGGCCCGCTAGGATTCTTCTTGGGATAATCTTTGATTTTGTGATGTGTGGACCCTCAAGAAAAACAACCACCTGAAGCTCTGTAACACGGACCCCCATGAGCTTTCCCACAAGTAGTACATATAGTAGCTAAGGAAGAAGAATCTGATGGCTTTTTCTGACTAGTAGATCCAGAAGAACGGTTTTGTTGACTACCACGCGCCTGCTGATCTTTATCCTTCCACGACTTGTTGTTGTTGTTGTTCTGTCGGTCGTACCCAGGCTTATCTAAACTCTTTTGGTCCTGGCCTCTCGGTTTGTGTCTCCTCTGGTCGTTACCCCTATCATACTGACCTCTCTACTCATCACCCCTATGATTACTACTCTGATCCCTCGAATGTATATAATCACCATCGCGATTCCTCTTGTTGTAGACCCCTCCTTCATGTAGAATCTCAATATTACGGGCGGCGTTGGCAACTTGTGCCACATAAGAAAAATCGGTGTTGATAACCCGATCGAGTACCCATTTCTTCAGGCCCCACTTGAAATGCCTCGCTTTTCGGCGAGCAGCTCCAGCTATCGGACCCATAAAACCGGCCAGTCGTAGAAACCTCTGCATGTAGTCCCCAGAAGACTCTTTCTCAAACTGATGAATGGCATTGTACTTTCTCTCAAATCTCTGTTGCTCGGACAAAGGGAAGTACTGCAGAAAGAATATGTCACGAAAATCATTCCATGAACAAGTGGTGACAAAGGCCACTCCTCCCTTAGCTTGTTTATACGCTTTCCACCAAGTAAGTGAATCTACTTCGAGCTTAAACATAGCCAACCTGGTCTTGAAATGGTCCGCACATCCTAAGGCATCGAATAACTTCTCCATATGGGTTATCCAGTCCTCCGCCTCATTAGGGGTGGCAGCAGAACTGAATGAGAGTAGCTTGAGCTTACCGAACCGTTCAATCCATGCATAAATATCTGTGGGTGGAGAACCCCCACCGCCACCATAAGACGAACCAGAACCATTATGGATATCATTAGTGATCTGTGTGGTCAACTTTGTAGTAAGATCCGGAAGTATGGTAGCAAGGGCATTAGCTATCATGGCCTCAAGGTTGGGGGCTTCATCATCCCCATTAGGTTGACCATTTCGACGTGTGTTCACCATCTGAACGATTATCAAAAACGATTATCAAGGTCAAAATAAAAGATGAAGTACGAAAGGAAAAGATGAAGAAGGAAACCTAATGTATACCCAATCCTCACAGGTCATAGCCTGTAACACCCCAACCCAACAAGGGTAGAAGTATCACATTATGGTGGCATATCTACACATACATAAAAGAACGCAAGCAGAAGTCTAAGCATAAATACCAAATGTAAGTCAACATGACTAAAAAGAAATACATAAGTTCCATGATCCAAAATGAAGGAAACAAAATCCAAGTCTAAATAATGAAAACATAATCCAAAAAGCTAGGAAGTCTAGGGTAGGTAAGTCCACACACAGCTCCTACTCTCAGCCCAAAGATAGCCCAGCTCCCAGCTTAATAGCCTGCCGCGGAAGAAAAGAAATGCGGCTGAGCTTAAAAATCTCAGTGAATAGATATATATAGCAAGGTACTGAAACTGAAATGAGAAAAATAGAATATGGTGTAATGGGGAAATATCACAAGGTATAACGTAAGTGTAGTGAATGGTGTAAGGGTTATAGAATTCTACCACGAGCACAGAGACATATCATCATAACATCATATCATCATAAGTAACAAAAATATCATAAATGGAGTAGCTAACTCCCAGAGTGTGAATGACGTGTATGGCACACAATCACCATTCACCAGAAATATAACATATACATATCAGATCAGACCTAGGATGCATCCATATGCCCCTGCAGAAATCATAATGGCCAGAAACATAACACTTGAGCTCAGAATACATAACAGAAAGGGACGCAGTAGGTCATCACTCGCCCACCGTGGAGTCATGCCATTGGTGCCTCAATGACATGGTCATGGAACCCCCATGACTAGTGAAAGCTCGGGTATAAAAATAAAGGGTCAAATAGAATGTCATAGCAATGACACAGAATAAATAAGTCATCACAAAAATATCGTAACACGGGTTCATATAAAGGCTCATAGCAAAGGTATCATAATCAGAAGTAGATAATAGTCAACAAATGTAAGAGAGTCATGAGAAACCTTAAGAGAAGGGTCAGAATATCTGTACCTTATGCGAATGACGAAGCAGATAAGAATAGGATCACATAGAATTAGGAATCACTCCTTCTTCAGGAAAATCTACAAAATTCATAATCATATATTATTTATACGTTCATTAAAGTCATACCGGATTTTAAATTCTTATTAGCTCATTCCTTAATGTGTTTTAGGGTTTCACATGTGAAATAGTTAGTATTCATAACATAGGTTTAAAAGTATCTTGTATTGGTGTTTCAAATGATTTAGGAGCAAAACATGTTAGGTTGAACCAAACCCTTAGCTTATGTTATAATTCAGATTTTATTACGTTCAGACCCCTTAGTTTATGAATTAAAAACCATATTTATGAACTTATTGAGGTACTCAAGTAATTATCATAGATACTTATACGCGTTAGAAAATTAATGTAATTTTTCTAGATTTTAATTCAAAGGGTAAGTACCATCTCAAAATTATTTTTCCAGACCTACCCCGGAAGTTAACTGCACATATATACAGAAAGTTTGCCTTTAATTAACCTAGTTAGACACTTCATAAAAGTCCTCCAAAATTCTGGGAACTAACACATAACCTAAATATCACTCCTGTAGAATAAGTGCTCTAAACTCCTTGTGGTTTAAAAACTAAAAATCAAAAACATTGACAGATTTTCAGACTCGATTTCCCAGTTTTGACACTTGAACTCCAAAAAACCAAAAATGCATCTTCCCTACCTCTAATGACCATGAAATTAGATATTCAGATAGTATACAACATTAACTTAGTCTCAGGCTCAAGAATTATAAAAAAACATGTTGTTGTTATTATTAAATTACACCCTGTGCAAAATGACCCAATTTCTGGACAGCTGGTAATTTCTGGACAGTTTGTTCACATGAAATCACAACCAAATCTTAAACCTTTTTAAACCCTACGTCTAACTTATTTTAGATCCGGTTTATAGACAAGTTTCATATGCATAAGTCAAATCAAAGAGAGAAAAAGGAGAACATCAAGAACATGATGTCGATTAGGGTGAAAGAAACTGAATGGAACAAGGACTTAGGCTCGAATCAAACACCACCAACACTACAACATTTAGCACTACACTCTCGACGCCGAGACCTGCTTTTCTCCTTCTTCTTGGCAGCGAAAAGTGTGTTATGTTTGTGTTTTGCTTTGGACGTAAGAATGGGGGAGAGGCAAAAGAAGCCGCGTTATATATACAAGAGTTTAGGGCGGAGGGGGGTTAAAATGAAAGGTATTGAAAGCTCATAATTAGGTTTGGTTATGGTATGTAATATTTATCCGAGATTAGTGGGATTCCAATCATCATTCGATTGTTGCAAATTATTTATTATAGGTATAAACTTAGGTTAGTAAATTTTAATTTAATTTTAATACATAACATATAGTTAGGGTTTAAAATAAATCATTACAAAGTTTTGGAAAAAATTTGAAATTAGACGTAAATTAGGAATTCGAATGTTAGTGTTTTACATTATGATTATCGTTGGATTGTTGGGGGTTTATTCGAGAACACTTTGAATGTTGATTTTGGATTTGGGGGTTTTGATTAGATGTTATTGAAATCCCGAATTGTGTATTCCTTTTGGATTATTGATTGTATTGAGGATGTTTTGTTGGATTGAATTACTCTTTGGAGGCTTGGTATCAATATGATTGAGTTTGGTTGTAAACAATTGAAGATTGTTTACAGCGTGTTTGTTAAAATGCCCCAATGAGTACGGATTTGTTGTATCGACTTCTTGAGTTGTTTATGATCATAATTGATACGTTTTTTTAAGCGAGTTATTGGTAATTGTGTTATTCAAGATTGTTCGAGCGACCGATATTTCCATTAAGGACGTTTGTTCGAGGAAGGGCATTTCATCACCGGTATTGAGGCAAGTTAATTCTTGCTCATCTAAAAGGATAATCATTCCTTTCGTTGTTGTTCATTCAAACATATAATTCATTCATAGTATATAAACCATGTTGAGACTTGTAATTATTAAACTAATCATTCAATTCACGAGGAACGGCGATTCCAATCATTTCATTTGAGCTATCACTCATTGCGTTATCATTTCACCTCGGTGAGTCATTCTTGGCCCTTGTCGGATTTCTATTCATTATCATTCATTGTGGTCGATTTTGTTCTTGTGATCTTCCGGGATCGTATTGCGTTACCGGGTGTTATATGTGTGGAATTTTTAGTCGGTCACACTATGGTCATGTCTATATGCGGGTATCCGGACACATTGGACTGTGCACATGGTAACATGCCTCCGTGAGACTAATTAGGCCAAGTGCAGGTGTATATGTGGGTTTCCGGACACTCGGCTACTTGTGCACTTGCATATCTCATTCGGGAGTACTATGATACCCCTCTTTCAACCTTGATTTCATAACTAAGACATGTGATTATTGTAATTGTTCAACTCTTGAGGATTGTTGTATTGTGTAACTGATCTCGTTGGGATGTTGTTTTTAGGTCATGCCAAGGCAAAGGCACGGAAAGAGAACGTTGACGGCGAGGAGTCCCAGTGATACTAGTAGGGGCTCCCAGTCCTTTCAGTTATTTATGTTTTCTTCATATGTATTTTCCGCTGCAGTTTCCGTTGGATTTTCATTTTATTCAGTGTTGTATATTTCATCTTCATATGAAATATATATGTATTCTGTATTCATGGGTGTATTGTACTTGAAACTCCTCATCGGAGTAATTGGTAATATAATGTGGTTCGGTACTATATTTATATTCATTAATTTTCATTTACCTGGTGGGTCCCAGTCGGGGGTCCACGACGTTGTAATAGCCGCCTAGTTTGGGGTGTTACAATATAAACCAATTTTTTGTTGTTGTGTTTATTTTTACGTGATATTTATTATTCTTTATATGAACATTATCAATAATATATATAATAATTATTAGTGTTGTTATTATTATTAATATTATGTATTATTATTATTATCGTTGTAATACATATTATTATTATTGTTGTCATATGTATTAATGTTATTCTTGCAACATATTACTATTATTATTATTATTATCATTAGCATTATTCAGTGAGTTCAGTGCAATTCAATTCAGTTCAACTCCAGTTCATATCGATTTAACATAATTTTGTTCAGTTCGGACCAGCAAACAATTCGGTTTTTAGGATTATTCCATAATTTTAGTTAACAAATCAATACCTAAATTCACAAACTGATTATCTGGTTATTATTTATACTGAATATGTTATGATAGATAGGATAAACTCAAATATGTAGATTTGTAGTATGTTATGCTAGATAGGATAAACTCAAATATGTGGATTTGTAGAATCTGAAGAATAATAAATATCCAACCCGTACAAAATTTTTGATTTGTTCGGATAATTATAAAGATTATTATTATCTCATCAAAATATACTACTAAATTGTTTCCAGAAAATGGTGGCAATTAAATTAGGTTTAACAATATGGAACTTGCAGCTATTCTTGTCATGCTGAAAAGTTGGATATTCTGGACTCGAATTCGTTACAAACTTTATTTCAATATGTATTATACAACTCAGAATGTAATTTGGCAGGCTGTGATTGTAAATAAATATTTATATGTAATTTATTTATTGTAACGAATTCGAGTCTGGAAATAGCCAAAGTCGTATGCATGAGGTCCTGAAATCGCCAAAGCCGTATGCGTGAGGTACATCTCTTTCTAACTCTAATTATTTCTTATGTTCAGTTTGTTAATCATGCTTTACATCTAAATCTTTAAACACTTATATGGATTGTTTGTATATCATTATTAAATTATAGTTCTCACTTTGAAAATAGATTTGATTAGGCTCTTGAACTTAAATATTACAAAATAAAATTATAGAGTTATGGATAAGTTTGTGTATAAAACAATCGAAGAAAATAAAGTGTAATTTATCATTATAGGAAGACAATCAAAGAAAATAAAGTGCAATATATCATTAAAAATTAATAGTAAAGTTCCCAAATATCAAAATAGGAAGACAAACGGAATCAAAATATAAAACAAAGAAAGGATATTTAAAAAATAAATTATACTGTTGCAAAACGCTCCAAATTATTAAATATTTTCTCCTTCTTTATCACCACTTTAGCTTAAGAATGTTGCTTCCTATAATATTGACTTCTTCATCAATTTCAATCTCTCTGCCATGCTTAGTAGGAGTAAGTGTAGTCTCGGAAATATCGTTAGAGCCCTGATCATTAAATTCCCCATCAACCTTTTCTTTTCTCTTTCCAACATATTTCTCTTTGTCACCTTCCACCAACGTCTTGGACTCAGATGCAACCTCCTAAAATAGTTATAACATGTCAATGGTTTATAAATAATTATAATATTTTTAAATCTAAAAATATAATAGGTAGAGTAATCTCACGTTCATGGCTAGACTGCAATATTCACCAATGATTCTCTCATCAGTTGTTAGGTGTTCCACACTGTAGTCATTCTAACCCTTTACAATGTTATATTCCCTTGACACTCGGATTCTTACCAAATAATGTTTGAAAAGTATTGGTTGAAAGTCCATACGTAGTGTTTCTTCATCTCCTTCCTTTAGTGGAAAAAAAACATTGTCAGGATAGTAATTTTTAGGAATTTATATAAAATGAATCTGATTGAAACACAAAATACTTCAATGAGGGAAGCAAGAACTGCAGCATCTGATTTGCCTATAAGGTTTGCAACCATATTCTCAAATAAAACAACGGTAATTTCATCATTTGATTTAGAACCAGTTGCTATAACCTTGAGTCTGAACCTGTTTTATCCATCATTAAGAAACGTTTCTAATATTAAGTATAAATGACTTAAATCGACCTGATTACCTAGGTACAATTAACTCTATTTTAAGTCCACACTTTGTATTGGGACAGATTTCCCCAGGCTTTTTGTCTCCAGTCTTTGTTTTGCAATGCACGCACGAATTGTAGTACCATGTATCTCTAATGTCAATGAACTTGACAAAGAGAATATAGGACCCAGGCTGGAAAACGTTAAATTTACATTAATTAAATTGAATCAGAGATATTATAAATCAAATACAATAGATTTATTTACCTCAGTTCCTTTCTTGATCTGAGAAGTTGTCTTGTGTTTGTCCATGTTCAACTATTCCTCTGATTTCAGTGTACGGACGTCACTTTGTAATGTGATTGATCTACTAACTTGAATCATTTCCCAACATCTTCTTCCTATAGTACGGCGAGATTAGTTAAAAAATAATGTTTTGTCTATAAAAAACATAGAAAGATAATTAAAAAATACTTATATAATAGACTGTTCCGCAGTACTTCATACTGAAGTCTTCAAACTCATGTAACTCTCCATTTATAAGCATCTTGGTGGCATGCATAGTGGTTTGTACACGTATCTCTTCTCTTAAAATTGGCGTGATTTTATTAGTATCTGTTTAAAATAAAGAAATATACATTAAAATTAGTATGAAATGCTGATGACCTTGCCGGATGGACTTGTGTGCAAACTGCAGTGCTATAGTAACCCATCTTCAAGCTTATCGTCAGTAGGTGCTATTTCTAGCAGCTTGTCCGTGTATGACTCCCATAGTACCACCTTTAGGCTAACATTACAACATTAATGTTATATAGTTTAAAATAAAATGTAATACTAAAGATAACTATTCAAATTAGAAAAATGTCGAAATTTAGTTACCTTTCATCTTGAATTTTGATGTCTAACTTTCGAGCATGTGCCTTATCGATATAAATGATGTTGCCTATTCTTATAATGCATCCTATTATGTCTGAAAATATTGATAGTATATCAGCACAATAATATTTATTAGAAGATCATAAAAATACAATAATATACAACCTACCAATAAAATATTCTCCATTAAAGGAAGGAATGTCGTCAAGATGAATTAGTTCGAGTCCATTTGATTGAATCCACATATCGGGCTTACACTTAGCCACTTTTGTAACATCGTTGAATATCAATTTTACTGGCCATTCTACCCTAACCTTAGTGTAATATCCGCATTTTTTTCTTTCCCGGTATTATCATTTTTAGTGTATTTTTCGTTTTTAGTGACTCGCTTGTAACCGTGTTGATATTTCGAGAATAGTTAATTTTGGACTTTTTGCCATCCGATTCTCATAATTTATTGTTTGGAACCACCATTTCGGGATTGCCGTAAATCCATCGTATGTTATTGTGCGTTTTGCGAGCTTCTATTTGATGTTTCATCCGTGATTCGGTGTTTTGGGACCATTGTTATCCTGTAAGTAGCGCATGCTAATAGTGTTATTTAGCATGCGCTAATGTCCTTTGGTAGCGCACGCTATGCTTGTTTGGTAGCGTGCGCTAGTGACTCGAGTACAGCAGTGGCAGTAGTCTGCTTCTGCCCCCTGCCCTCTGGAAGGGTAGTTTAGCGCACGATAATATGTTGTTCTAGCGCACGCTATCGTTTGGGATTAGTGCACGCAGAATGGCCGGTAGCGCATGCTAATCCATCCCAGTACCGGGCAAAATATTTCTAGACTCGGCTGATGTTCAGGTAGCGCACGCTAACGGTCCGATAGCGCGCGCTATAGAGGGCAGTTAGCGCACGCTATTTCCTGATAGCATATGCTAACAGTCCAGAACTATAGGTTCTGGACTGGGGTGTTGGCCGATAGCGCACGCTAACTTGAAAAGTTAGCGTACGCTAATAACTCTCTGGTTATAAAAACCAGAGAGTTGACCGGGGCAGCTCATTTCTCTTCCCCTTTCTTTTCTTCTCCGAGAGTTAGGCGATTTAGAGCATTTGGGAGCTTGGAATCGAGAAAGTCTCATCATCCATCCAAGATTTTTATGTCTCTAACACTAGATTATCATCATTTAATCGTCTTCTATCTATTAAATCGAAGGTAATCTCCTAGAACCCTATTTTTGGGAAATTTAGGGGGTTTTGAGTTTTTGTTTTGTTCCGTATTGTTGATTAATCCTTGATGAATATGATTAATCTTGTTGGTATTCTTGGTTTCCCTATGGATTCATGGTGTATTTCGTGGTTTTTGTGTAATCGAGAGGGTTTGGTTCCCATCCGCCCTCGTTGTTGTTTTGTACGAATACACATGAATCTTAGGCGGGTTTTCAGGGGTATTCCATTTCTGTAATCGTATAGAAATGGTTGTGATTGTATTCTTCGAACCATTAGGTTCGGTTTTGTCGGTTCCTAGCGGTCGTATTTGATTTCCTTCCGTTCGTGTCGTCGTCAATTACTCAAGGCAAGTATTTTTGGAAACCTTTATGCTTAACATGAAATAGTGATGTATATTGTGTGTGCTTTGCTCACCTCGGGAGGGTCCGACGGGGCCTCGAGGGAATCTATGACTTAACTCTGGATTCACGAGTTTGATTCGCTTGCCAGCTCGGGAGGGTCCTTAGAGGCCTCGAGCGGGATCAGTGGCTTCACCCCGGTCCTAGGCGATGCCTGTGCGTGATTTGTTTTATGATATGGCCAGCTCGGGAGGATTCTTACAGGCCTCGAGTGGGACCAGTGGCTTCACCCCGGTCCTAGGCAAATTGATGATTGAGTATTTATTTCCGGAAAAGACATGTTTGGTTTTGGTTTTGAAATGATTTTGATGCATTGTACTATGAAATGTGTAAGCGAATGATTTTCCTTGATTACTTGTACTAGCGTAATTGCTAACCCCTTTGGGGACCCGTTTTGGGGAAATTCTTGTTATGGATTTCAGGTTATGTTCAGCCGGACGAGCGGGCGCTGGGACAGTACGAGGATGCTGGCCAGGGTCGTTGACATGTGCATTTGAGTCTTTTTATTTACATTATTCTTTTCGATGTGGTTGTTGTTCTACTTTATAAACTTATAGATTGTACTCGCGAGTACTTAGGCTTTTCCCTTCGGATTGTGGTTTGTATTCGTTGAAGTTATTACATTTGTCGGTGTTGCTTATTACGCCGGTTGTACCAGGCGTGCTATTTGATTTTCATCTGGATGATGTGTGTTTTCTTGTGGTAATTCGTGTCTAGACTGGTGGGTCCCATGTAGGGGTCCACGGTAGGGTTGTAAACAAATCAAATCATTCTGATCTGATTCATGATTCAATTCGAAATTTGGTGATTCGAATTCGAAATTTTAGATTCGAATTCAAATACAAATAGTTTTTCTGATTCGATTAATAATCAAATACTTATAAGTATTTACGATATTCGATTCGGTATTCGTAAAGATTCGATTAAATATTTAAATATATAATATAGTTAAAAATATATTTTGTATATAGTATATTTTCTTAATACAATCAGGAAAATACATATCAAATGTGTTGAGTTTTGGCTCATATTGAAGTCGACTTCAAATTAAGGTGACATTGTTTATCATAAATATATATTGCAATAACTTTAATCTCGACGAGTCATTCCTCATCTCTTTTATCTATAGATTAGAGTATTCGATTCGAATTCATGAAATTGTTCAAGTATTGATTCGATTCGATTACAACGATATTCATTTCGATTCGATTTGTTTACAACCCTAGTCCACGGCACTGTAATATACCCTGATTATCCTGGGGGTGTTACAGAAAATGGTATCCGAGAAGGTTTATGGATACCTAGGCTTGTCGGTTATTTGGGTCTAGTTGTGTTTTGTTTTGCACATCGTCACACTGCTGCCAGCATCTCGGTACTTCCAGTGCTTGTAAGTTTTCCTTACTTGATCCCTTGTTTTCTCGTACCGTATTTCTATTTCTTGAATTGTGGTGGTTTTTCCTCTCTTACTTATCATCGAGTTGTTTTTGCTACCTTTTAACACCAGTATGGATGCTGGAAGAGGCCGTGGTCGTGGTCGTGGATGCGGCCGGGGACGTGGGGCAGCCGGTGAGGCGGCCACGTCACATTCTTGGGAGCTGGAAGTACCAGTGACCGTCATAGCCATGCTTCTACTCAGAATGGCGCCGATCTTGGTGTTGCAGTGGTCATGCAACAAATGGTGAACCAAATGGATGCAATAGCTCAGGCGGTTCAGAACCCGACTCCGGCCCACGCTACTCGGGGCGAAGCAGATTGTTGGCTATAGGATGTCATCAAGATGCATCCTCCCCAGTTTTCGGGAGATTCAGACCCGATTGGCTGGGAGGGGTGGATCAAGGAGATATCTAAAATCTTTGTTGCCACCAACTGTCCCGAGGACCGCAAGGTCCCTATTGCCCAGTATTTTCTCATGGGGAACACTACTGATTGGTGGGAGACCATTGGGCCTAAGGATCACGTTACTTCGTGGGCGGAATTCAAGGACCTGATGGAGACTGAATATAACCGGTGGCCGGTTAGACAGGCTCGAGTTCATGCCTTTTATGATGCTCAGTCTCGGGATATTCCTGTTTTTTAAGCTATTGCCGATTTCAACAAGGAGTTGGGCTTCGTGAAGGCCCAAGTTATTGAGAAGAGTGACAAAATTTTCCACTTTTCCAGACGGATGAAACTGTCAATTCGGGACTACATGTCTGGGCTCGTCTGCACCACTTTGAAGGATTATCAGAGTAGGACTCTTGCGTATGATATGTCAATGACGGCCAGTGAAGCGGCCCGTGAGAGAAAGAAGCAGAAGTCTGTCGGTAATTTTTCGGGCCACAAGGGCAGATTCCAACAGAAATCTCAGTATGCAAATCTTCCTAAGGGTGGTTCGGCTCATTTATCTAGGGGATATCGAGGTACTGCCAGTGCCTCCATTCGGGATGTCAAATGCTTTAATTGTGGCAAGTCAGGCCATCGAAACTTGGAGTATCCTCTTCCGCAATTGACTTGTCATACTTGTGGTCAGTTGGGCCACAAGGCTTTCTTTTGTGAGCGGATAAGACAGATTCTTGGTGCTCAGGGCTCATTTGCTCCGCAGTCTCCGCCGAGTGCCAACAGAGGGAGAGGTCGGGGTCAGCCCGCTAGAGGGGGAGCTTCCAGTGTCGGCTCCGCCCATCCGCGTGTCTATGAGATGAGGAGGGCCGATGATCCAGCCGCCACCGTAGCCACAGGTACCGTTCATATTCAGTCTCATCTTGTCAGCGTGCTTTTCAATTCGGGTGCTACGCATTAATTCATCTCCCTGGAGTGTGTACGTCGTTTGAGTCTTTATTGTTTGTCACCCTGCGAGACTTTCATCATCAAACTTCCTAGCGGTGATAGAATCGTTGGTGACCGAGAGATCCGAGACTGTACCGTGTTTATTTGTGAGAGGGCTTGGCTCTCTAATCTTATTGTTGTGAGTATTGAGGGTGAGGATTTGATTATTGGAGATGATTGGCTCGAGCGGCATGGTGCGATTATGAACTACGCACGAGAATCATCACCATGTTAGCTGAGGACGGCACCGAGCACTCTTTTGCGGGGCGAAAGAGGGGAAACTAGAAGTTCATGATTAATGTCTTGAAGGCGATGAGACTCCTGTGGAAGGGGTGTACTGGTTATTGGTGTTACGCCTTGAAGGCAGAGAGTAGTGGAGTCAAGCTTTCATCGATTCCAATTGTTAGTGAGTTTCCTGACGCCTTTCCTGACGAGCTACTGGGGTTGCCACCGGATCGTGAGGTTGAGTTTGCTATCGAGTTAGAGCCGGGTGCGTCTCCAATTTTGAACGCGCCGTATTGCATGGCACCTTTAGAGATGGCTGAGTTGAAGATGCAGTTTAGTGAGATTCTTGAGTCGGGATATATTCGACCGAGTGCTTCGCCTTGGGGCACACCGGTTCTGTTTGTGCGGAAAAAGGATGGTTCGCTGCGTTTATGTATCGACTATCGCGAGCTAAACAAGGTGCCGAGGATTGACGACTTGTTCGATCAATTGCAGGGAGATGCGGTATTCTCGAAGATCGAATTGAGATCGGGGTACTATTAGCTTCGGGTGAAGGAGTCTGATGTCCCAAAAATAGCTTTGCGGATGAGATACAAACATTACGAGTTTGTGGTTATGCCCTTCGGGTTAGCTAATGTGCCGGCAGTATTCATGCAGATGATGAACAAAGTCTTCATCGAGTATCTAGATAAGTGTGTCGTCATCTTCATTGACGATATTCTTATTTATTCGAAGAACGAAGAGGAGCATGCCCATCATCTACGTGTGGTGTTAGACATTTTGAGGACCAAGCGACTCTATGCGAAGTTCTCGAAATGTGAATTCTGGCTAAAGGAAGTGACGTTTCTGGCTCACGTGACTTCAGCCGAGGGGGTCTGTGTGGATCCACAGAAGATTGAGGCAGTGTTGGATTGGGTACCGCCCAAGAATGTGAAGGAGGTCCGTATTTTATTGGGTCTGGCTAGCTACTACCGTAGGTTCGTCGAGGGGTTCTCGAAACTAGCTCGGCCACTTACACAGTTGCTCTAGAAGTTCAAGAAGTTCGTCTAGAATGACGAGAGACAGTCGAGTTTTGAGGAGCTGAAGAGACATTTGACTTCAGCCCCGAGTTTGGCGTTGTCGTGTGGCAACGAGGGTTTTGCCATTTATAGCGATACTTCGGGTCAGGGTCTTGGGTGTGTGTTAATGCAGCACAAAAAGACTATTGCATTTCCATCCAGGCAGTTGAGGTCGTATGAGCTTAACTACCCTACTCACGATTTGGAGTTAGAGGCAATAGTTTTTGCGCTCAAGATTTGGCGTCACTATCTCTTTGGCTCTGCATGTCAGATTTTTACCGATCATAAAAGTCTGAAGTACATATTTACTCAGCGGGAGTTGAATATGAGGCAAAGGAGGTAGTTAGAGTTTATTAAGGATTATGACCTCGAAATCCTTTATCATCCGGGTAAGGCAAACGTCGTGGCCGATGCCTTGAGTCGGAAATCGATTGCATTGCGGACGCTTGAGATTCTTACGTATCGATCTGAGCTTCTGCGGGATTTGATTGAGTTAAGTGTTGAGATTGTGTTGTCGGGAACTGTCGGGCAACTTTGCACTTTAGATATTTCGTCGTCTTTGATCGATGAAATTAAACTGAAGCAGTTGGAGGATCCGATGATTACTCAAATCTGAGAGAATGTTCTTAAGGGAAAGTCTCATGTGTTTGTGATTTATGAAGATGGTGTATTGAGATTCCAGAGTCGGCTATATATGCCGAACGACTCGGAATTGAGACAGGGTATTTTCCGTGAGGCCCATGCTACGCCTTACTCCGTTCATCCTGGTTCGAGTAAGATGTACAAGGACCTGAGGAGGAATTTTTGGTGGAATGATATGAAGGAGAAGGTCGTACGGTTTGTAGCGAGATGTTTGACTTGTCAGCAGGTCAAAATCGAGCATCAGTGACAGGCTGGGTTATTGCAGTCGCTTCCCGTTCCGGAATGGAAATGGGAAGATATTTCGCTGGATTTCATTACGAGTTTGCCGAGATCGAGATCGGTCATGAATATGGTTTGGGTGATTGTTGATCGTCTGACCAAGTCGGCACATTTTCTGGGCATCAAGGATACTTGGGGCCCGGAGAAGTTAGCTCGTGTGTTTATTGCTCAGATTGTGAGGCTTCACGGTACTCCGAAGTCTATTGTTTTAGATCAGGATGGCCATTTTGTATTGCACTTTTGGCAGGCGGTGCAAAAGGCGTTGGGTACTCATTTACGTTTGAGTACCTCTTTTCATCCTCAGTCAGATTGACAGTCAAAACGCACTATCGAGACATTCAAAGATATGTTGCGTGCTTGTGCTCTCGACTGGAGAAGTGACTGGGAGCAGCATTTGCCATTGATCGAATTCACGTATAATAATAGTTGGCACGCGTCGATTCGAATGGCACCGTACGAGGTGCTTTATAAGCGGCGTTGTCGATCGCCGATTTGTTGGAATGGGGCGTCCGATTTGGTCGGGACCGAACCGAATATCGCTTTAGAGATGAGGCATAAGGTGGAATTGATTCGGGAACAAATGTTGACTGCTCAGAGTCGACAGAAGTCATATGCCGACCTCTGTCGTCGACCTTTGGAATTCGAGGTGAGAGACCACGTTTTACTGAAGGTGTCGCCGACTGTAATGTCCGTACTCTCTATTTTTGGTAATTTCTATTTTTGGTGTATGTTCGTTTGGACAACTCGCTTGTTACTGTTTTGGAATTCTGAATCTATTTTGTTCTTTGAGTTTTTCCATTTGGGCGAGTTTTGGAGATATTTTTACGTATTTTCATCTTGAGTTATGTTTTGTCACTTGTACGTTCGATTCTCATAAAACTCGTTCGATTTTATTATTTCTCTGTTTCCATGAGTTCGTATGGTTGAGTTTCTCATGTTGTGAGTTTTGGATTGTTAAACGTCGTATCGTGATTTTCGGACGTTTGGGTCATTTTTGTAAATTCTTACTATTGTGGGTGTCGTTGTTAATACTCGTTCTTTACCGACCTTCGGGTGGCTGGAGATATGTGATGGTCGTGATCATTGACTCGTCAGTAGAGAATTTTAGGGTATCCAGTGGTCCTACCCTTGTATTTTTCATTCTGGTGGTTGTCGAGCCATTATTTTTCTGAGAGTGCAGGTTGGCCAACTTTCAGGGCTGAGTTACGGCCGTAAGAATGCATGTATTACGGCTGTAAACCTCTACACATTACGACCGTAATGTCCCCTTCATAACGGCCATAACGATGTTGTGGAATCAGTTCAGTGAAATCTAGATTACCATTACGGCCGTAATGGGTCACATATTACGACCGTAATGCTACCCAATTTATTAGACTAGGCAGCGGTTTTCTTCCTCATTTCTTTCATTCCTTTCACCTTCTTCGCGACGGGAGCGACTTTTCTAGCCCAGGGTTCATATCATCATATCTAGCATCAAATCATCCGTTGTTCATCTTCAAATTGAGGTATATTTCTTTAGAACCCTAGTTTTTGGGGATTTCCGGATTTTGACATGATTTTCCTTTTGTACCCGATTTAGCTTCGTTGAGTTTTTAGATTACAATTGTGTAGTCGTAATCCCTTGCTTCCAATATAGTTAAACAGATTAAACTTCTAGGTTTTCACCGTTAATTGTTTGGAATCGTTTATGACTTCGTAGTGACCGACGAATTCTTCCAACGAGTAAAATTAGGATGAATTCCTATGTTTCCGCAATATTGAGATTGTTTGTATATCATCATTGTATTAGGAGCGGATTTGTGAAGATTATTCGGCCCGAAACCTTTCCTTTCACTGTTTCCTTCTCGTCGTGTATTCAAGGCAAGTACATGTATTACATTCAATTATGTGTGTTACGGTTTTGATATGAATGATGAATTATGATCCTTTGTGTGTGTGAGTTATTGGACCTTCCACCCGGAGCATTCGACGGGACGTCTGGGGGTCGATACTAAGGGGTACGGCCATAGAAGTGGACTTGTGTGTGTGTGTGGTTAAACTTCCACCCGGAGCATTCGACAGGGTGTCTGGGGGTGGATACTAAGGGGATGGCCACGGGTTACCAGTTGTGAATGTTTGTGATATTGTAATGAATTCTTAAACCGTTTCGAATGCCAATGTGATATTCCGGAATATGGCTTTTCAAATGTTTTATGAATGAGATGACTGTGTAAATCGTATCTGTATATAATGTAGTGTAATTGTGTACTTGCATTAGCTATTCGAATGTTAACCCCTTAAATGGGGGAAATGTGTCTTATGCATTTCAGGTATCGGAAGAGATGAGGAGCAGGCACGGGATATGCACGCAAGGGATGGTCCGGCATGATGATGAGCCTCGAGTCTATGTTTTATGCTTTGTAATCGTATCTGTTTGGGTATTGGAGTTAGTCTAATTACTTTTAAACTCGGTTAAAGTCCCCTGTGTGGGCAACGAATTTATATTCGACTTATTCTTCTTGTACTGCTATTAAAATATTTTGGCCGAGGCCACGGCCCTATTTTACGTTGATGAATGTGCCTTTTGGGTTTCCGTTGTGGATTATGTGTCATGTGTTAGCCTGGTAGACCCGATGAGGGTTCTACGGCGTGTAGCGTCCCTTACGTGATTTGGGGTATTACATTTATGGTATCAGAGCCTATGTTATGAATGCCTAGGCTGTTGGTTAATTTTTGGGTCTGTCAGTCGTGTCGTTAGAGTCAGTTGTTGAGCCTAATATCATCGTGCTACCATCTCTTCGTGCAACCCGTGGCTGTAAGTCTCCTCGAACTCTTATGTTTCTGTAATTCGCTTCTCTTGTGTAACTTGGAATTGTGAGTAGTAGTACCAACTTTGTAAACTGAGAATTTCTCTGATCTTGTCTTCGATTCTTTTTTTCAGTATGTTGAGAGGTCGTGGTAGACCAACTAGGGGGCGCCTCCGAGGCTGCGGTCATGGTGCAGATAGTGGGGAAGCTCCGCTTTCTCAATCCTCTGCAGATTCAGCCTCTCATTCAGTACCGAACACTCTACCCCTGAGTTCTGATGGGCAGAAGACTTTGTCAGTCAGTCAGGATCAGCCGTAGGGTGGTAATGTCGACATGGGAGCTACTGTTGTACTTCAGCAGTTGGTAGATCAGCTTGCCCAGATAGCTCAGGGTGGATGCCAGAATCTGCCCCCGACTCCTGATGGTGAAGCTAGCAAATGGCTTTAGAAGGTGACTAAGATGCACCCCCCTCATTTCTCTGGTTCTTCTGACTCCCTCGGTTGGGAGAATTGGCTTTTTCGCCAAGGTAACTTTCGACGCCGTAGTCGGGTCCCGATGACAGAGGGTACATATTGCTCAAGACTTCCTAGATAAGGAGGTCGCGGAATGGTGGGAGACCGTGGTGCCCAGAGACCGCCTAGCCACTTGGGAGGAATTTAAGACTGCTATGGAAGCGTAATATTGTCCACCGCTAGTCAAGGAACACAGATTGTGGAATTCTTCATCGCTACACCTCAGGATGTGCCGATTTCTCAGGCTATCATCTCTTATAATCAACAGTTAGGATTCGTGAAAGATCGGGTGAGAACCGAGGCCGATAAAATCCGTTATTTCAATATGCGCATGAAGTCGCATATCAGGAAGAGTATGGCACCGATCTGTGTGCCACCTTGAAGGAATACCAATACCGAGCACTAGCGATTGAGATGGCTGTTTCGGAATCAGAGTTGGGTTCCGAGGCCAAGAAACAAAAACAGCTGGCAGTTTTTCAGCCGGCAAGAGTGGTTGATTTTTGAAATCTCAGTCTGCTCGCATCTGGAAAGAGGCCATTTCATCAGACCGGAGGATCTCAGGGTCACCGTTCAGTCCAGTCAGTTGCATCCGGCGGCAGAGTTTGTTTTAACTGCAACCAATATGAGCATTTGATGAAGGATTGTCCATTTCCTTTAGTTACTTGCTTTACTTGTGGACAGACCGGGCACCGGGCAACTCATTGCGAGAGGGCTACCAGAGCCCCCAGAGCTCCGAATACCACTGCCTTTCAGAAGGATCTTAGCGTCGATCATAAGACTCCGGTCACTCAAGTTCCTCAGAGTTCGGCCCGTGGTAGGGGTCGGGGTTAGATGGACCGCCGAGCTTCATCTAGTTCGGGCTCAGTCCATCCTCGGTTGTATCATATGAGACGCACAGAGGAGGCAGATGTTCCAGTAGCATCTGGTACCACTCATATCCTTTCTCATCCAGTTTCAGTGCTTTTTGATTCGGGTGCTACCCACTCTTTTATTGCTTCAGACTGTATTTGTCGTATTAGTATTGACTGCTTATTCGAGTGTGAGCCGTTTGTAGTGGGTATGCCTAGTAGGGATCGTATGGTTGGGGACCGGGAGGTTAGGGATTCCCGGTGAGGATCGGAAGCCGGGATTAGCCCAAAAACATCATTGTTGTAAACCTTAAGGGCGAGGATTTGATCCTCGGGGATGATTGGTTGGATCGTCATGGTGCCATCATGAACTACTGGACTCGTACTATCTCGATAGTGGCTGAGGATGGCACAGAGCATACACTTGTTGATTGTAAGTCGGGTAGATCGGGTAATGTGATTAGTGCCTAGAAGACGATAAAACTTCTGAACTAGGGCTGTGTAGGCTACTGGTGTTACGCTTTAAAGGCGGAGAATGGTGGAGTTGACATGTCGTCGATTCCAGTTGTTAGTGAGTATCCCGACGTATTTCCGGATGACTTGCCGGGATTACCACCACAGCGGGAGATTGAGTTTCCTATTGATCTAGAGCCGAATGCGGCTCCTGTTTCTCGAGAGTCGTACCGTATGGCACTGTTGGAGATGTTGGAGTTGAAGAAACAGTTGGGGGAGTTGTTAGATAAAGGGTATATACGTCCGAGCGCATCGCCTTGGGGTGCGCCTATACTTTTTGTTAAGAAGAAGTATTTTGGGCATCATATCATCACTCTAGCATCAAATCATCCGTTGTTCATCTTCAAATTGAGGTATATTTCTTTAGAACCCTAGTTTTTGGGGATTTCCGGATTTTGACATGATTTTCCTTTTGTACCCGATTTAGCTTCGTTGAGTTTTTAGATTACAATTGTGTAGTCGTAATCCCTTGCTTCCAATATAGTTAAACAGATTAAACTTCTAGGTTTTCACCGTTAATTGTTTGGAATCGTTTATGACTTCGTAGTGACCGACGAATTCTTCCAACGAGTAAAATTAGGATGAATTCCTATGTTTCCGCAATATTGAGATTGTTTGTATATCATCATTGTATTAGGAGCGGATTTGTGAAGATTATTCGGCCCGAAACCTTTCCTTTCACTGTTTCCTTCTCGTCGTGTATTCAAGGCAAGTACATGTATTACATTCAATTATGTGTGTTACGGTTTTGATATGAATGATGAATTATGATCCTTTGTGTGTGTGAGTTATTGGACCTTCCACCCGGAGCATTCGACGGGACGTCTGGGGGTCGATACTAAGGGGTACGGCCATAGAAGTGGACTTGTGTGTGTGTGGTTAAACTTCCACCCGGAGCATTCGACAGGGTGTCTGGGGGTGGATACTAAGGGGATGGCCACGGGTTACCAGTTGTGAATGTTTGTGATATTGTAATGAATTCTTAAACCGTTTCGAATGCCAATGTGATATTCCGGAATATGGCTTTTCAAATGTTTTATGAATGAGATGACTGTGTAAATCGTATCTGTATATAATGTAGTGTAATTGTGTACTTGCATTAGCTATTCGAATGTTAACCCCTTAAATGGGGGAAATGTGTCTTATGCATTTCAGGTATCGGAAGAGATGAGGAGCAGGCACGGGATATGCACGCAAGGGATGGTCCGGCATGATGATGAGCCTCGAGTCTATGTTTTATGCTTTGTAATCGTATCTGTTTGGGTATTGGAGTTAGTCTAATTACTTTTAAACTCGGTTAAAGTCCCCTGTGTGGGCAACGAATTTATATTCGACTTATTCTTCTTGTACTGCTATTAAAATATTTTGGCCGAGGCCACGGCCCTATTTTACGTTGATGAATGTGCCTTTTGGGTTTCCGTTGTGGATTATGTGTCATGTGTTAGCCTGGTAGACCCGATGAGGGTTCTACGGCGTGTAGCGTCCCTTACGTGATTTGGGGTATTACATTTATGGTATCAGAGCCTATGTTATGAATGCCTAGGCTGTTGGTTAATTTTTGGGTCTGTCAGTCGTGTCGTTAGAGTCAGTTGTTGAGCCTAATATCATCGTGCTACCATCTCTTCGTGCAACCCGTGGCTGTAAGTCTCCTCGAACTCTTATGTTTCTGTAATTCGCTTCTCTTGTGTAACTTGGAATTGTGAGTAGTAGTACCAACTTTGTAAACTGAGAATTTCTCTGATCTTGTCTTCGATTCTTTTTTTCAGTATGTTGAGAGGTCGTGGTAGACCAACTAGGGGGCGCCTCCGAGGCTGCGGTCATGGTGCAGATAGTGGGGAAGCTCCGCTTTCTCAATCCTCTGCAGATTCAGCCTCTCATTCAGTACCGAACACTCTACCCCTGAGTTCTGATGGGCAGAAGACTTTGTCAGTCAGTCAGGATCAGCCGTAGGGTGGTAATGTCGACATGGGAGCTACTGTTGTACTTCAGCAGTTGGTAGATCAGCTTGCCCAGATAGCTCAGGGTGGATGCCAGAATCTGCCCCCGACTCCTGATGGTGAAGCTAGCAAATGGCTTTAGAAGGTGACTAAGATGCACCCCCCTCATTTCTCTGGTTCTTCTGACTCCCTCGGTTGGGAGAATTGGCTTTTTCAGTTGGGCAGAACTTTCGACGCTGTAGCTGGTCCCGATGACAGGAGGGTACATATTGCTCAGTACCTCCTAGATAAGGAGGCTGCGGAATGGTGGGAGACTGTGGTGCCCAGAGACCGCCTAGCCACTTGGGAGGAATTTAAGACTGCTATGGAAGCAGAATATTGTCCACCGCTAGTCAAGGAACACAGGATTGTGGAATTCTTCACTGCTACACCTCAGGATGTGCCGATTTCTCAGGCTATCATCTCTTATAATCAACAGTTAGGATTCGTGAAAGATCGGGTGAGAACCGAGGCCGATAAAATCCGTTATTTCAATATGCGCATGAAGTCGCATATCAGGAAGAGTATGGCACCGATCTGTGTGCCACCTTGAAGGAATACCAATACCGAGCACTAGCGATTGAGATGGCTGTTTCGGAATCAGAGTTGGGTTCCGAGGCCAAGAAACAAAAACAGCTGGCAGTTTTTCAGCCGGCAAGAGTGGTTGATTTTTGAAATCTCAGTCTGCTCGCATCTGGAAAGAGGCCATTTCATCAGACCGGAGGATCTCAGGGTCACCGTTCACCCAGCCGATTGCATCCGTGGCAGAGTTTGTTTTAACTGCAACCAATATGAGCATTTGATGAAGGATTGTCCATTTCCTTTAGTTACTTGCTTTACTTGTGGACAGACCGGGCACCGGGCAACTCATTGCGAGAGGGCTACCAGAGCCCCCAGAGCTCCGAATACCACTGCCTTTCAGAAGGATCTTAGCGTCGATCATAAGACTCCGGTCACTCAAGTTCCTCAGAGTTCGGCCCGTGGTAGGGGTCGGGGTTAGATGGACCGCCGAGCTTCATCTAGTTCGGGCTCAGTCCATCCTCGGTTGTATCATATGAGACGCACAGAGGAGGCAGATGTTCCAGTAGCATCTGGTACCACTCATATCCTTTCTCATCCAGTTTCAGTGCTTTTTGATTCGGGTGCTACCCACTCTTTTATTGCTTCAGACTGTATTTGTCGTATTAGTATTGACTGCTTATTCGAGTGTGAGCCGTTTGTAGTGGGTATGCCTAGTGGGGATCGTATGGTTGGGGACCGGGAGGTTAGGGATTCCCGGTGAGGATCGGAAGCCGGGATTAGCCCAAAAACATCATTGTTGTAAACCTTAAGGGCGAGGATTTGATCCTCGGGGATGATTGGTTGGATCGTCATGGTGCCATCATGAACTACTGGACTCGTACTATCTCGATAGTGGCTGAGGATGGCACAGAGCATACACTTGTTGATTGTAAGTCGGGTAGATCGGGTAATGTGATTAGTGCCTAGAAGACGATAAAACTTCTGAACCAGGGCTGTGTAGGCTACTGGTGTTACGCTTTAAAGGCGGAGAATGGTGGAGTTGACATGTCGTCGATTCCAGTTGTTAGTGAGTATCCCGACGTATTTCCGGATGACTTGCCGGGATTACCACCACAGCGGGAGATTGAGTTTCCTATTGATCTAGAGCCGAATGCGGCTCCTGTTTCTCGAGCGTCGTACCGTATGGCACTGTTGGAGATGTTGGAGTTGAAGAAACAGTTGGGGGAGTTGTTAGATAAAGGGTATATACGTCCGAGCGCATCGCCTTGGGGTGCGCCTATACTTTTTGTTAAGAAGAAGGATGGGTCGCTTCGTTTAAGCATCAACTATCGAGAATTAAACAAGTTGACCATAAAAAACAAGTACCCTTTGCCCAGGATTGACGATTTGTTTGGTCAGCTTCAGGGAGCATCAGTCTTCTCGAAGATTGATTTACGATCGGGCTACTACCAGTTGAGGATTCGGGATAGTGATATACCAAAAGCTACTTTTCGGACGAGATATAGCCATTACGAGTTTGTGGTTATGCCTTTCGGGCTAACCAATGCCCCAGTAGTGTTCATGCATTTGATGAACAAAGTTTTTATTGAGTATCTGGACAAATTCATAGTCGTCTTTATCGACGACATTCTTATCTATTCCCGGAGTCAGGAGGAGCACGCCTTACATCTCTGGATTGTGTTAGACAGTTTGAGAGCTAAGCAGTTGTATGCGAAGTTCTCTAAGAGTGAGTTTTGGCTCAAGGAAGTGATATTTCTCGGGCACGTAATTTCAGCGGAAGGAGTTCGGATAGATCCGCAGAAGATAGAGGCAGTGATTGCTTGGGAGCCACCGAGAAATGTGAAGGAGGTGAGGAGTTTTATGGGACTTGAAGGTTATTATCGTCGGTTTGTTGAAGGATTTTCTAAGATCGCTAGACCACTCACCCAGTTACTCCAAAAGACTCGGAAGTTTGAGTGGACGACAGTCAGGCAGGACAGTTTTGATGAGTTGAAGAGACGGTTGACTACCGCACCCATTTTAGCATTGCCTCAGGGGAACGAGGATTTTGTGGTTTATAGTGATGCTTCGGGCCTCGGACTTGGATGTGTCTTGATGCAGAGGGATAGAGTCATTGCTTATGCGTCCCGCCAGTTGAAACCTTATGAGGTAAATTACCCCACACACGATTTGGAGTTAGTTGTGGTCGTATTCGCTTTAAAGATTTGGAGACATTATCTCTATGGGTCATCGTGTAAGATTTTTATGGATCACAAGAGTCTGAAGTACAACTTCAGTCAAAAGGAGTTGAATATGAGATAGCGTAGATGGTTGGAATTAATTAAAGATTATGACCCCGAAATTCTTTACCATCCGGGTAAAGCTAATGTGGTGGAAGACGCGTTGAGTCGTAAGCCTATGGCGCTACAGATGTTAGAGGTAATTACTCCTCAAAGCAAGATCCAGCGGGATTTGATTTGTCAGGATATCGAGGTTTGGGCCCAGAGAGTTCAGGGTCGGTTATATGCATTAGAAATCACTTCGTCCTTGGTTGATGATACCAAGGCGAGGCAATATGATGATCCATTTTTAGTCCAGTTGAGAAAGGACGTGAAGAAGGGGAAATCCCCTGGATTTGTGGTTCAGGATGATGGAGTTTTGAGATTTCGCGGCAGATTATGTGTACCGAGTGATATTGAGTTGAGACAAAAAAATTTGAGTGAAGCCCATACTACACCTTACTCCATACATCCTGGTATGAGCAAAAATGTACAAGGATGTAAGGAGTAACTACTGGTGGAGCAATTTGAAGACGGACGTTAATGAGTTTGTGGCGAAGTGTTTGACCTGTCAGCAGGTTGAGATTGGGCATCAACGGCCCGCGGGGTTATTACGACCACTTCCCATTCCAGGGTGGAAGTGGGAGAACATTTCTATGGATTTCATTACCAGTATTCCAAAGACTCAGACTGGAATGAACATGATTTGGGTTATTGTCGATCGACTAACCAAATCATCTCATTTTCTAAGTATTAAGGATACTTCGGGGCCAGAGAGACTAGCACGAGTGTTTATTGCAGAGATCGTGAGGTTACATGGGACTCCTAGGGGTATTGTTTCGGATCGAGATGGCCGGTTTGTATCACATTTTTGGCAGGCTATTCATCGAGCTTTGGGGACTAAATTGAGACTCAGTACATCCTACCACCCTCAGAAAGACGGACAGTCAAAGCGGACGATACATACGCTGGAGGATATTTTGAGAGCCTGTGCTTTAGACTGGAAGGATGATCGGGAGTCACACTTGCCATTGATCGAGTTCACGTACAACAACAGTTGGCATGCCTCAATCAAAATGGCACCATTTGAGGCATTGTATGAGAGGAGGTGCAGATCACTGTTGTGTTGGGATGATGCATCCGAGTTGGTTGGTATCGAACCAGATATGGTAGTTGAGACGAGAGAGAAGATTGCTTTGATTTGCGATAGGTTGTTGACGGCCCAGAGTCGACAGAAGTCTTATGCCGACACACGTCGCCGGCCGTTGGAGTTTGAGGTGGGAGACCATGTGTTGCTTAAGGTGTCGCTGACATGGGGAGTTTACCGCTTCGGCAGTAAGGGTAAACTTAGTCCGAGATATATTGGACCGTTCGAGATTTTAGAGAGAGTTGGAGAACTTGCATATCGGTTAGGCTTGCCGCCGTCCTTAAGTCACATGCATAACGTGTTTCATGTTTCTCAGCTTAGGAAGTATGTGCCGGACCCTATCCATATTTTTGATTTTGTAGAGATTGAGTTGGGGCCTGACATTACCATCGAGGAGAGGCCGATTCAGATATTAGAGCGCTGGGTGTAGCAACTTAGGCACAAAACTATTCCTTTGGTTAAAGTGCAATGGTCGAGGCATGGGACCGAGGAATCCACGTGGGAGACGGAAGAGAATATGAAGTCGAGATACCCCGAGCTATTTGTGTTGTAAGTTTCGGGACGAAACTTATTTTTAGGGGGAGTGAATGTAATATCCGTACTCTCTATTTTTGGTAATTTATATTTTTGGTGTACGTTCGTTCGAACGACTCGCTTGTTACTGTTTTGGAATTCTGAATCTATTTTGTTCTTGGAGTTTTTCCATTTGGGCGAGTTTCGGAGATGTTTTTACATATTTTCATCTTGAGTTATGTTTTGTCGCTTGTACGTTTGATTCTCATAAAACTCGTTAGATTTCATTATTTCTCTGTTTCCATGAGTTCATATGGTTGAGTTGCTCATGTTGTGAGTTTCGGATTGTTAATCCGAACGTCGTATCGTGATTTTCAGACATTTGGGTCATTTTTGTAAATTCTTACTATTGTGGGTGTCGTTGTTAATACCCGTTCTTTACCGACCTTCAGGTGGCCGGAGATATGTGATGGTCGTGATTATTGACTTGTCAGTAGAGAATTTTAGGGTATTCAGTGGTCCTACCTTTGTATTTTCATTCCGGTGGTTGTCGAGCCATTATTTTTCTCAGAGTGCAGGCTGGCCAACTTTCAGGGCTGAGTTACGGCCGTAAGAACGCATGTATTATGGCCGAAAACCTCTACACATTACGGCCGTAATGTCCCCTTCGTAGCGGTTGTAACGATGTTGTGAAATCAGTTCAGTGAGATCTGGATTACCATTACGACCGTAATGTGTCACATATTACGGCCGTAACGCTACCCAGTTTATTAGACTGGGCAGCGGTTTTATTCCTCATTTCTTTCATTCCTTTCACCTTCTTCGTGACGGGAGCGACTTTTCTAGCCTAGGGTTCGTCCGATTTCGTCCAACTTCAGTTGAGAAGCAATTTTGGGGCATCATATCATCACTCTAGAATCAAATCATCCGTTGTTCATCTTCAAATTGAGGTATATTTCTTTAGAACCCTAGTTTTTGGGTATTTCGGGATTTTGACATGATTTTTTCTTTTGAACCCAATTTAGCTTTGTTGATTTGTTAGATTACGACTGTGTAGTCATAATCCCTTGCTTCCAATATAGTTAAACGGATTAAACTTCTAGGTTTCCACCGTTAATTGTTTAAAATCATTTATGACTTCGTAGCGACCGACGAATTCTTCCAACGGGTATAATTAGGATGAATTCCTACGTTTCCGCAATATTGAGATTGTTTGTATATCATCATTGTATTAGGAGCGTATTTTTGAAGATTATTCGGGCCGAAACCTTTCCTTTTACCGTTTCCTTCTTGTCGTGTATTCAAGGTAAGTACATGTATTACATTTCGTTATGTGTGTTACGGTTTTGATATGAATGATCAATTATGATCCTTTGTGTGCGTGAATTATTGGTCCTTCCACTCGGAGCGTTCGACGGGACGTCTGGGGGTCGATACTAAGGGGTACGGCCACGGAAGTGGACTTGGGTGTGTGTGTGGTTAAACTTCCACCCGGAGCATTCGACGGGGCGTCTAGGGGCCGATACTAAGGGGTACGGTTGCGGAGGTGGTTTCCCACCCGGAGCGTTCGACAGGGCGTTTGGGGGTCGATACTAAGGGGTACGACCACGGGTTACCAGTTGTGAATGTTTGTGATATTGTGATGAATTCTTAAACCGTTTCAAATGCCAATGTGATATTCCAGAATATGGCTTTTCAAATGTTTTCTGAATGAGATGACTATGTAAATCGTGTCTGTATATAATGTATTGTAATTGTGTACTTGCACTAGCTATTCAAATGTTAACCCTTAAATGGGGGAAATGCGTCTTATGCATTTCATGTATCGGAAGAGATGAGGAGCGGCCATGGTATATGCATGCAAATGATGGTCTGGCATGATGATGAGGCTCGAGTCTATGTTTTATGCTTTGTCATCGTATCTGTTTAGGTATTGGAGTTACTCTAATTACTTTTAAACTCGGTTAAAGTCTCCTGCGTGGGCAATGAATTTATATTCGACTTATTCTTCTTGTACTTCCATTAAAATATTTTGGCCGAGGCCACGGCCCTATTTTACTTTGATGAATGTGACTTTTGGGTTTCCGTTGTGGGTTATGTGTCATGTGTTAGCTTGGTAGACCTGATGAGGGTTCTACGGCGTGTAGCGTCCCTTACGTGATTTGGGGGTGTTACACCGACGAGGGGAGTTTTCCACTTCGGGAAGAAGGGAAAGTTGAGTCCGAGATTTATTGGGCCCTTTGAGATTATCGAGAGAGTCGGTGAGTTGGCATACTGTTTGGCGTTACCTCCATCCTTGAGTCACGTCCATAGCATTTTCCATGTTTCCCAGCTAAGGAAATATGTTCCGGACCCTAGTCATGTCATCGACTATGGTGAGATTGATGTCGCTGAGGATATTACTTCGAGGAGCGTCCCCTGAAGATTTTGGAACACCACGAGAAGCGACATAGGCATAAGACTATTCATTTGGTCAAGGTGCAGTGGTCGAGGCATGGTGTCAAGGAGGCAACTTGGGAAACCGAGGTTAGCATGCGTGTTAGGTACCCCGAGTTGTTTGTTTCTTAAGTTTCGGGACGAAACTTATTTTTAGAGGGGTAGAATGTAATATCTGCATTTTTTTCTTTCCCGGTATTATCATTTTTGGTGTAATTTTCGTTTTTAGTGACTCGCTTGTAACCGTGTTGATATTTCGAGAATAGTTAACTCTGGACTTTTTGCCATCCGATTCTCGTAATTTATTGTTTGGAACCACCATTTTGGGATTGCCGTAAATACATCGTATGTTATTGTGCATTTTGCGAGCTTCTGTTTGATGTTTCGTCCGTGATTCGGTGTTTTGGGACCATTGTTATCCTGTGACTAGTGCACGCTAATGGTGTTATTTAGCGCGCGCTAATGTTCTTTGGTAGCGCACGCTACGCTTGTTTGGTAGCGCGCGCTACTGACTCGGTGGCAGTAGTCTGCTTCTGCCCTCTGGAGGGGTAGTTTAGCGCACGCTAATATGTTGTTCTAGCGCACGCTAGCGTCTGGGCTTAGCGCATGCAAAATGGCCGGTAGCACATGCTAATCCGGCAGTCCAGTACTGGGCAGAATGTTTCTGGACTCGGCTGATGTTCAGATTTTGGGATTCGATGCCTAAATCGAAGGCCCAACGGAAGCGGTAAAATGAAAATTAATTCGATCCGAATCCCTACGAGGATCGATCGAGCTACATATATACGAATATAATACGAAACACAAGAGATACGAGAAAACATACCCTTGTGGTCTGTTGATTAAATGGTATCCTTCTCTTGAGCTATTCCCCAAGCTTTAGTTGATTTCCCTATGATCCAATCCGTTCCAAGCTCTTGGATGATCCAATGCCGAAAATACCGCGTCTCTACTTTCCACGCGCTGGAGAAATGAACGGAACGATGATCACCCGATTAACCTCTAAGGTTACGGCTAGAATCATGTGATGGAAGCTTTCTTTGTGATCATGACACTCTAAGTATATAACTCACTTTCTCTCTTTTGATTTCCTTGATTTTTCTCCAAGAACCACCAAGAACAAGATGAAGATGAAAATGAAGAGTATATGAGAAAACAATTTTCTCTCTCTCCCATAGGAATGCACAAGGGTGTGTCTTTGAGAGATGTCAAGTCTTCACAATATATTCTTCATCTCACAATATAAAATTCCCCACCAAACAAAGATCATGATACTTGTCCCCTTGACAAAATGATATTCCAAACATCATGATGTAGATAAGAGGACTCACATGGAGGTGAGTTGGGGGGCGGCCATCTACAAGAGAATTGAAGAGTTCGGTTCGTTTCGGACTCCCGTGAGTCCAAACAGATAAACTGTGATTCCGTTTCGATATATTTATATCAATTAATTAATTATATCAAATACAAAATAACATAATTAGTTTCTCCAAGAAATAATTATATTTATGAATTAAATTAATCGTCGAGTAATTTATTTAATTCATTAGGTCGTAAATCAATTTATCCAATAAATCAATTTAGACATCCAATGTCCCAATAAATTAGATATCCAATATCTAATATTCATAATGAGAGAATAAGCTCGATTCATTCCGTTGTCAATCCTATTGCGCGACTCGGTAGGTCCGTCTCAGTCAGTAATGGGAGGAACCAAAGAGTAGTAGCATCACCTAGCCAGCTTGGCAGCCTACACTGTACCCCAACTGAGAACGAATGATTGGGATCATTCAAGAACCATTCTGTCATGAATACCAGTATACGTATAAACCCTTCTTTTAAATATCCCAATCAAGATATAGGGTCACGGTCAGTCAAACCCTATCTGTACTTGACGCTATGCATGCGTTAATGCAAATCGAGATCATCGAGCTCTCGTGTATCAAATACAACTAGCTCTAATGCTTTGGCCAAAGACTTATGATCTCATCTGCCAATAACCGCATAGGACATATAACATGTTCACTTACAAGAGAAAGAATTCTATCTTGGTATTCAGTAGGACCTGCTACTTGCCCGTCAAGACGCACGTCAAGGTTGACCCCCCACTTTCGGTTTACAGCATCGAACTACTCTAATGAAAATATTGACGTCACAAGCACATCCCTACTAAATCCTCAAGTCGAAGGTTCATGAATACCTATCACAACCTTTCGATTCCGTCATTGACTGTCCCAGAGTGAAATCTGTGTGACGAATCGAGGGTGAGTTGGTTTGAGTGTACTAATCCAATTAGCACACCTATAACGTGTGCTCCCACTAACCATTAGTGTTCGACTGGCACTCTCCATGTCAAAGAACACGTCATACAAGTCTTTACATAAACTTAACGCCCAGTCAAGTTTCATCGATTTGTGAACGATTAAGTATTTGAGCTATAAACCTTTCCAGTGCCGACCCCCTTATCCAATAAGGAGTCGAACGTTTTGCTCTCAAATACATGGACTAGTTTCTATATATATATTTACGAGTTAGGAATGCCAGTAACTACTAGTAAATAAAGAAACATCCATTGCCTTATATTAATGATTTACATAATAACAAGTACAATGCCCTCACTCAACATCCTCTGAGTGGCATTCAAGGGCATACCCCAACAATCTCCCACTTGCACTCAATGCCACACACTATGGTATCTAATATCCATGTTCTCCAGATTACGCTCCAATCTAATCTGAGAATGTGGCTTGGTCAGTAGATCAGCGACGTTGTCGGCTGACTCTACTCTATGCAGCACAATGTATCCCTTTTCGAACAAATTTTCTCACGAGATGATACTCTCTCTCAATACGTTTGGTACTATTGTGAAACCTTGGCTCGTAGGCCTGTGCTACCACTCTATCATTATCGTATAAAAAATGAAAACAGGTAGAGCAGCACATGGTGTCACGTGAAGTTTACCCAGTAACTTCTTAACCCTTCCTTTGGAGGCCTACGAGGCCGCTTTATACTTAGCCTAACAGGTGGAACCAGCAGTCATGCTATACTTGGCATTATGCCAAGATACTGCTCCTCCATTAAGAGTAAATGCAACCAGAAGTAGACATAGAATCGTCTTTCTGTCATTGGATGTCCAATACAGTGAATCCCATTACATTCAGTTCTCCACCGCCGTATTTAAGAACCAGGTCTCTAGTCCTTCTAAAGTACTTGAGAACGTTCTTTTACGGCATTCTAATGTTCCCTAACTGGGTTAGCCCGAAACCTACTTACCACACTCCCAGCATGCGCAATGTCAGGTCTCTTACACAATAAAGTATATATAAGGCTACCCAAATTCCAAAGCATATGGTATATTACTCGTTTCCTTTCATTGTTCCTCACTATGAGGACACATATTCAAGGTGAGTTTTATTCCATGTCGCATCGATAGGAACCCTCTTTTAGAATAATCCATCTTAAATCGCTTTAAGATTTTATCTATATAGAGGGCTTGGGAAAAACTTATCATTCTATTCGATCTATACCAGTAGAGTCGAATCTCAAGAATATAGGTTTCTTCTCCCAAGTCTTTTATGGAGAAATTACTCGAAAGCCATGCTTTCACATAACTGAGCATTCCCACATCATTTCCTATTAGTAGAATGTCATCTATAAATAGTACTAAGAATGCGATTTTGCTCCCACTAACCCTCTTGTATACTCAAAGGTTTCTCTTCATTTTGCACGAAGTCAAACTCTTTGACTGCCTCGTCAAAACGAAGGTCCCAACTACATGAAGACTACTACAGTCTATTTCACGGGGTCTACATCCACCATTGCAAGGTAATTTGTCGTGGGTCGGTCTCTTGTTTATCACCTAGAACCTCGTGGAAACCTAGTTCCTCCAAGTGCATAAAACTATACCTCTCAGGTAATTGAGACACCCTACTAGACCTACAAGGTGGTTGTACTTGTGTTTCAGAAGGTTAGATTCCAATTTCTTGCACAGGTGTCTCCTGAGGAGTTTCATTGTATTCTTCCAAAGAAATATTTCTACCTGCTCCGCCTTCCTGAATGAACTCTTCTTCCAGGAAGTGTGCATGTAAAGCAACAACGATCTTTCGATCTTTGGGCATGTAGAATATATAACCCATCGTGTTAGATGGGAATCCAATGAAATGTCTCCTCACGGACCTCGCTTCCATTTTGTTCACCTTGGTCTTCTTGACATAGACGGGACATCTCCAACATCTCATGTGGAGTTTTAGGAATAGATTTGGAAGGACATCTGTTCAAGATATATGCAGCAGTCAGGAGTGTATACCCCATATGTAACACCCCGAGATATTCGGAATAATTACAGTGCCGTAAACCCTTTAAGTAAGGATTTACAAGGCTGATTTAAAAGGAAAGTAAATATAAGACATCAATACTGCGGAAATTCAAGTTTACAAAACCATTCAATTGGTTCAACGAGTAATTAATACAACCATATCGAAATAATATTAATAAGACACGCGTACTCGAGTACTGAAATCAAAACAAGAAAACAAATCACCAACAACAACAAACATCACTGAACCCCTTCGTCGTCACGTCAGATCGCGTGGTCGTTTCCCTGCTCCTCGGCTACCTGAACATCAAAACGAATGTCCACCCCCGAAGGGGTTAGCAAAACGATGCTAGTACAAGTATCATATTAAACAATTCGAATATGCATCAACAATACATAACAAGATACACCACACGGACTTCCGCTACCGGAATCCGACAATGCGAATCCACAAGATTCCATTAACACACTTAGGTATTCCAATGATCCAAGCGCCTCGGATAGATCCCAAGATGATCCCGTCGGACCAACACGAGGTGGAAATAACCCGTCCAATGATCCAGCGCCCTCAGCCTAGATCCCAAGATGATCCCGTCGGACCAACACGAGGTGGACATCCGATCCAGCGCCCTCAGCATAGATCGTACAACGTACACAAACACAACTCATGCATACACATATGCCAAATCATTATGTTCATCAACATGAACATACAATCACTAGATAACGAGTATCATGACAATTCAATAATTAATTTCCATGTTCAAGAACATGAATAAACCACAAACATGCTCAAAATATCAATTTTAACACATTACGATACTTGCCTCAAAGATGGCAAGAACGAAATACTTCAATGATCTCAACACACTCGAAGGCCGCCTCCTTCGATCAACGTAGCAAGCTCGAACCTTAACAAAAGAAATGATATACAAATCATCTCAAGTCGAACAATTGCCTAACAATTCGGTCTACGGCCAAAAGCTCAAAATAAACAATAACTACTTAGCGTACGCTACGTACTCTACGTAACGTGCGCTAAGGCTGCCTGTTAGCGTACGCTATCGTCTAAGCCTAGCGTACGCTAGCCATGGACTGACAGTTCTCTCTGACCAGCCGACTGACTCGGCTGATATCATAACGTACGTTACGTACCAAACGTAGCGTGCGTTAACTTATCCCCGATAGCGCACGTTAACTTACGTATGTTAGCGTGCGCTAACCGTGCATGGCAGATTACTACTGACAGAAAACTGGAGCTAATGGTGATGAACTCATAAATCTATGGTGATAATACAAGTTATCCTCAAGCATATCATGCTAATAAGGTTTGTGGAAGTTCTATACGTACTAAATGACTATGAGATACAAATATACGGAAAATCATCTCAACATCATAATTCATCTTAGATCTTCAAGAAAATATTCTAAGTTCCGTTCGTCCTACGTTCCAAAACGCATGATTCCAACGTGTAAAACGTAACAACTAGGTAATATCCGTCTACTGATCACAAATCGGTTTGAAAAAATGCTTAGGAGTCCATATACTAAAAACGGTTCAAAGGTTCATACGATATATAGTGCCGATACGTCGAAAATATCCTTCTAACATGTGATGATCGATTATAAACGAAATAACTGGCTATCAAAACATGATCAAATGTCCCTAAGAACACTACTAATATAGATGGAGAATCACCTACCTCAAAGTAGTGAAGAACAAGGAGGAAATTGAAGCAATCCAACGCCGAAGGCTTGAACACCAATCTCCAATGATATACGATCCTCAATCACTAGCTAGGATGTTGATATGAAGTGTTTAGGATGTAGAGAGTAATACTCTAAGTATAAGGATTCGGATATGGGAGAAGAAAGAACTGAAATTACGAAAAGGATGTTGTCCTATTTATAGGAAATGGCTATTAGCGCGCGCTAATCCATGCTCGTAGCGTGCGCTAACGGCTCACTGACTACACTGTACTTGGCACTTAGCGTGCGCTATGCTCATGTCAGTAGCGTGCGCTACGGCGTTGACTTGGATTTTCCCGAAAGCCGTCCAGGTTCATCCCGACACAATCCGACCAAGATCCCCGGCCAGATCTCTCCTACCGCACGTCTCAATCAAAGTGACCACGCATAGCGTGCGCTAATGTTCCTTTGTAGCGTGGGCTATGGATCCATGTTAGCGTACGCTACACATAGCCGATAGCGTGTGCTACATGCGCAGAATTACAATTTTTAAATCACAATCATGAAATCATACGCTCGACAACATCGTATTATGAAATACGGAGAATAATACTCAGACAAAAGTACAATAATTACAATATCACAAGTTCCAAAAACATATCAGAAATCTCGGGTATTACACCATAGGTAAATTAGTAAGTCAGTATAGCCTAGAATGGAATGGACCATGTCCAACAAGGTCCAGTTCCTTCTTTCTGACACACCATTTAACTGAGGAGTGTCTGGAGGTGTTAGTTATGATATTATTCCATGTACCTTCAGGAACTTGTTAAAACTCCGTACTCATATCCTCGACACCTCGGTCCGACCGAAGTGCTTTGATATGATTTCGAGTTTGTTTCTCGACTAGGGCCTTAAATTCCTAGAATTTCTCAAAGGCCTAGGATTTATGTTTCATTAAGTATACATAACCATACCTAGTATGATCATCAGTAAACGTAATGAAGTACTGATATCCGTCACGTGCTGCTTCCAAAGCACCAAATACGTCAGTGTGCATTAATCCCAGTCAGCGGCTCTTTCAAAAGTCCCTGTGAAGGGGGACTTAGTCATTTTGCCTTTAAGGCAAGATTCACAAGTAGGAAAGGGATTTGATCCCAATGGACCCATAAGTCCATCTTTTTCCATTTTGTAAACTTTGATCTGACCAACATGACCAAGTCTAAGATGCCATTTCAAAACTTGATTGGTTTCATCCCTACCACGCTTTCTAGTCATAGTATTCACAACGCCTTTGTTACTGAGGTTTAGATGATACAGTCCAATTAACAATGTAGCAGTGCCCACTAGTTTATTTCAGAAATAAATTTTGCAGGAAAGGAACCATCACCAATGAAAAATGAAAAGCTTTTTCGATCCATGACCGGAATGGATACAATGTTTTTATGCCACAAAGTTAGGTCCGTTCAAGGTGTTCTTTTCGAGTAGAATTGTGAGTGGATTCATTGTCATATTGAGAGTTATGTCTGCATTAAGTACGAAATATTAATTAGTGACTCGTTCAATTATGATCTGAGTATATAATTAAGGTCTTTTCTATTATTATTAACCAGCTCCCACTATTTTTATCGAATAACACACTCCCATGTGAAATCCGAAAGTATCATTTACTCTACTTCATAGTGGCGATCGAGCTCTTTATAAATCTTAATAGAGTGCAACCGAACAGGTTTCTGGTCTATTAATTTTCATAAAGTGGTGTCCAACACCAACCCATCTAATGGATGATATGATCATCTATTTCACCTTGTTCACTCCCCTCAACCTATATAATTTCTATGGTTTGTGAACAAGTTAAGTTTATACCATCGACACAAATCAGTTTCACAATTGAATCTTATCCGGCAACCTATCAGGTTTCTAGGGATAAAATTTGCTCCAACCGAAGGCATCCAATGCGCTCCCGGTAATTTATCCATCCTCCCCGAACGACTATCCCGATAACTCGGAAGCATGGCACATCCAGTTTGGATTTCAATTTCTCGAAAGGTCGATGGAGGGAAGGAAAACCTTGAAACCTTATAAACTTAATAATTTGTCGTGGGAGAATTTTCGCGATTAATGTTGCACTTTTAACATTAATTCATTTAAGCGCGTTTGTAGCATTCATTCAATATGAACAACCATTCACAACCTAGTTGCTACCAACATGTGGTTCATGGACCGTTCTTAGAAAACAAAAACTCTGTAATCTAATTACAAGTCTTCGTATTGAATCTTTGTCTTCTCGAAATGGATCTTCCTCCGGTCTTCGTCATTACATATAAATTTTACATTGAAATTTGCATCCTAGATACAAATATTTCTAGTAAAATAAATAGGATCAAAACGGCCTTTACAACCCGATCTAATAAAAACCGAACGATTCAAAAACTAAGCCCACGAACCACATCCCCATTCAAAAGCATTCATCCAATAAATACTATATAAATGGAAAGCGTAGAGATACATTGATCCAATCAACAATACGAAACGATCCAATCGATTCATCCAAAACGAATTTATCCAATTAATTCAAACAACCGCCAATTAACTTGTTCCGGACGAGAAAATATTTTAGTAAATTAATTCCCCTAAGAATAAAATTATCATAATTAAATATTAGTCAAATTAAATCCAATTTAATTTGTGGAAAATTAATTATCGAACGAAATATAAAAAATGGAGTCGAAAAACACGGCCGGAGCACTGCCCAGCAGGCTGCCGAGCAGGGCCGGCAGGGACCGAGACCATTGCCAGGCAGCAGCTGGCAGGATACTGAGCACTGCCGACACAGACTGTCGAGCGTGGCCGATCACGGGTCCAGATCGCGATCTGCTGCCTCGGACCGTGAGGCAGCGCCCGCCCAGCTCCAAGCTGTCGGGTCCGATTATGTTTTCGGCTCGTTTTTTTGCCCCGATTCCAAAAATAATATTTTTCAAATCTTTATATTACATTTAAATCAGTTTTTCAAAATAAAAATAGATTTACATTGTAGCATAAAATCAGGAAAAATTAATTTTTGGATGAATAATAGAAAATCAACGATTAATATGATTATGATTCCAAATCATACACCATCTAATCAAGCATTCCAAATGCCAATATCAAATATACGATCGCAAGACCTATGCTCTGACACCACTGTTGAGATTCGGTGCCTAAATCGAAGGCCCAGCGGAAGCGGTAAAACGAAAAATAATTCGATATGAATTCCTACGAGGATCGATCGAGGTACGTATATACGAATATAATACGAAATACAAGAGATACGAGAAAACATACCCTTGTAGTCTGTTGATTAAATGGTATCCTTCTCTTGAGCTATTCCCCAAGCTTTAGTTGATTTCCCTACGATCCAATCCGCTCCAAGCTCTTGGATGATCCAATGCTGAAAATACCGCGTCTCTACTTGCCACGCGCCGGAGAAACAAACGGAACGACGATCACCCGATTAACCTCTAAGGTTACGGCTAGAATCAAGTGATGGAAGCTTTCTTTGTGATTATGACACTCTAAGTGTATAACTCACTTTCTCTCTTTTGATTTCCTTGATTTTTCTCCAAGAACCACCAAGAACAAGATGAAGATGAAAATGAAGAGTATATGAAAAAACAATTTTCTCTCTCTTGAACTCTCTCTCTCCCATAGGAATGCACAAGGGTGTGTCTTTGATAGATGTCAAGTCTTCACATTATATTCTTCATCTCACAATATAAAATTCCCCACCAAACAAAGATCATGATACTTGTCCCCTTGACAAAATGATATTCCAAACATCATGATGTAGACAAGAGGACTCACATGGAGGTGAGTTGGGGGGCGGCAATCTAGAAAGGAATTGAAGAGTTCGGTTCGTTTCGGACTCCCGTGAATCTAAACAGATAAACTCTAATTCCGTTCCAATGTATTTATATCAATTAATTAATCCAATTAATTAATTATATCAAATACATAATAACATAATTAATTTCTTCAAAAAATAATTATATTTATGAATTAATTAATCACTTAGTAATTTATTTAATTCATTAGGCCGTAAATCAATTTATCCAATAAATCAATTTAGACATCCAATATCCCAATAAATTAGATATCCAATATCTAATATTCATAATGAGAGAATAAGCTCGATTCATTCTGTCGTCAATCCTATTGTGCAACTCGGTAGGTCTGTCTCAGTCATCAATGGGAGGAACCATAGAGTAGTATCACCACCTAGCCAGTCTGGCGGCCTACACTGTACCCCAACTGAGAACGAATGATTGGGATCATTCAAGAACCATTCTGTCGTGAATACCAGTATATATATAAACCCTTCTTTCAAATGTCCCGATCCAGATATAGAGTCACGGTCAGTCAAACCCTATCTGTACTTGATGATATGCATGCGTTAATGCAAATCTAGATCATCGAGCTCTCGTGTATACAATACAACTAGCACCAATGCTTTGGCCAAAGACTTATGATCTCATCTGCCAATAACCGCATAGGACATATAACCTGTTCACTTACAGGAGAAAGAATTTTATCTTGGTATTCAGTAGGACCTGCTACTTGCCCATCAAGACGCATGTCGAGGTTGACCCCATCTTCCGGTTTATAGGGTTGAACTACTCTAATGAAAATCTTGACGTCACAAGCACATCCCTACTAAATCCTCAAGTTGAAGGTTCACGAATACCTATCACAACCTTTTGATTCCGTCATTGACTGTCCCGGAGTGAAATCCGTGTGACGAATCGAGGGTGAGTCGGTTCGAGTATACTAATCCAATAAGCATACCTATAACGTGTGCTCCCACTAACTATTAGTGTTCGAGTGGCACTCTCCATGTCAAAGAACACGTCATACAAGTCTTCACATAAACTTAACGCTAGTCAAGTTTCATCGACTTGCGAACGATTAAGTATTTGAGCTATAAACCTTTCCAGTGCCGACCCCCTTATCCAATAAGAAGTGGAACGTTTTGCTTTCAAATACATGGACTAGTTTCTATATATATATATATATATATATATATTTACGAGTTAGGAATGCTTGTAACTAACAGTAAATAAAGAAACATCCATTACCTTATATTAATGATTTACATAATAACAAGTACAATGCCCTCACTCAACATCCTCTGAGTGGTATTCGAGGGCATACTCTCAACACAGGTAGTGCACGCTAAAGGTCCGATAGCGCGCTATCAAGGATGGTTAGCGCACGCTATTTCTTGATAGCGCACGCTAACGGTCTAGAACTATAGGTTCTGGACTGGGGTGTTGGCCGATAGCGCACGCTAACTTGAAAGGTTAGTGCACGCTAATAACTCTCTGGTTATAAAAACCAGAGAGTTGATCGGGGCAGCTCATTTCTCTTCCACTTTCTTTTATTCTCCGAGAGTTAGGCGATTTTGAGCATTTGGGAGCTTGGAATCGAGAAAGTATCATCATCCATCCAAGATTTTGAGTCTCTAACACCAGATTATCATCATTTAATCATCCTCTACATATTAAATCCAAGGTAATCTCCTAGAACCCTATTTTTGGGAAATTTGGGGGTTTTGAGTTTTTATCCGATTTGTTCCGTATTGTTGATTAATCCTTGATGAATATGATTAATATTGTTGGTATTCTTGGTTTACCTATGGATTCATTGTGTATTTCATGGTTTTTGTGTAATCAAGAGGGTTTGGTTACGATCCGCCCTCGTTGTTGTTTTGTACGAATACACATGAATCGTAGGCGGGTTTTCAGGGGTATTCCATTTCCGTAATTGTATAGAAATGGTTGTGATTGTATTCTTTGAATTATTAGGTTCGGTTTTGTCGGTTCCTAGCGGTCGTGTTTGATTTCCTTCCGTTCGTGTCATCGTAAATTACTCAAGGCAAGTATTTTGGAAACCTTTATGGTTAACATGAAATAGTGATGTATATTGTGTGTACTTTGCTCACCTCAGGAGGGTCCGACGGGGCCTCGAGGGAATCTATGACTTCACTCTGGATTCACGTGTTCGATTCGCTAGCCAGCTCGGGAGGGTCCTTAGAGGCCTCGAGTGGGATCAGTGGCTTCACCCCGGTCCTAGGCGATGTCTGTGCGTGATTTGTTTTATGATATGGCCATCTCAGAAGGGTTCTTAGAGGTCTCGAGTGGGACCAATGGCTTCACCCCGGTCGTAGGCAAATTGATGATTGACTGTTTGTTTCCGGAAAAGACATGTCTGGTTTTGGTTTTGTTTGGTGCATTGTACTATGAAATGTGTAAGCGAATGGTTTGCCTTGGTTACTTGTACTAGCGTAATTACTAACCCCTTTGGGGACCCATTTTGGGGAAATTCTTGTTATGGATTTCAGGTTATGTTCAGTCGGACGAGCGGGCGCTGGGACAGTATGAGGATGCTGGACAGGGTAGTTGACAGGTGCATTTGAGTCTTTTTATTTACGTTATTCTTTTCTATATGGTTGTTGTCTACTTTATAAACTTATAGATTGTACTCGCGAGTACTTAGGCTTTTCCCTTCGGATTGTGGTTTGTATTCGTTGAAGTTGTTATATTTGTCGGTGTTGCTTATTATGCCGGTTGTACCGGGCGTGTTATTTAATTTTTATCTGGATGATGTGTGTTTTCTTGTGGTAATTTGTGTCTAGCCTGGTGGGTCCCATGTAGGGGTCCACGGCACTGTAATGTACCCTGAATATCCTGGGGGTGTTACACTTGGTCCATTTACTCTATTTGTTGTCCTCGACACCAAAATTAGCAATATTCACTGTTTCGCCTTCAGTCAATTGCTTTTTGAAATTGGATAGTAAACCTTTTTCACGTAAGTTGGTATTTTGGATCCCTATGATATATAGCAGTTTAGTTTATAATGAAAGAATTGAATGGAAATAAAAAAATGTGGAAGAAAAGTTACCTCGTTGTCCATAAGAATAGCCTCGATCGAAATGGTTTCTTTTGTTGGTCAGTTGGAATCCATAAATGTAAGATCTTCATTGTGATTGGTCTTGTTGCTTGTCTCCTTGTTAATTCCTTGAACAAATATATTTGACATGTTCAATATCTAATTTATTTTCTTTGTAGTGTGTGGTTAAATAATAGTTGTATTATGTTATTTATAGTGTCGAACAGACCCTTTCCTGGAGTGATTGTCTTTTGTGGGAGTCTTAATTTGGAACAAATCTTAATTTAAGTTTGTTGAAAAGATGACTCATCAGATTTTCTATCATCATCCGAATTTTTAGTTGTTATCTCGAATTATTAAAATATCATAACAGTCTATCTTTTTCAAAAGACTTAATTAATTCGACTTGGAATGAAATAAAATCGGATTTATGACAGATATTTTATTATCTAAACAGGTAACTTAGAGTGGCTTATACTTTCAGGGTTATTAGGATATGGGTTTAATTATTAAGATTACCTGAATTTTTAGTTCTCTAATTTGCAAGTTGATTGAGTAAAAGACTTTAAATATGTTCCAATTAAACCAAAATAAATTTGATATATATGATAGATTTTTTATTATATAAACAGTTAACTTGAAGTGATTTATCTTTCTAGAGTTTTTAGGATCTGAGTTTCAGTTATTAAGATTATCTGAATTTTTTAGTTATTTAAATATTAATTTGATTTGGTCTTTTAAAATATTATAAAGCAGTCATTTTCTGTTAAAAGACTATGAATAAATTAGAATTAAGTGAACATTGTTTTGAAAATATGGTAGATATATTATTATCTAAACATGTAATTTATAACCTTTATTAATATAAGTTGTTTAACTTTGTAGAGTTGCTAGGATCTGGGTTTCAATTATTTAGATTATCCGAATTTTTTAATTATCTAGTTTGCAATTTTGTTTGGTCTATTAAATATTAAAACAGTCCTTGTCTGTTAAAAGACTGTTAATATATTCGAAATAAAATAAAATAAATTTGAATATATGATAGATATTTTATTATCTAAATAGGTAACTTGAAGTGGTTTAACTTTCTAGAGTTTTTAGGATCTAGGTTTCAATTATTAAAGATTATCCGAATCCAATTTTTTTAGTTATTTAATTTACAATTTGATTCGGTCTTTTAAAATATTAAAATAGTCATTTTCTGTCAAATAAAATTTGATTCAGTCTTTTTATTTAATTCGAATTAAATAAAAATAAATTTATGGTAGATATTTTATTATCTAAACAGGTAATTTATAACCTTTATTAATATAAGTTATTTATCTTTCTAGAGTTGTTAGGATCTGGGTTCAATTATTTAGATTTTTCGAATTTTTTAGTTATCTAATTTGCAATTTTATTCGGTCTTTTAAAATATTAAAACAGACATTTTTCTGTTTAATAGACATTTCAATAAATTCGAATTAAACCAAAATAAACTTGAATCTTTTATCTAAAGAACCTTTTATGTGAGGACTTTAATTAATATAAGTTGTTTATTTTTCTAGAGTTTTTAGGATTTGGGTTTTAGTTAGTATCTTTTAGAGATATACACCGAAATCAATATATATCGAAATCGACATAATTCAAAATGTTGTATTTCGCGGGAGAATCGGTCAAAATATTTGTAATAATTGAACAACACATGAGCAGAAAAGTGAGAATTTGAAACCCAAGATAAGTGAGAATATGAAATCCATAAATTTAAGTTGATAGAGAAACTTGAATCGAGACAATTAAAATGATATTGAAATACTCCTAGATTTTGGCGTTATGCTCGCCTGTACTTATATCATTCATATAGACCACTTTAATATCAGCAACACATCTAGGGCAGTGGTTGTACAGAAGTTGTCTTTTTAGATGCGATAGAAATGCTTCGTCACTTGAATTACAGAATAATGGAATATCAAGGTAGTTCGGAATCTTAAATTTCATTTTTGAAAGCATATTTCTCAGTTCCCTTCTGCATGATGTGACATAGTATGCACTCTTAAAATTATCCTCCAACATCGAGAACCCTTGAATTCCCTCTTCTCTGTATTTTTCATTACCACTAAACAGCTTCATGAAGTTTAAACAATACGTGGCTTCATGGTGATTGAGGTTTAGGGCGATAATCATTAATTGAAATGCTTCGTCTTCATTTTCTTCAATGAAGAATTTAACTACAAAACAATAAAATAGTAATAAAATTAGGAGAAGATGAAATAAAAATATTAGTACTCATATAGGATGAAACTCCATTATTAATGGCTCGTGAAACTAATTAGATATTAATGTACCAATGATTTTCTGAACAGTGCTTCAGAATTTTTTGCAGCCACCTGCTTATCTAACATTAAAGTAGGAACATCATATTGCACGTCAACACTAAGCAGTTGCAAAATGCTTGGTGTGTTACCTAACTCATAGAAGATTGGACAACTGGCACCGAAATTTTTTCTATAGTTAGATAAATTAATAAACTGTTTATTTATACAATAACGTGCAGCGAGTGAAGAATCTATGAAACCTGCAAATTACCTGGCGCTAGCGTTCACCCAGGCGTTAGGTGATTGACGTGCAAGCTTCTCTATAATGCGCATGATTAAATCATGTGGCTAATCTGCAATGGTGTAGTTATCGATAATCATCATTCTTTTTGAATTAAATATTTCGAGATAAACTCAAGTATTCTGTCCTACATCTGGAAATGCTTTTGAATTGTGGTATGAGGAGTGATGTCATTTCAAGTTTATATAACACTCGGTTTTTAGGAAATGAGGAGCGACTTTGTGATAAGTATTGGGCTCCCAAGAAATCTCATAAACCTAACTAACTAATTGTTGGGATATACAATCTTGTACCTTGTTTAGATAAGTTCCAGCATATAGCAAATGTAACACCCCCAGAATATACGTCCGGAAATGTTACACGCCGTAGGCCCTTCTCACGAGGATCTACCAGGCTAAACTCCACTAGACTACACAATGATTGACCGACCGGGGTCAATCTAAATACAATGCAGACCGACAAAGTCATTAAACAATTCAGAAACTAATGAATTTTACATCTCAATGACAAAAATAAACTTTCACACAAAAAGGGATGACAACTCCATTCAATAAATGAAAACTACACCTGTGCAAGGGTGAATACTCAACCAAATGGGAAAATACCGACCAAGATGGAATAAAAGAATAAAAGACTCTGACTCTTGTGTGATTAGCATCGTCGTCTTCCATCTCCTTCCAAGCAAATCCCGTGACTGCTCCCGAGCTGCCAAGACCTGAGCGCATAACAGGCACCCACCCCCCGAAAACTCGGGGGTTAGCAAATTGGAATTTTGCTAGTGCAAGTACATAATATACAAGATATACGAACAATAACAAGACAAAACTCAACAGTCGTGAAGCCTTAACACAAACCACACATACCCATAGTCAACATAGAATAGCATCACATACACACGGTGAAAGATAATCACATTGTCATATTCTCTTTACGGAACATAACACCAATGAAACTTTAAACGAGCCCAAGGAGTCAGAAAAATCCCTTTTATAAAAGGAAAATATTTTGATAAGATAGTTTGCAACGTTATTATTGACTCGGGCCATCTTGGGGTTTTGAAAATCGAATGGGAACACTTTTGGAAAATAATTTCAAAAGCTCTCGGGTCCTTGACCCAACATATGGAAAACAATTACATGAAACCATGTCAACGTTATTCGGGGTCCTCGACCCAATTTATAAAACACTGTCACAAATGAAATAATTACAACATCTCACAGGGTTCTCAACCCAATCCAAATAACATCATCACGAGATCAATCATCTCAACATTCCATAGGGTCCTCGATCCAATACACAGAATAGCACCACAATATAACCAAAGGCACAATCTCTCATTCGACATATCCTGCTCAAGACCCTCGATTCATTAACCCTCGGAGATTTCGTCAAACCTCCTTGGTTAATTAACCATGATACCAATGCTTTAGAAACAAGTTGAAACAAACTTTCTGAAAACACGAATCGCGGTCTATATCAAGACAAACATTTAAAAGTGAGTTGAAAGAATTAGAGATACGAACATCGTTCGGTAATGGGGTCTTAGCTATCACTCAAATACCCGTAACCAATAAGCCTGCCAGGCGCCTCCCTTGCGCACCTGTGCACCGGCGTTCACTCCACTATGTTGGCCGCTCCTTGAACATGTCACAGCGTCGGCGATCACTCCCGCAAGAGCCACCCCTTGCGCACGCATTAGGTAACACCGGCGTTCACCACCCATATGGAGCCGCACATTGCAGCATACACCAGGCCGGAGTGCATGCCCCGCCCTCAGAGGTTCCCGGATACGATGTTCCTCACAACAAGTATCCACATTATTCCAAACATCAAGCACACAGACAAACGTTACAACAATTATCCACTTAGTGCACCGATTCACACAAATATCCATCAGTCCATAATCACACAGATGAACAATATCACGCATGTTATCCATCAAAACTCAATCACAATAAGCCTTGAGGCATAACCAACCAACGCCGCACATATGTCTCTATATTGCCACTCAACCGAGTACATATATATATATATATATATATATATAAACTTACTATATTATATCTATAAGTATAGTTCATCCCTCAATCCAAGTTGAGTACATCAACTAGTGTTAGTATTCGTCCTCCGGCATTCACCGATATAAGCATATATATCAGTATACGTATACACATACATGTATTTAACATATAATTATATATAAATCTATATATATATATATACACACATATATATATACATCCGTATAAATTCATGCACTTCGACAACAATGATTTCATGTAGCTACAATTCGTATATCAAGGTACTTGCCTCAAATCCAAAGCACGCGAAGCAACGGAAAGATCGACCGAAAACCCTCGAATCTTCCAACTAGGTCGAAAACACAAGAATAACATAATCACTATAAAATCGATCGCAAGGAAGATGCAAAACACACGAAATTCTTAACAAAAATTCGTAGAGACGAAGGATCGAACACTTGGGGCTCAATATTTCCCAAAGAATATCAAGAACATTATTCGAACCCGAATACGGTAAGAAATACGAATAAAATCATAAGGAGAGAATCAATACAACCGATTGATGATATATAACAGCACGATTCATGAAGACCAACCCGAATCTTGAAGATTCACGAAATATAAAGGAAGGGTTTACAAGATGATTACCTCGAATCGAAGACGAAGAACACGGATTGATGTTGTTAATCAACACCAAGAACTAAAGGAAAATGTAAACTTGGAGTTACAGGACTTCAAAATCGCCCCTAGATCGCCCACAAATCGCCTCAGCCGTGGAGGAGTGGAGAAAGGGTGAAAAATGACGAACATGGTCAACCCCCGGTATATAAATACATGCGCATGAGTTACGTACGTTAACTAAGAAGAATAACATACATTACCTGTATTACATACGTAATGCATCAAAGATTACGTACGTAGTCGATAACCAGACCCTCCTGCCCAAAATAGCGAAGACCCTTACGTACGTTATGGCGAGGGCTTAACGTACGTAAGGAGCACAGTTAACGTGCGCTATGATCAACACATAGCGTGCGCTATCGACGGCCGGAACTCAATGTCTGAACTGGTAAGACCCTTACGTACGTAAAGGGAAGGTCTTAACGTACGTAAGTCGCATGATGATAACGTATGTTATGCTTATAGCATAGCGTACGTAAGTCACTTAGCGCCAGAATCGCTAAGTTCACTAAATCAGCGTGGCGCGATGAAACTGCGAAACGACAATTACAACACAAGACGAGGACATGCCTGCGAAGAGTGCAGAACGACGGATTCAAGCGTTAAAAGAAAGTACGATTCCGATAACCCGAAGGTTCGGAATACGATAACAGAAGTAATCACCCCTAAACTTTGGGAAATTACGAAACGGCCCAAAACATCCGTAAATCACGATTTGACATCAAGCAACCAAACCGAAGCTCACAACACGCATAATAAATCTCAACGGACTTATAGAAAACACGAAATCACAGTTTCGAACCATCATCACATGAAATGAACCAATAGCGGGAAAAGTCGCTCAAAACACGGATTCAGGTAAAACAGCCCCGGAATAACTCAGATGACCAAACATGCAGAACGAAACACTATCAAAATGTCGAAACACTCGCAAGTGAGCTTCTGGAAACCAGAAAGAAGCCAAAAACGAAAAAGTACCGAAAGAGAAAATCACGGGTATTACATTCTACCCTCCTTAAAAGAAGTTTCGTCCCAAAACTTAAAATAGAGAGCGATGGAACAATATCTTCAAACAAAATTTGCAAGAATCAACTTCGGATGTGAAAAGGCCACAATAATCTACGAGATTAAGCAAAACAGCTCCGAAATTCATTCGGAGGACGGTAGGCTAAGTAAAACAAGGTAGTTTAAAATCGTCGAGGGGATCACAATTGAATTACCAACAATGAAAGGTCACACAATACTGAAAATATCAAGAAAAGTACGGGTAATACATTCCCACATACTAAAAAGATATTACGATCCCGAAACTTAGAACAACAAGAGTTGGAAACGTAAAGCAATGAAACGAAATACAATCGAAGTCACGATTGTTTGAAACAGCAACGATTAAGACATAGTACAAAATCTTCATTCTCCCATGCTAGGATCTTCAGAAGGAAACATAGGGTTTCGGGACACTTCCCGGTCACTAGCTCTGCTCTCTCTTAAGGCGGCATTCTTTGCCAATTCGGAAACTGTCTCACAGTATTTCTCCCGATGACCTTCACACCCGCACCGGTAACAAGTCAAGAGTGGAGAGGGACAATTTGCACGAACATGTCCCTGACAGTTACAGTTGAAACATCTTCTCTTCTTACCGAGAATCAGCGATGCTGGTTTGGGATTTCCACCGCTCACTCCCGACTGCGAAGACGACGCCTTCGAATGACGTGAGGCCTTGGGAGCCTTAGTCTCTTCACCGCCCAGAAATTTTCCCGATGTCCTCGGTCTCTTTGCTTCGCTCGTGTGCTCGATCACTGAGGAGATTTCATAGGATATCGTTTGATCTTGATACTCCTTCACTGTAGCATGGATAGTTGTCGTACGAACCACCTTGTCGCTTCCACTTCCGTCATCACACTTACGTCCGCCAAGGCTCGACATACTAATATACATAGTACCGTTCAGCATTATCAAATATTCAGTCGTACAGTATACCACAATTATCAACACAAGGTTTAGTTAACATCTATAGAATAATGTAAAGCGTAAAGTTTTCTGAAGTCAATCCCGAGTCCTTCGACGAGGACGATCATTATATGCATGCACTTAATGAAAACAAATTTTTGAAAAAGATAGCGAGTCACGTTACGCCCAAAGCTTGTAAATATTGTCCTTTATTTGGAAGAGGGAGTTTATACAACGACTTTAAAAATTATTTTCGAGCAATGTATAAAAGAAAATTGAAAGTTGAATCGTAACTAATTTGAAATATTTCAAGTGTTGAGTTCCAAATACCACAATTTGAAAATCTTTCCTCTTCTACTAAAATGTCTAATCGAAAGGATTTTTCGCCGAAATACGTGACCATTTGACATGACTACATTAAATCATGGGTTTTCACAACATTATAAAATTTCGTAGCACCACTTTAAAATGTTCGTGACATTACAGCACCGTGGGCCCCGCACCGAAACCCACCAGGCTGAAAAACCATGTTTAAAATGTTTAAAATGCCAAAAAGCCGATGACGGTAGTATTTTCAAATAATCACAGAAGTCATTTATAAAATATCAAATACCGTTATAAGAATACCATCAAAACATGCAAGACAAAAATGCCAAAACTCGGTTTAGGGAATCGGTTTTACGAAATAAAATTCAGTTTGCAAGATACCAAAAGCCATTTCAAAATACTCACGCAGCGGATAAAATTAACACTCAAAGATTTATTGTAATAAAATGTAGAAATTGGTAAGTACACTCGACTTCCGAAGCATACTACATAACCATTCTCAATCGGACCGTATACGCATGTTATATCCTAAAACAATAATATCACCAACAAGTTCCAACCCCTTGTTCGCATTAAACACATTAGCACGATATAATCAAATACATATATAAGGGGACTTACGATCGGGAGGCTTACAATCATGGATTGCTTGCAGATGATGTCGGAACCACGATACTAATCACAACTCTAACGCGCGCGACTTACACAGTGTAACACCCCTAGATATTCGGAATAATTACAGCGCCGTAAACCCTTTAAGTAAGGATTTACAAGGCTGATTTAAAAGAAATGTAAATATAAGAATTCAATACTGCGGAAATTCAAGTTTACAAAACCATTCAACTGGTTCAACAAGGAATTAATACAACCATATCGAAATGATATTAATACGACACGCGTACTCGAGTACTGAAATCAAAACAAGAAAACAAATCACCAACAACAACAAACATCACTGAACCCCTTCGTCGTCACGCTTGCATCGCTGGTCGCTTTCCCTGCTCCTTGGCTACCTGAACATCAAAACAAATGTCCACCCCCGAAGGGGTTAGCAAAACGATGCTAGTACAAGTATCATATTAAACAATTCGAACATGCATCAACAATACATAACAAGATACACCACACGGACTTCCGCTACCGGAATCCGACAATGCGAATCCACAAGATTCCATTAACATAGCAAGGGTATTCCAATGATCCAGCGCCCTCAGCATAGATTCCAAGATGATCCCGTCGGACCAACACGAGGTGGAAATAACCCGTCCAATGATCCAGCACCCTCAGCCTAGATCCCAAGATGATCCCGTCGGACCAACACGAGGTGGACATCCGATCCAGCGCCCTCAGCATAGATCGTACAACGTACACAAATACAACCCATGCATACACATATGCCAAATCATTATGTTCATCAACATGAACATACAAATACTAGATAACGAATATCATGACAATTCAACAAATTAATTTCCATGTTCAACAACATGAATAAACCACAAACATGCTCAAAATATCAATTTTAACACATTACGATACTTGCCTTGAAGATGGCAAGAACGAAACACTTCAATGATCTCAACACACTCGAAGGCTGCCTCCTTCGATCAACGTAACAAGCTCGAACCTTAACAAAAGAAATGATATACAAATCATCTCAAGTCGAACGATCGCCTAACAATTTGGTCTACGGCCCAAAAGCTCAAAATATGCAGTCTGCCTGAACCACTTAGCGTACGCTACGTACTCTACGTAGCGTGCGCTAAGCCTGCCTGTTAGCATACGCTATCGTCTAAGCCTAGCGTATGCTAGCCATAGGCTGACAGTTCTCTCTAATCAGTCGACTGACTCGGCTGATATCATAACGTACGTTACGTACTAAACGTAGCGTGCGTTAACTTATCCCCGATAGCGCACGTTAACTTACGTATGTTAGCGTGCGCTAACCGTGCATGGCGACACACCGGTAGAAAACTGGATCTAACGGTGATGAACTCATGAATTCTATGGTGATAAAAAAAGTCATCCCCGAGCATATCATGCTAATAAGGTTTGTGAAAGTTCTTTACGTAGTAAATGACTATGAGATACAAAGATACGTATAATCATCACAACACCATAGTTCATCTAGATCTTCAAGGGATATCCTGAGTTCAATCCGTTATAAGTCTCAAAACGTATGATCCTTCTATATAAGCGCATAAGAACTTGAAAATCTCCATATACTGATCACAAATCGGTTTGAAAATGCTTAGGAGTCCATAAACTAAAAAGGTTCAAAGGTTCATACGATGAATAAGTGCCGAAACGTCGAAAATATCTTTCTAACACATGATGATCGATTTTGAACGAAATAACTGACTATTAAAACATGATAAAACGTCTTTTAGAACACTACTAATATTGGTGAAGAATCACCTACCTCAAAGTAATGAAGAACAAGGAGAAAATCGAAGCAATCCGACGTCGAAGGCTCGAACACCAATCCTCAATGATCTACAATCTTCAATACAAGCTAGGATGCTGATATGAAGTGTTTAGGATGTAGGAAGTTATACTCTAAGTATAAGAATTCGGATGTGGGAAAAGAAAGGACTGAAAATACGAAAAGGATGCTGTCCTATTTATAGGAAATGGTTATTAGCGCGCGCTAGTCCCTGCTCGTAGCGTGCGCTAACGGCTACTGACTTTACTGTACTCAGCTCTTAGCGTGCGCTATGCACATACCTGTAGCGTGCGCTAAGGCATTGACTTGGCTTTTCCCGAAAGCCGTCCAGGTTCATCCCGACACAATCCGACCAAGATTCCCGGCCTGATCTCACCTACCACACGTCTCAATCAAATTGACCACGCATAGCGTGCGCTAATGTTCCTTTGTAGCGTGCGTTATGGATCCATGTTAGCGTACGCTACACATAGCCGATAGCGTGCGCTACATGCGCAGAATTAGAATTTTTAAAATCACAATCATGAAATCATACGCTGGACAACATCGGATTATGAAATACGGAGAATAATACTCAGACAAAAGTACAATAATTACAATATCACAAGATTCAAATACATATCAGAAATCTCGGGTATTACATCCTTCCTCCCTAAAAAGAAGTTTCGTCCCGAAACTTAAGATGAAAACAACTCTGGATATCTAGCCTTCATACTGTCCTCCGTTTCCCAAGTGGCCTCTTCGACTCCGTGTCGTGACCATTGTACTTTAACCAAGTGTATTGGTTTATTCCTCAATTGTTTGATCCGACTCTCAAGTATCTTGATTGGTCTCTCTTCGAAGGTGCCATCATTAGCTATCTCGATCTCATCGAAATCAATGACGTGACTGGGGTCCGGTACATACTTCCGCAATTGGAATACGTGAAACACATTGTGAACGTGACTCAGCGATGGCGGTAAGGCCAACCTGTATGCTAAATCTCCAACCCTCTCGAGGATCTCGAATGGTCCGATATATCTAGGACTAAGCTTGCCTCTCCTCCCAAAACGGAAAATCCCTCATGTAGGAGACACCTTCAATAATACATGGTCTCCAGCGTCGAACTCTAGAGGGCGACGACGTACGTCTGCATAAGACTTTTGTCGACTCTGGGCAGTCAACAGTCTTTCTCGAATCAAAATTATCTTCTCTTGAGTCTGAATTATCAATTCTGGTTCCGTCCCGATCAAATCCGAAGAATCATCCCAACACAGGGGTGATCGGCATCTTCTCCCGTACAAAGCTTCAAATGGTGCCATCTTAATAGAAGCATGCCAACTATTATTTTAAGTGAATTCAATCAATGGCAAATGAACTTCCCAATCAGTTGACCAATCAAAAGCACAGGCTCTAAGCATGTCCTCTACTGTCTCTATAGTCCTTTCGGACTGACCGTCCGTTTGGGGATGATAAGCCGTGCTAAAGTTGAGCTCAGTCCCCAGAACCCTGTGAACTGCTTTCCAGAAGTGCGACACGAAACAACCATCTCGATCCGAAATAATGGTCTTCGGCGTCCCATGCAATCTGACTATCTCCGCAATAAATACTCGCGCCAATCTCTCGGGTCCCCATGTATCTATAATCCCTAGGAAATGAGCCGACTTGGTTAGTCGATCAACTACAACCCAAATCATGTTCATTCCAGTTCTAGTCCTTGGCATACTGGTGATGAAATCCATCGAGATGTCCTCCCACTTCCATTTAGGGATCGGAAGCGGCTTTAACATTCCGGCGGGTCGCTGATGTTCAATCTTAACTTGCTGACAAGTCAAGCACCTCGAAACGTACTCTGCTACGTCCTTCTTCATATTCCCCCACCAGAAGTTTTGTTTTAAATCCTTATACATCTTACTGCTGCCCGGGTGAATGGAATAACGTGCGCTGTGAGCTTCCTTCAGAATAGTCCGTCTCAAATCATCATCATCGGAAACGCAAAGTCGACTCTGAAATCTCAGAACTCCATCATCTTGTATCACGAATCCTGGGGCTTTTCCTTTCTTTACTTCGTCACATAATCGAAGGATCAGAGAATCGTTCAACTGCTTAGACTTGATCTCCTCGACTAGTGATGAAGTCAGTTCCATCACATAAAGTTGCCCGTGGATTCCTGGTGCCCATACTTCAATCCCCTCGCGGATCAGTTCCCGTTGAATACTGGTTTGGGATGTAAGTGCTTCCAACACTCGAAGAGAAACAGGTTTACGGCTCAATGCATCGGCTACTACGTTTGCTTTCCCCGGATGATAGAGAATCTCCAAGTCGTGATCCTTGATCAATTCCAGCCACCTTCTCTGCCTCATGTTTAATTCTTTCTGACTGAAAATGTACTTGATGCTCTTATGATCGGTAAAGATCTGACAATGAGTGCCGTACAAATAATGTCTCCAAATTTTCAAAGTAAAGACTACAGCTGCTAGCTCCAGATCATGAGTCGGGTAATTAACCTCGTATGGTTTCAACTGCCGAGAAGCATAGGCAATCACCTTATCTCTTTGCATCAACACACATCCTGCACTCGATTTGAAGCGCCCAGACACCATGAATCCACTGGTTCCATCTGGTAATGCTAATATAGGTGCTGTCGTCAGTCTCTTCTTAAGTTCATCAAAACCAGCCTGGCATTTCTCATCCCACTTGAACTTTTGAGTTTTCTGTAACAGCTGAGTGAGCGGACGAGCAATTTTGTAAAATCCCTCTACAAAGCGGCGATAATATCCAGCAAGTCCTAAGAAACTCCGGACTTCTTTCACGTTATTAGGGGCTTCCCATTCCAAGATTGCTTCGACTTTCTTTGGGTCCACCTGAACTCCGTCGGCTGATATCACATGCCCAAGGAAAGTTACCTCCCTGAGCCAGAACTCGCATTTTGAAAGCTTTGCATACAGCTGTTCCTTCCTCAAGGTGCTCAAAACCACACGCAAATGTTCGGCATGCTCCTCTGCGTCCTTCGAATATATCAAGATGTCATCAATGAAGACGACCACAAATTTATCCAAGTATTCCAAGAATACCCGATTCATCAATTGCATGAATACCGCAGGAGCATTGGTAAGTCCAAACGGCATCACTACGAATTCATAATGCCCGTACCGGGACCTGAAAGCAGACTTTGGTATATCCGATTCCTTAATCCTCAACTGATGGTATCCTGATCGCAAGTCAATCTTCGAGAATACCCTTGCCCCTTGCAGTTGATCAAACAAGTCGTCGATCCGAGGTATAGGATACTTATTCTTGATCGTCATCTTATTGAGCTCCCTGTAATCAATACACAGTCGGAGGGATCCGTCTTTCTTCCGGACAAAGAGAACGGGCGCTCCCCAAGGAGAAACGCTAGGTTGAATATAGCCCTTCTATAACAATTCCTCCAGTTGCTTCTTGAGTTCATACATCTCGGTTGGCGCCATGCGGTATGGTGCTCTGGAAATAGGAGCTGCTCCAGGCTCTAATTCGATAGTGAATTCCACTTCTCTCTGCGGAGGTAACCCAGGTAGTTCGTCAGGAAATACATCTGAGAACTCATTCACAACTGAAATAGACGAGAGCTCTACTCCTTCCTCTTTCCTCATGGCATAACACCAGAGTCCATGACATCCTTGCTTCGGTAATTTCACGGCTTTCATTGCTTTGATTAATTTTCCCGAGCTTCCCGGTCTCCACCCTCGAAATAAGTGTTCATATCCGTCATCAGCAATGATAGAAATAACTCTCTCTCGGTAATTCAGAATAGCTCCATAACGGTTGAGCCAATCGTCTCCGAGAATTAAATCGTCACCGTAGATGTCAACTACAATAAGATTCGATGGCCAATCTGTCCCTCCTATGGACACTGGAAAATATCTAGCCTCTAGGGTTCCCACAATTCTCTCTTCACTCGGCAAACCCACAACATATGGTTCACAATCAAATAAGCACGAGATTTTTAAACGATTTTCACAGTTCAAGGATACAAAAGAATGTGTAGCTCCGGAATCGAATAAAACACTAACTGGTTGCAAAAGGATCTGAATCGTACCTGATGCAACAGCAGTGTTCTGATCGTCAGATTTCCTCATCTCGTACAGGCACGGAGGAACGGACCCAGCACTCGATGTCTCTCTCTTCCCAACGTTCTGCTGCGGAAATCCACTCTGTTGTGTCTGGTTCAGACTTGTCTCCTTCGGAACTGGCGCTGGAGTGCGAGTACCAAAAGACCTAGTAGCAACTCCACATAAAGCCGCATGGTGTCCTTCTTGTCCACAATCGTAGCAAGTCACAGAAGATGCGGGGCAGTCACGTCGAATATGCCCTGCTCGACCACAATTGTAGCATTTCTTTGATGCGTCCGGAACTGCTGATGTAGTCCGGAACTTCTTTCCACCTCTGGAAGGATGTGGAGGTTTCCTAGCCGAATAAAAGGAAGACTGGCCCTTGCGGGGCCCACCACTCTTGTTTTCTGAAAAGTTGCTGGTCACCTTCTGGTTCTTTGCCTCCACTGATTTCTCCACCGCCGCCTCTTTCATTTCGTAGGCCAGCGCTTTGTCTTGATACTGTCGCAATGTAGTACACTCGAACCCGGACATGTACTGCTGAATCTCCGGCTTCATCCGCATATCGAAATGAAAAATCTTTTCTGCCTCTGTTCTGACCAAGTGTCGCACACAAGTCAGCTGATGATTAAAAGTTTTGATTACATCTGTCACAGATGCTTCCGAACTCTGTGGTGAGAAAAACTCTCGGATCTTTGCCTCTCTAACTGGACGAGGACAATACTGTGCTTCCATCATTAATTTGAATTCCGTCCAATCCGCATTATGATTCTCGGGTCGAATAGCTTCCCACCAATCAAAGGCCTCCCCAGTCAGAAAATACTGGGCAATGGGAACCTTCCGGTCCTCGGGACAGTTAAGACCCGCGAATATCTTCTCTAACTCCTTGAGCCAGTGATCCCAAGTAACTGCCTCAGCAGATCCGTCAAATTTTGGCGGGTGCAATTTGAACACCTCAGCAAGCCATCTGTCTCCCCGGTTATCTTCGTGGTGCTGCTGTCCCATCGCCGTCTGCATGCGGTCGACTACCTGGGCGAACTGGTTTATCTGCGCCACCACCTGTTGAAGCACTCCCGGCATGTTAGGATTTGCGTCGTCATTCGCTGACCCTTGCTGCCCTCCAGAATGGGAATCGGTTCGACTAGCTGATAATTCCGGGGTAGTTGCGGAATCCTCCTGTCTCATGTTACCCCGTTCGCGTCCACGACCGCGTCCGCGTCCACGTCCTCCTCTCATCATACTGTAAACATAATTCCTCAATATCCAGGACAAAGTTTTCGAAATAAAACCCGTCAATACTCACAAAACAGTAACTAAGTAAAACGGTAGTATAAGAGATTAGGAGACTTACAACCACGGTCCACATGACGACTTTGGCTGAACAGTGATGTTACAAACGACCCGTAAATCAAATAATGTAAACAGACCCAACTAAAACCCGACTGCCAAGATATCCATAAATCTTAGCTCCGATACCATATTCTGTAACACCCCGAGATATTCGGAATAATTACAGCGCCGTAAACCCTTTAAGTAAGGATTTACAAGGCTCATTTATAAGAAATGTAAATATAAGAATTCAATACTGCGGAAATTCAAGTTTACAAAACCATTCAACTGGTTCAACGAGGAATTAATACAACCATATCGAAATGATATTAATATGACACGCGTACTCGAGTACTGAAATCAAAACAAGAAAACAAATCACCAACAACAACAAACATCACTGAACCCCTTCGTCGTCACGTCGGTACTGTGGCTGTTTCCCTGCTCCTTGGCTACCTGAACATCAAAACAAATGTCCACCCCCGAAGGGGTTAGCAAAATGATGCTAGTACAAGTATCATATTAAACAATTCGAACATGCATCAACAATGCATAACAAGATACACCACACGGACTTCCGCTACCGGAATCCGACAATGCGAATCCACAAGATTCCATTAACACAGCAAGGGTATTCCAATGATCCAGCGCCCTCAGCATAGATCCCAAGATGATCCCGTCAGACCAACACGAGGTGGAAATAACCCGTCCAATGATCCAGCGCCCTCAGCCTAGATCACAAGATGATCCCGTCGGACCAACACGAGGTGGACATCCGATCCAGCGCCCTCAGCATAGATCGTACAACGTATACAAATACAACTCATGCATACACATATGCCAAATCATTATGTTCATCAACATGAACATACAAATACTAGATAACGAATATCATGACAATTCAACAAATTAATTTCCATGTTCAACAACATGAATAAACCACAAACATGCTCAAAATATCAATTTTAACACATTACGATACTTGCCTCGAAGATGGCAAGAACGAAACACTTCAATGATCTCAACACACTCGAAGGCTGCCTCCTTCGATCAACGTAACAAGCTCGAACCTTAACAAAAGAAATGATATACAAATCATCTCAAGTCGAACGATCGCCTAACAATTTGGTCTACGGCCCAAAAGCTTAAAATATGCAGTCTGCCTGAACCACTTAGCGTACGCTACGTACTCTACGTAGCGTGCGCTAAGCCTGCCTGTTAGCGTACGCTATCGTCTAAGCCTAGCATACGCTAGCCATAGGCTGACAGTTCTCTCTGATCAGCCGACTGACTCGGCTGATATCATAACGTACGTTACGTACTAAACGTAGCGTGCGTTAACTTATCCCCGATAGCGCACGTTAACTTAAGTATGTTAGCATGCGCTAACCGTGCATGGCAGATTACTACCGGTAGAAAACTGGATCTAAAGGTGATGAACTCATGAATTCTATGGTGATAAAACAAGTCATCCCCGAGCATATCATGCTAATAAGGTTTGTGAAAGTTCTTTACGTAGTAAATGACTATGAGATACAAAGATACGTATAATCATCACAACACCATAGTTCATCTAGATCTTCAATGGATATCCTGAGTTCAATCCGTTATAAGTCTCAAAACGTATGATCCTTCTATATAAACGCATAAGAACTTGAAAATCTCCATATACTGATCACAAATCGGTTTGAAAATGCTTAGGAGTCCATAAACTAAAAAGGTTCAAAAGTTCATACGATGAATAAGTGCCGAAACGTCGAAAATATCCTTCTAACACATGATGATCGATTTTGAACGAAATTACTGACTATTAAAACATGATCAAACGTCCTTTAGAACACTACTAATATTGGTGAAGAATCATCTACCTCAAAGTAGTGAAGAACAACGAGAAAATCGAAGGAATCCGACGTCGAAGGCTCGAACACCAATCTTCAATGATCTACAATCTTCAATACAAGTTAGGATGATGATATGAAGTGTTTAGGATGTAGGAAGTTATACTCTAAGTATAAGAATTCGGATGTGGGAAAAGAAAGGACTGAAAATACAAAAAGGATGCTGTCCTATTTATAGGAAATGGTTATTAGCGCGCGCTAGTCCCTGCTCGTAGCGTGCGCTAACGGCTACTGACTTTACTGTACTCAGCTCTTAGCGTGCGCTATGCACATACCTGTAGTGTGCGCTAAGGCGTTGACTTGGCTTTTCTCGAAAGCCGTCCAGGTTCATCCCGACACAATCCGACCAAGATTCCCGGCCTGATCTCACCTACCACACGTCTCAATCAAATTGACCACGCATAGCGTGCGCTAATGTTCCTTTGTAGCGTGCGCTATGGATCCATGTTAGCGTACGCTACACATAGCCGATAGCGTGCGCTACATGCGCAGAATTAGAATTTTTAAAATCACAATCATGAAATCATACGCTCGACAACATCGAATTATGAAATACGGAGAATAATACTCAGACAAAAGTACAATAATTACAATATCACAAGATTCAAATACATATCAGAAATCTCGGGTATTACACAAAGGACATGGACTTGACCCAACGGCCTAGGTTTTTCGCAAACCTAAGCTCCGATACCATATTTGTAACACCCCCATAATATACGTCCGGAAATGTTACATGCCGTAGGCCCTTCTCACGAGGATCTACCAGGCTAAACTCCACTAGACTACACAATGATTGACCGACCGGGGTCAATCTAAATACAACACAGACCGACAAGGTCATTAAACAATTCAGAAACTAATGAATTTTATATCTCAATGACAAAAATAAACTTTCACACAAAAAGGGATGACAACTCCATTCAATAAATGAAAACTACACCCGTGCAAGGGTGAATACTCAACCAAATGGGAAAATACCGACCAAGATTGAATAAAAGAAAAAAAGACTCTGACACTTGTGTGATTAGCATCGTCGTCTTCCATATCCTTCCAAGCCAATCCCGTGACTACTCTCGAGCTTCCAAGACCTGAGCGCATAACAGGCACCCACCCCCCGAAAACTCGGGGGTTAGCAAACTGGAATTTTGCTAGTGCAAGTACATAATATACAAGATATACGAACAATAACAAGACAAAACTCAACAGTCGTGAAGCCTTAACACTAACCACACATACCCATAGTCATAGAATAGCATCACATACACAAGGTGAAAGATAATCACATGGTCATATTCTCTTTACGGAACATAACACCAATGAAACTTTAAACGAGCCCAAGGAGTCAGAAAAATCCCTTTTATAAAAGGAAAAGTATTTTGATAAGATAGTTTGCAACGTTATTATTGACTCGGGCCATCTTGGGGTTTTGAAAATCGAATGGGAACACTTTTGGAAAATAATTTCAAAAGCTCTCGGGTCCTTGACCCAACATATGGAAAATAATTACACGAAACCATGTCAACGTTATTCGGGGTCCTCAACCCAATTTATAGAACACTGTCACAAATGAATTCATTACAACATCTCACAGGGTTCTCAACCCAATCCAAATAACATCATCACGAGATCAATCATCTCAACATTCCACAGGGTCCTCGACCCAATACACAGAATAGCACCACAATACAACCAAAGGCACAATCTCTCATTCGACATATCCTGCTCAAGACCCTCGATTCATTAACCCTCGGAGATTTCGTCAAACCTCCTTGGTTAATTAACCATGATACCAACGCTTTAGAAACAAGTTGAAACAAACTTTCAGAAAACACGAATCGCGGTCTATATCAAGACAAACATTTAAAAGTGATTTGAAAGAATTAGAGATACGAACATCGTTCGGTAACGGGGTCTTAGCTATCACTCAAATACCCGTAACCAATAAGCCTGCCAGGCGCCTCCCTTGCGCACCTGTGCACCGGCGTTCACTCCACTATGTTGGCCGCTCCTTGAACATGTCACCGCGCCGGCGATCACTCCCGCAAGAGCCGCCCCTTGCGCGCGCATTAGGTAACACCGGCGTTCACCACCCATATGGAGCCGCACATTGCAGCATACACCAGGCCGGAGTGCACGCCCCGCCCTCATAGGTTCCCGGATACGACGTTTCTCACAACAAGTATCCACATTGTTCCAAACATCAAGCACACAGACAAACGTTACAACAATTATCCACTCAATGCACCGATTCACACAAATATCCATCAGTCCATAATCACACCGATGAACAATATCATGCATGTTATCCATCAAAACTCAATCACAATAAGCCTTCAGGCATAACCAACCAACGCCGCACATATATCTCTATATTGCCACTCAACCGAGTAAATATATATATATAAACTTACTATATTATATCTATAAGTATAGTTCATCCCTCAATCCAAGTTGAGTACGTCAACTAGTGTTAGTAATTGTCCCCCGGCATTCACCGATATAAGCATATATATCAGTATACGTATACACATATTTAACATATAAATATATATAAATCTATATATATATATATACACATATATATATATATATATATATACATATATACATCCATATAAATTCATGCACTTCGACAACAATGATTTCATGTAGCTACAATTCGTATATCAAGGTACTTGCCTCAAATCCAAAGCACACCAAGCAACGGGAAAGCTCGATCGGAAACCATCGAATCTTCCAACTAGGTCGAAAACACAAGAATAACATAATCACTATAAGATCGATCACAAGGAAGATGCAAAACACACGAAATTCTTAACAAAAATTCGTAGAGACAAAGGATCGAACACTTGGGGCTCAATATTTCCCAAAGAATATCATGAACATTATCCGTACCCGAATACAGTAAGAAATACAAATCAAATCATAAGGAGAGAATCAATACAACCGATTGATGATATACAACAACACGATTCATGAAGAACAACCCGAATCTTGAAGATTAACGAAATATAAAGGAAGGGTTTACAAGATGATTACCTCGAATCAAAGACGAAGAACACGGATTGATGATGTTAATCAACACCAAGAACTAAAGGAAGATGTAAACTTGGAGTTACAGGACTCCAAAATTTCCCCTAGATCGCCCACAAATCACCTCAGCCGCGGAGGAGTGAAGAAAGGGTGAAAAATGACGAACATGGTCAACCCTCTGTATATAAATACTTGCGCATGAGTTACGTACGTTAACCAAGAAGAATAACGTATGTTACATGTATTACGTACGTAATGCATCAAAGATTATGTACATAATCGATAACCAGACCCTCCTGTCTAAAATAGCGAAGACCCTTACGTATGTTATGGCGAGGGCTTAACGTACGTAAGGAGCACAGTTAACGTGCGCTATGATCAACACATAGCGTGCGCTATCGACGGCCAGAACTCAATGTCTGAACTGGTAAGACCATTACGTACGTAAATGGAAGGTCTTAACGTACGTAAGTCGCGTGATGATAACGTACGTTATGCTTATAGCATAGCGTACGTAAGTCACTTAGCAGTTCTAGAACTGCTAAGTTCAGCTCGTCGCGTACGAGCCGACGAAACCGCGAAACGACAATTACAACACAAGACGAGGATATGCCTGCGAAGAGTGAAGAATGATGGATTCAAGCGTTAAAATAAAGTACGATTCCGACAACCCGAAGGTTCGAAATACGATAACAGAAGTAATCACCCCCAAACTTTGGGAAATTACGAAACGGCCCAAAACGTCCGTAAATCATGATATGACATCAAGCAACCAAACCGAAGCTCACAACACACATAATAAAGCCCAACGGACTTATAGGAAACACGAAACCACAGTTTCGAACCATCATCACACGAAATGAACCAATAGCGGGAAAAGTCGCTCAAAACACGGATTCGGGTAAAACGTCCCCGGAACAACTCGGATGACCAAACACGCAGAACAAAACACTATCAAAATGTCAAAACACTCGCAAGTGAGCTTCTGGAAACCAGAAAGATGCCAAAAACGAAAAAGTACCGAAAGAGAAAATCGCGGGTATTACAGTAATTACCGCAGTGCCATCATACAGCAAGTTATCTAGTCAACATACAGCAAGCTATCTCAAGAATATTTGCCATCATACAGCGAAGGATTCGATATACCTCTAAGTATGGTAGCTGACTTGAATCTTCATACAGCGACTGCCATACAACATAGGAGATAGCCTACAGCGTTGAAGTCTACAGCTAACAGCAATAAGACGTACTATGTTGGACACAACGTACATGCTGAAAGTATTATGATAATAAACACTTATACAACAGAACTGAAGACCGTTGAGAAGGAATCTACTTTATACGCTAAAGTCAGAACGCCGTTTGAAAGAAGTATTTAAATACTGACTGGATAAAGTATTTAAATACCAACCGCAAAGGATCTTCAGACAAGGAGCAAAATTCGGATCTTGTTCTTAAAAGTCAATCAACCAATCAGAATGGATCTCAGCTCACCAACCCAGCCAACGGACATATTTATAATGGATCTATTACAAAGTTATAAATAGTCTATGCAAGAGGACATCACAAACATACTAACGAACGCAATACAAATTACAAGCTAAGAACTCCATACGATTGAAACGAACAAAAAAGCTTACAAGAGCAAACATATTTCTTCCAACATACTGCCATTCTTGAGAGAAGAAATATACAAGTGCTCAACCTGAACAACACATCATCAGCCCAAGCTCATCAAGTATTCAAGCTGTTGTTCAACCTGTGATTTTACCTTGAAGAAAAGCATCAGCCCTATGTAGACTGAAGAATCCTTGCTCATTCTGAACTGTGTGTGAAGAATCAGCATTGTAGACGAAGCTTCCAACTGTGTGTGAAGAAGTAAGTCGAAGAACAAGCTCTAGCCAATCTATGTGAATGGCGAACAGCTTCAACCCTTGTATCAATCTATGTGAACGCACTTTGGGAGGTTTAGTTATAGTCACGTAGTTGTATACGCAGTAATTATAATAAATGTTTTCACTTCTGTGTGGAGGACCAGTGGACGTAGAGAGGTTTACCTCGAACTTCTTTAAATACTGTGTTATTTACCTTCTGCCTCTATTGTTTTCATTACTGTGATTACTTATAAGTATACACTGCATACCCTGTACGCACCAAGCTACCAGGAGAAAACCTAGTTGTTCTTGTATTTACAGCAACTCACTTAAAACAAACTTCCGCTATGCACTCTTATTTGAAAAACATATAGCTTGTTGTGCTACTACTTTTCCAAGCTGTATTATGTATACTTAGTGGCCAACAAGTGGTATCGGAACGGTTGATTCTAAAAAGAAATAGTCGTATTTTTAACCGAATCAGATCCTAAAATCACACATTCTTTTGAAAAAAAGTCTTATGTTTCCTATTCTTACTCATGGATACCTCACTGATAAATAAGGTACCTATGTTCTCTATTAATGAATTTGATGATTTGAGAATTAGGATGGAAGCACATCTTGCAGCCATGCACAAAGAAATGATTTTTGTCTTCCAAGATGGCCCCATTAAGGTAATGAAGGTAAATCCCGCCGCAAGCATTGAAGGCCAAGCTCATGACGATATGCTCGAGAAAGAGCGCGAGCAGTGGACAACTGATGACCGGAAGCGCGCCAACCTCGATAATGTAGCTAAGAATGCACTATTTATCACTCTCGACAAAGGCACATTTTCGAAGGTAAAGAGCTGTAAGACTGCCAAGAAAATATGGGATAAACTCAAGATGATTTGTGAGGGAACTGGGCTCTCAAAAGAAAACAAAATTTCGAAACTCACTCAGCACTTTGAATTTTTTTAAATGAAACCATCTGAAACTCTTCAGGAACTTGACCTCAGATTCACTGGCATTATCGGTGAATTTGAAGCATTGGGCAAAGTTTATACCCAAAAGGATAAGAACTTAAAAATTTTCAGGTCCCTCCCTGCCCGATGGGATATAAAAACCACAGCTATGCGTGTGTCATGTAATCTCAATGACATTTCTACTTTTGACCTCTTCTCTGACCTAAAAGTTTTTGAGTATGACATTGACAGGAGAGAGAAGGCCGAAGAGTCACATGCTAGGACTACAGCATTAGCCGCTTTATCCAACAGGAGACACAGCATGCCCAACACATCCAAATCTGCCTACAAGAATGCTGACAGTGACGACGATATCCTGTCACAAGATGAAATGGCCATGCTCATGCAAAAATTTAAGAAATTCATCAACCAGTCTGGAAAGACAGCATACAAGCCCAAGTTTTTTCACAAGGTAAGTTCTGAATCTTCTCCATCTGGTGATTCTAATCTATCTTATAATTGTAGGAAATCAGGACATTATGCGAATAAGTGCCCACATCCTAAAGTCCAAAAGTTGTTGGAAGACGAGCAACAAGAAAAGGACGAAAGGAGGCATGCTTGGAAGAACAAGCTCAAGGTCCTGATCGGTGAATCAGAAGCCTCGCCCTCTCAAACCAAACCGAGGTATGTCTTCATAGAGTCACTAACAGTGACTCGTCTAATGATTAGTTCGAAGATAAAGCATACATGTGCTTTATGGCTAAAGATATCGAAGATGATGAAGATAGCGATGATGAGGGAAGGTAAACATACAATATTCCTATTATTGCATCTCATACTTTCGAAAATATGATGAATGAATTTAAAAACATTCAAAAGGCCCATGAGACATTAAAACGAGAAAACATACAGCTCGAAATTTCTAACTTACAGCTAAAAGTTGAAAATGACTTGCTAAGATATAATTACGAAAATATGTCCATCGATTGTGAAAACAGCAAGATCATAGTGGAAAAACTCATGGAGAGCAATCATCAACTTGCTCACAAACTAAATGAGACCAAGTATCATAGTGAGAGTAAGACAAATGATTTCGTTCTGCTCGAAGTCAAAGTAAAAACCCTCGAGAAACGAGAAGGAGAACTAGATACTGTCTTGAAATCTTTCGACAAATCATCTAAAAGAATGGAAGAAATTCTAAGCAACGGGCAACATGCTCATGATAAAAGTGGCTTAGGATACAACTCATTCTCTAATAAAGGGAAAACTAGTATTGTGTTCCTCAGGGGTGTGGAACCCATTCCTGTACCTAAGGAGACCCCAAGTCCTGCAAAGGTACCTGTTGCAACGCATACAGCAAAGGCTGTCATTCCACCACCAAAGTCATATCACAAACAGCGGAATCCTCAGCCACCCAGACCTGTAAGGCATATCCTATAGCATACTCCCTGAGAATATCAAAAGTGCCAATAGCCGTTCAGAAAGAAGGTTGTACCCAACTATCAAAGGCCCGCATAGTAGTACTTCCAATAGTACAGCGTGCCCATATACTGGATACAGAACCCTCGTTATCCATCGAGAAAGTAAGTCACCGCTCAATATCAGTAACAGCTTTGGGAATCCAACTGGAGACCCAGGAGGCAAGTTGTAAGGCCGAAGAAAATGGCTCCACCTCTAAGACGGCATTCGTACTGATTTAATAATAATAACCCTGAATTTTACATGCATAATAATTATCAAGGTTACAGCAACTACGTGTCTGCCCCACGTAGACATCAGAAGAACAGACCTAAAGTAACCTACAACAAGCCAATTATTGTCAGGCAAATCTGGGTACCTAAAGGCACTAACATCCATGGACCCAACATACAAAGGGGACCTAACTCTACTTAATTTCTTTGCTTATAGGACATCAAAGAGAAGGACATGTGGTACTTCGACAGTGGATGTTATCGGCACATGACAGGAGATAGAAGCAAGCTGTCAGATTATATAGAAGGTTGTGGTCCAAAAGTGCGCTTCGGTGATAAATCCAAAGTAAGAACAAGAGGGAAGGGAACCCTACTTGTAGGAAAATTCAAAGTCACCAATGTAGCTTATGTTGAACGCTTACAGAGTTCTAGAAATGCTACACATAGATCTCTACGGTCCTGTAGACCTGGTAAGTTTGGGATGTAAGAAATACTGTCTCGTTATTGTTGATGATTATTCCAGGTATGCTTGGACAATCTTCCTAAGCAAGAAGAAGGATACCACATCAAAGCTGGCCGAGCACCTGAGAAAGCTTCAGAATGAGAAAGGGTTGAGTATTGTGTCCATTCGTTCAGACAGAGGTACTGAATTCACTAACCGCTTTATAGAGTAATACTATTTGGACAATGGGATACAACACGAATACTCAGCTACCCGAACACCTCAACAAAACGGTGTGCCGAGCGAAAGAACATGACGCTCAAGTAAGCAACAAGAACCATGATCGCCGCAAGCAAGTTGCATTTCTGGGGTGAAGCAACAAATACAGCGTGCTATACACAAAATAGTTGTATCATCAACAAGCATCACAACAAAACAGCATATGAGGTATGGAACAACAAAACTCCGTTAGTTTCGTACTTTCACATATTCGGATGCAGGTGTTATGTTTTGAACAACGGGAAGGATCAACTTAGAACCTTCGATGAGAAGTCGGATGAATGGATATTTGTAGGAAATTCCTCTGTCAGCAAAGCTTTCAGGATCTTTAACAAACGAAAGCTGACATTCGAGGAATCGGTACATGTAGTGTTCGACGAGCCTCACCTTGACCCTACAGGAGTAGAAGATCTTACTCAGAATATCCAACAACTCTCCATTAATGACCCTCCAACTCCAATAGAGCATGTCATTGACTTAGAAATCAACCTCGCAACTGTAAGAACAGAGATAGTTGAAGCTGATGTTGTACAAGCTGAAGCTGAAACTACAGCAACTCAAGATACAGTACAGGACGTCGAACTAGAACCCGATAGAATATGGTTGAGAGATCACCCACATGGGTTGATCATAGGAAATATTGATGATGGAGTATCTACCTGTATAAGAATACAGAGTACACAAGGAAATGTACTGTGTGCGCAAGAAGAACCTGAATCTAAGAAGTCTTCATTTCCTGTATGGAAATCTCAAGCAGAACTTAGAAGACTTAATATGTGCACCCTTGCTGTATTCTTAGCTCAATACGAACTTGTTTCTACCAAAGAAGCTCTAGACAATTCTCACTGGATTACATCTATAGAAGAAGAGCTTAATGGTTTCGAAAGAAACAACGTATGGTATCTAGTACCTAGACCTGAGCATCAAGCTGTAATTGGAACTAAATGGGTATTTAGAAACAAGAAGGATGAGAACGGACTTGTTATCAGAAACAAATCCCGTCTAGTCGCACAAGGCTACAGACAGGAAGAAGGCACAGACTACGATGAAACATTTGCCCCTGTAGCCAGACTAGAATCCATTAGGATATTTCTAGCCTTTTCCACCCATAAGAGCTTTATTGTACATTAAATGGACGTCAAGAGCGCATTCATGAATGGATACCTCGCTGAAGAAGTCTATGTTGAACAACCACCAGGGTTTGTCAATATAGAAGGCGGAGACCTAGTATACAGGCTACGGAAAGCACTGTATGGACTTAAGCAAGCACCTAGAGTGTGGTATGAAACCCTGTCCCTGTATCTTACCAATAATGGATTCGAGAAAGGTGCTATGGAAAAGACTCTGTTTAAGATACATGAAGGTGATGACCTCCTGATGGTTCAAATATACGTAGATGATATTATATTTGGTTCTACTAACCTTGCTTTGTATCAAAGGTTCTCTCACTCATGCAAAGTAAATTTGAAATGAGTATGATGGGGGAACTTAGTTATTTTCTAGGATTGCAGGTAAAGCAGTTGCCTACAGGAATCTTCATCAACCAAGAGAAGTACAACAATGAGCTATTCAACAAGTTTGGGATGAATAACTCCAAATCCTCATCAACCCCCATGAGCACTTCCATGCAAATTAGTGCTGACGAAGCTAGAAATTCGGTTTATGAATCACTCTACAGGAAGCTAACAGGCTCACTCATGTACCTAACATCTAGCAGGCCCGATATCCAGTTTGCTGTATGAGTGTGTTCTCGGTATCAAGAGCACCTAAAGAATCACACTTCACAACAGTCAAACGAATCCTTAAGTATGTTAAAGGAATAGTCGATGCAGGACTGTGGTATCCTAAGAAAGGCGGATTCGATTTGGTTGGCTACAGCGACTCGGATCTTGGAGGTTGCAAGCTAGATAGGAAGAGAACAAGCGGTACTTGTCACTTTTTGGACCTAGACTTGTGTCCTGGTTCAGTAAGAAACAATTGGCAAACTCACTTTCCACGGCTGAATCAGAATACTATGTTGCTGGTAGTTGCTGTATGCAGATCCTTTGGATGCAACAACAGCTATCAGACTATGGAATCACTGCCAAGGAAACACCAATTATGTGCGATAGCACAAGTGTAATTGCAATAATGCACAATCCTGTATTGTACTCGTGCACTAAGCATATTCATATGAAGCATCACTTCATTCGGAATCATTTTGAGAATAAGGATGTTCGGCTCGAGAAAATTCATACAGATATTCAGTTAGCTGACATCTTTACCAAGCCTCTCAGCACAGCCAGATTACGTATGCTTCGACAAGAATTGGGAATGCTACAGCCAGACTCCCTGTAAGTTTTAATGCTCTACTCATCAATTGAGGGGGAATGCTGTAAGACACAAGAATACAGTATCCACTGTTAATTAACTGTACACTCAGATAGTCAGACAGCACTGTAGGACTAAGAAGACATGAAATCTTCCTACAGCTGAAGTGTGCATTAATTAAGAGGGAATACATTATGACCCAGGAATACAGTAGTAATCCAAAAAATTGTTGTAAGAATTGAATCCCAAATGTATCTTTTAAGGGGGAACGTTGTATTTTCGCAAATACAGTACATACTATGGGATATAAATTAATATTATATTAATATTTTATTCATTTTAAAACAGTTTTAAGTACACGTGCCCTATTTTAAAATTCAAACATCTTTGCATTTAATGCTTTACACGACATCTGGACTGTATTATCTCAAAACGCCGCGATTTTTCAATTAATTAATTATTTCAAATCGCCATTTCGGGCAATAAGGGAAGTCAAAATGTCAGAAGTGGGACCAGTTATCATTTCAAAATGGGATGGATAAGATGTACTAGTTACGCTCAATTCATCCTGTTCATTCATTTAAAAAGACGGTTCCCATCCCTTAAATCTGACCGTTCACTATTTATAAATCCTAATCTTCCCTGCCCATTATAAAAGGACTGTATCCTACTCCCATCGACTATTTATGATTTCTGCATATTAAACGAGTCCAAGAGCATACAGTCTGCACATTTTTCTGCAAATCACTGCATCTTTTGTTACTTCATTTTTTTTGAGGGGGAATGGCATCTTCTCAGGCTTCCTTTCAGACAATGAAGAAAAGGGACAACATCATTGATGGACATCTCTTCGTTCGATCTGTTGTCATGGAAAGGATCCAAGCTGAGGTCGAGGACGTTGACGGCATAGAACGTGTCGTCTCCAGGATCAAACAACAAGGCCTCTACCGCCTTGGTAGTCAACACGCTGAAGCTTATTATGAAAGCATTGTGGAGGAGTTCTACCTTGGCGCCTCCATCAAGTTTCTTTCCCTGAAAAGAGGAGGAGACATTTCCGACATTTCTGCTACTGTCCGCGGAGTTCAGATCTGCATTGACCAAGAGCTGCTGCAGAATATTTACAGGCTATCGTCCGATGGCTGGAAAATGGAAGAGCTGGAGACCTTCGGGTCGGAAAAATTGCTAATCGCCTATTGGGGATTATTTACAAGTGATGGTTCGGACAAGAATGTCCATCCATCTTGTCACAAAAAAAGATTTTGCTTACCCTATATGTACTTGCATGATTTCTGTTATTGTGTCATTGAGAACAGAACTGGTGCATTCGAGATGTGCACTAATCTGTGCTTTAGAATGATGGTCGCCATCATGTCAGGCAAACGCGTCAATTGGTGCTAGATTGTTCTCAAGCGCCTACAAGAAGAGGCTGCCAAGCCCAGTACCTAGAAGAAATCATTTAGGATTATCCTCAACCAAATTCTCACTCGCTTTGGCATACAGCAATCTCGAGACGCCAAGAAAATCGGCCCCAAAAAATTCATAGGTGGGAGCAAGCCCACAGTCTACAATAAAGATGGATTGTTCTTTACCAGGCCCCATGTCAACACCATGCCCATATCTGACAATCCAAGGGATGTCACTGACAGGGCTGCTCGCCAGGATAAGAAAAGAAAAAGAAGCACTTCTCACAGCAAATCTTCTATTGTTGTTAAGAAACCGAAGAAGAAGCAGAAGAAGGCTTCCAAAGCCAAAGCTATGGCGCAACCCGCTGTACAACACCCACAGGGCGCAACCCCTACGGAAGAAGTATCTACTACTGTTCATACAGTAGATCCCGAGCCTTTGGCAGCAACGACGGATAGACAGCTATTTGCCAACTTAGAAGGCTCTGGCGAGTCGGTTGCCCCTTCGGAGCCCAAAGCCACATCTCTTATAAGGGATTCAACACCCTTAAAGGATCCCTCTCCCATCAGGGTACCAACCCCTATTCGGGATCCATCTCCAAAACAGGCTCCCACACCTGTCGCGGATCCCATTCCTACAGTAGACCTATGTACTGTACGGAGCCCCTCCCCCGTTACTATTATTAATGAAACTCTCTTTCAAGTGCAAATTGAGCAAGCATTTGAAAGGTTTGTCTAATGGAATTCATACAGGGTCGCACCTTATGACATTCTATACAATTGGGCTGATTGGAAAGAAGAAGAAAATTTTGTTCTAGAGGTGACCGATTCCCAGAATATCGAAGTCCTTATTCAATGGGACAACAGCTTTTGCTAAGAGATGATCCAGAGCTACTTTCTGGTAAAAGAGCAAGCTTAATTGAAAGGAAAATCCAACTCCAAAGACACTGTTCCCATCAGTCCCAAATCTGACCACGAATCAGATGACGACGACGACGCCTTCCAGGCAGGTCTGAGAATGAGTCGCGAGGAAGCTAGAGAATAGGAAGTCTCTCGGATGCAGAACCAACAGGTTCAGGGGACCTTAAACCTACAGCAGTCCCCTCCCCCTCAACAGGAAGTTGCCCAAGACCAGGAGGAATCAGTCCCTCCTGTCCCTGAAGAAGCGACAGTTTCTGAACAAGCACGCGAGCCTATCGCCGTACATGAAGAATAAGCACGCACCATCCCGCACGAGGCACCAGTCCCTCTGCCGGAGCAGTCGGATGCTGAGAGACAGCATGAGGATTCAGTCCCTCATGTACCCCTGTCTACAAAAGCATAACCAGAACACATGGAATCAGTTCCCCCTGTCGCTGAGTCCGAACAGGCTGAACAACCTACAGACATGCCCGCACCTGATGCCCCTACATAACATCCATCTGTGGAATCCGATGATGGTTTTTTACCCAAGGATAGACCACAACAGCCGCACAACCATGTAGTCATGCGACAGCTCAATGGAGCTGAATAAGAGAAACTAGCGCGCCCCAACTCTCCCCGTACATAAGCAAAGATCGAGCAATTGCAAGCAAACGGTCGCCAAATAGTGTTTATACAAGATGCTGTAGACGCCCTGTACAATGTTGGCAAATGACTCGATTGGCTGCATGAGATGGCTATCGATGAGATCAGTGGCCTGAAGCGAGAGATTACGAAGGTTGAAGAAGCTTCTTGCATTCTGCCGAGTGCATTGAAGCAAGATCTCTCACAACTTCAAAAACGTCAGGAACAGATTCTCAAAGAAGAACAAGCAAAGCTCCGCATTTGTGAAAGCAAGACTATTGCCGCCCTATAAGAGACTAGCTCCAGGCTCACAGGACATGACCAATAGATCAATGACATGATTGTGGTGCTCAGTTCCCTGGTGGCCAAAATTCTCAAGCATAGAAACCAAACAGAACAATGCAATGAAAGTCCTCGAACGCATTAATGCCAAGGTCTCCTATCTTAATGAAGCCAATAAGGGGGAAGAGTCCAGAGAGGCTACTAGGCAATGGAGGATAGAGAGAGAGAGAGGGAGAGAGAGAGAGAGAGAGAGATTTTGATGCTGCCATAGAAGACAGCGTCACTATTGCAATCAACCATATGGCTGCACCTGCACAAAGTTATAGGGTAACTGGTTCTCGCCCAGAGTTCCACGACCCCAACCTTCCTTGGAAGAATAATGTGCAGAAGCCATCGGAGATTCGTATGCCCGCCAACCGTCGACCTACAGCTGATGAAGTGAAGCAATGGAGGAAGAATGAACTGATAAGGTACTTCATCAAGCTTATTAGGGAGTCCGCCATCTTCAACAAATGCAAGACATTGGCGAAGGCTGCGGACGAATTTGCAAAGATGCTGGAAAGAGGACTGCTCCCATTGCAAATTCAATGAAATCAAGGCATCGAAAGAAAGATTGGATAATTCACCCTGAGGACTGGATACTTGCCTTCGACCAATCGGCTGAAGGAAGAGCGATCTATCTAGATCGAGGCAAGGATTCATTAGAGCACTGGTGGAGAAAAACCGAAAATGATCCTGATAAGAGGCCTTGGAGACACGCTCATTACAGGAGCTAGCATGGAGGATCCTTTTTGCATTGAATTTAGCAGCATAAAATCTCTATATCTTTATTTCCTATATCATTGTAATCTTTGACTGATATCAATAATACTCTATCTTTGTCTTGAAAGATTACAGCTCGTAATCTACGTTTGCTGTTTGATTACGAATTAAAATCAAATTTATATTGCTGCAAACAACAAGTATAAAACTTGTTAAGTATCAAGTTGTAAGAACTTGTCTGCGAACATTTCATAGGTTAAGTTGTATGCAACATAGACCACACTATAAGATTGTGTCTGCGCGCAAATCATAAGTTTAAGTTGTAATACACATCCCTGTAGATGTTTTACCTAATGATTAGAACTTACCTGCGAGCAGTTTATATATTTTAAGTGCTAAAGACCAGATCATTCGACAGAAGATCAAGAAGTCAGCCTCTCCGGATCAAGATGTTATCGATAAAGAGGGAAATTATTTTGGCATAAAGAGGTTTTGGCATCACCAATAAAGAGGTTTTGGCATTATCAAAAAGGTGGAAATTATTGGGATATACAATCCAGTACCTTGCTTTGATAAGTGCCAACATACAGCAAATACCGCACTGCCATCATACAGCAAGTTATCTAGTCAAGATACAGCAAGCTATCTCAAGAATATTTGCCATCATACAGCGAAGGATTTGATATACCGCTAAGTATGGAAGCTGACTTGAATCTTCATACAGCGCCTGCCATACAACATAGGAGATAGTCTACAGTGTTGAAGTCCACAGCTAATAGCAATAAGGCGTACTATGCTGGATATAGCGTACATGCTGAAAGTGTTAGGATAATAAACACTTATCCAACAGAACTGAAGAACGTTGAGAAGGAATCTACTTTATACGCTAAAGTCAGAACGTCGTTTGAAAGAAGTATTTAAATACTGACTGGATAAAGTATTTAAATACCAATCGACAAGGATCTTCAGATAAGGAGCAAAATTCAGATCTTGTTCTTGAAAGTCAATCAACCAATCAGAATGGATCTCAGCTCACCAACCCAGTCAACGGACATATTTATAATGGATCTATTCCAAAGTTATAAATAGTCCATGCAAGAGGATATTATAAGTGACACGAACATACGAACACACAAACGAACGCAATATAAATTACAAGCTAAGAACTTCATACGATTGAAACAAACGAAAAAGCTTACAAGAGCAAACATGTTTCTTCGAGCATACTGCCATTCTTGAGAGAAGAAATATACAAGTGCTCAACCTGAACAACACATCATCAGCCCAAGCTCATCAAGTATTCAAGATGTTGTTCAACCTGTGATTTTACCTTGAAGAAAATAATAAGCCCTGTGTGGACTGAAGAAGCCTTGCTCATTCTGAACTGTGTGTGAAGAATCAGCATTGTAGACGAAGCTTCCAACTGTGTGTGAAGAAACAAGTCGAAGAACAAGCTCTAGCCAATCTGTGTGAACGGCGAACAGCTTCAAACCTTGTATCAATATGTGTTAACGATACTTTGGAAGGTTTAGTTATAGTCACGTAGTTGTGTACGCAGTGATTATAATAAACGTTTTCACTCTTGTGTGGAGGACCAATGGACGTAGAGGGTTTACCTCGAACCGCTTTAAATACTGTGTTATTTATCTTCTGCCTCTATTGTTTTCATTACTGTGATTATTTATAAGTATACTGCATACCCTGTACGCACCAAGCTACCAGGAGAAAACATAATTGTTGTATTACAACAACTCACTTAAAACAAACTTCCGCTATACACTCTTAATTGAAAAACATACAGCTGGTTGTAATAACACTTTTCCAAGATATATTCTGTATACTTAGTGGCCAACACTAATAGATAATAGGATAGATATTATTTATAGCTAAAACTATGAAATAATCGATCTGTCTCGTTGGAATCGGAAATTACATTCAAATATTATTAATCAATTATTTTTTAGAGGATTTGTGATAAGTATTGGATCCTACGAAATCATCTAAATCTAACTAACTAATAGATAATAGGATAAATATTATAAATAGCTAAAATTGTGGAAGAATGAACAAACTGTTCCGGGATATCCTTCCCTTATTGGTGTCTTACCTAATACTGGTTGTAGGGGGATACAAAGAATGAAGGTTCTAGACCCTTCTAGAGCTAGTAGGATCCTATTAGATGTCTTACCTTATCTAGGAATCCTATGTATGGAAGGACTCTCATTGTAATGCCTATATAAATGCCCCTCTATCAGTGTTATGAATACAATTGATTTGACTCATATTTGCAGTCTTTTACTTCCTCCTGAAATACGTTATCAGCACGTAGCTCGAAGAGAAAATAAATTGGCCCTTACCGCCGCCGCCCACCACCATCGGACCACCGCCGCCGACCACGACCGCAACTCACCACCACCGGACCACTGCTGCTCACCACCGCCGGACCGCTGCTGCTCACCACCGCCGGACAAACCGCTGCTCACCACCGCCGACCACAGCTGGACCACCACCGATCCTCGTCGGTGCTTGTCGATCCTGCCCAACACCGGCCGATCTAGTCCAGCCACGACCACCACTGCCAACCGCCGCCGACCACCATCGGACCACCGCCGATCCAGCCCAACTGTGATCCGACTAGCTCCAGCCAAGTTAGTCCGACCCGGTTCAGAATCTCGGACCAAAAACTCAAACATCAAGTTAATTTATTTTCGGAAACCGCCAAAATTGCGCCCCCGGTTTCACGTCGTCGCATCGAGTACCAACCGGTAGATCGAAGCACACCACAAATTCATCCATATCACGTGCCTAATTTTATAATCAAGGTAATTATCTGAACTTGTCCCTATTCAATTCTCCGTTTTGGGAATTTTTTTCTTTTGGGGACATGGGTTATTGGGTTTTTTATCTCCCACGCTACTTTGCGGTAGATGAGACCGCGAGATAAGTCGGTATCTCTGCGTGTCGAAGAAAACTATGTGACAGTCCTGTGGGAGTCACGGCATTGTTGAAAGTCGATACTTGTGGTTGTTGCATACACCACGTATCTGGGTGCGATTTGATATCGCCGTTTTTGTCGACTTTACTAAACAACAATTAACGGAAGTACATCGAGTAACGGTTATGTTACACGCTTTTAAAAGCATCGATTGTGACCGTTTACATTGTCACTGAAAATCCAACAAGACTAACTTCATCTTGTTTATATCTTGTAGATGGCACAAAGCTCTAATATTCATCCGGAGTTCAACATCCTTGACCATGCTAGTAAGGAGTACCATAGCTGGATCTCAGACGTTCGCTTGGCATTCATTGGTAAGAGATTTACCACCACCATCTTTTCCTCTAATGAGCCTACCGCTCAAGAACCGAGCAAGGAAACCAAGGCTAATGCACTGATGTACTTGCGCATACATATACATCTGTTGTTGAAAAGGTATTACATAAATTTGTAAACCCCCAAAGAACTATGGGATACACTCGAACAACGATTTAATAATGTACATGATCAGCGCTTCCCCGAATTGCAACTTCAGTGGGAGCAAATTCGGTTTTTGGATTATGCGAATGTGGAGGCTTATAACCAAGCCATCCTCGATCTTCGCGCTGATCTCGGTTTTTGTGGTGCAAGAAGTCTGATAAAGACTTGATCTAGAAGACTCTTAACACGTTTCCCGTGGGAGCAAGTGTGATTGCTCATCAGCTGCGCATTGCTTATGAGGAAGGGATAAAATTTTTAGTGACCTTATCTCCCACCTCGCAAAAAAAGAAAGGCACCATGAGATTATTCTCAACAGCAATGCGCGCCCAGCTGGTACGAAGCCGATTCCAGAAGTGAATCAGGCTACCCACAAGAAGGCACCATGACAAAATAGAAAAGGCAACGCTACTCAGTTTCTGCAAGCGCCATGAATGTATGACTCGAGCAAGCGAGGGAAAAGACGAGTTCGTCGTTCCAATATGTGGAAGAGGCAAGGTGGATCAGCCACGGGTCCTAGTGGAGCCCAACCACGTGGACTGCCTCCTTTCGCTGGGATTGGAACCACTCTAAAGGAAGGCCAGAATTGCTATACTTGCGGCTCAAAGAAGCATACTTACCGCAATTGCAAGGCGCCAAAGAACATCCACGCATACTACAAGCACTATAAACAGTACTTGACTCAAGAGTCAAATTACATGGAGGAAGATAATGACAATACGTAGGTGAACCATATTGAGATCCCTACTCTCACCATTGCGGACAAAGACCAACATTTAGACGTTGCTGACTTTGACTAGATCATTGTAGTTTGACTAGTTTTTACACTTTGGTTATGTTTTGTCTTGTTTATAGTTTTCTTTCGAGAACTACTTTGGGATTTTCTATGAATGTAATAAAGTTGGACATAATGAATAAAATTCTTTTAATTGTTGTGATTGTGCAAAAACGAATTTTATTTTTCCCTTCAAAATCATGTTTGGTTTATCACAAAACAATTGATCAGTAAAGAATTGCTTGGTTAATTTGATACATTGGTGGGTTTCATCAAAACTTTTGATCAAGACAAGGCACATCCTCCTTGGTATTTGTTTATGCTTTGAAATTTCAAACGGAATCAGTAGTTTTTAAACAGCCTTAGTTGTACCGACATTCCTACTTTCTCTACAAGTCTACCAAGTTGGAGTTACCGAAAGGATCATTAGTCGAGATATAAATCGAACACCCCAATGCGTTTTGAAGTGTTTAAATGCTCCTATGTCCATATTTCCATAGTATTGTATCAACAATAATGCCTTTGAAAAAGGTTTCAACCTTGCTCTATCACTCAACAATAGGGAAATACCGAAATAGCAAATTGAAACGAGCACTGAGATCTTAGTTTAATGATCCAGAAAGGGCACGACCTATGGATATAAATATAAGGAAGTCTAGTTTCCAGAACAACTGACTGTTCATCCATAGGCTTCTTAACGAAGAAGTTATTGCCATTTTAGTGAACAAAGGTCAAGCTACGCAGAAATTATTTCCAGCGATTGTGCTAACTTTGATCCTAACCAACTTGGTCGAATTTCCCCAAACTCGAAGTTAATGAGTTTTCTCTATGTCTTTCATCACAAGACTAATCGAGTTTCATGTCTTATTGTAGATGTCTCATGACAAAATTGGTTGCCTTGCTGATAGTGGAACAACCCACACTATTCTTCAGAATAGGCAATTATTTAAGGATATTGTGCCATATATATCCTCAGTGACAACAATGATTGGTTCCTCTCAAGTAATTCAAGGGAGGGGACCTGCTCATTTCTTGCTACATAATGGTACGCATATGAATGCCATAAATGCTCTCTATGCCCCAAGAGCAAACTGAACCTTGCTAAGTTTTAGGGACATCCGTGCCAACGGTTATCACCTTGATACACACTGTGAGAATGGGATAGAATTTTTGTGTGTTACTCTGGCAGAATGCGTAAGACGCCGTGTTCTCAAGAAACTTATGAGTCTAAGTATTGGTTTATACCAGACTATAATAAGGGTTATTAAATCCTACGCTGTGAGTCACGAACTTTGTGATTCTGAAGCATACCAACTATGGCATGACCGACTCGGTCACCCTAGACGCGACATGATGATTCGCATTTTAAAAAACTCACACAGTCATCCATTTTTCAAGTCCAGAAAACGATTGGAAGCACCACTTGATATCGGACCATTTAGATACTTTATGGTTCTGGTTGTTGCTTCAACACGATGGTCACACGTCGCTCTGTTATCCAAAAGAAATGCTGCATTTGCTAAACTCCTAGCACAAATCATCAAGTTACGGGCTAACCACCCCGACTTTTCAATCTCGTCATTAAGATTGGACAACGCTTGTGAGTTTACGTCAAAATCCTTTGACGACTATTGCATGTCGATTGGGATTGAAGTTGAACATCTCGTCCTCCATATTCATTCGCAAAACGGCCTTGTTGAGGCTATGATTAAGCGGTTACAACTTATCGCCCGAGCATTGGTATTGCGCACCAACTTGCCGATTTCTGCCTGGGGTTATGCAATTTTGCATGCGGCTATACTTATTCGCTTTCGACCCACTGCCAATCAACCGTTTAGTGCGTACCAGTTGGTAACTGGATATGAGCCTGATATTTCACACTTACGCATTTTTGGTTGTGCAGTCTATGTGCCAATTACACCTCCACAGCGTACTAAAATGGGTCCGCAAAGACAATTAGGTATATACGTTGACTATGAATTGCCTAAATTATCCGCTATTTGGAACCTTTGACGGGAGATCTATTTACTGCAAGATTTGCAGACTGTCACTTTGATGAGACAAACTTCCCATCGTTAGGGGGAGAGAGGAATTGAACGATTCTGGCTGAACGCCAGGAAATTGTCTGGTGTGCTCCCTCCTTGCCTCATCAAGATCCCCGCACGGCTCAATCCGAGCTAGAAGTGCAACGTATTCTCAGTCTTTAGAAAGTTGCGGATTCGATGCCCGACAGCTTCACTGATACTGCGAAAGTGACAAGATCTACCATTCCTACTGCGAATGTTCCTGCAAGGTTAGAAGTCCCCGTTATAGGGCAAGGTTCAGCCGCCCAAAAAAATGATGCCCCCGATATCGACCTTAGTGGTGGGACGACTGCTTCGGCTGCTCTTATCCCTGCTCGAAAGAGGGGGAGGCCAGTGGGTAGAAAGGATACCGAACCTCGAAAGAGAAGAAGAACGGAGGCACAAAATCCTCTCATTATCGACACAGTGACTTCATCACATGTGATTATCTTTGACTACGGATATGCCTCGAATCAACAATGGAACAATCGATGGACGCGTCGGAAACTTTGTTGATGTCAGAGAATAAAGAAATCTCGATGCAATGTACGAGTGAATACGTACTATTGGACAGGTCACCCACGCTAGTCGATGATGCTTTTGCCTACTCCGCCGCTCAAGAAATTATTGAAGACGATGATGCTGAGCTGCGCTCGATTGCTGAATGTCAACGACGAGCCGATTGGCCGAAATGAAAAGATGCAATGCAATCTGAACTAGACTCAGTGGCTAAACGTGAGGTATTTGGCCGTATCGAGCCAGTACCCATGGGTGTTAAACCAGTTGGACATAAGTGGGTCTTTGTTCGTAAACGTAATGATAAGAATGAGGTCATGTGTTACAAAGTGAGACTAGTTGCCCAAGGCTTCTCGTAGCGCCCTGGCATTGACTACGAGGAGACATATTCTCCCGTTATGGACATCATCACTTTCCGCTACTTATTCAGTTTTATAGTGTCCGAAAAACTGAATATGCAGCTTATGGATGTGGTTACAGCGTATCTTTATGGGGATCTAGATACGAATATATATATAAAAGTCCCCGAAGGGATTTCGTTGCCCAAATCAAGTAGCCCTAAACCACGGAGCGCTTACGCTGTGAAACTGCATCATTCACTGTATGAGTTGAAACAATCCGGAAGGATGTGGTACAACCGCCTACGTGAATACTTGGTTGGGAAGGGATACGAAAACAGTGATATCTACCCATGTATTTTTGTGAAAAGAACAGATACAAAATTCGTGATTGTAGCCGTCTATGTAGATGACATGAATGTTATCGGTACCATAGATGAGGTCAATGAAATGGCCCGCTACCATAAATCCGAATTCGAGATGAAAGACCTGGGGAGGACTCGATTCTGCTTGGGTTTAGAGCTAGAACATCGAGATGATGGTATACTCATTCATCAATCTGCCTATGTCCAGAAAATGCTCAGGCGATTTAGTATGGACAGGGCACATTCTCTTGCTACCCCCATGGTTGATCGAAGTCTGGAAATGAACAAGGATCCGTTTCGTTTTAAAGAGGAAGATGAAGAGGTCCTTGGAGCAGAAACACCGTACCTTAGCGCAATCGGTGCGTTTTTATATCTGGCTCAATGTACTCGTCTAAACATCGCATTCTCTGTAAATCTGTTAGCGATATTTAGCTCCGCTCCCACGATAAGGCATTGATGGAGTAAAACACATCTTTCGATACTTGAAAGGCTCCAGTGATCTTGGACTGTTCTTTCCCTATGCAAGAGAGAGCGATATTCCGAAAGGAAATGTTGAGGTTAAGACGATGCATACTGACCGTCGATCTTTCTCTGATATTGCAGCTAAGCATGGTAGCTTGACTACCAGAAGTGCTAATGCGATCAAACTTACCCCCTATGCAGAGAATCCTAACAATATGTTAGTTGGATTTGCTGATGCTGGTTATCTCTCTGACCCGCATAAAGGACGTTCCCAAACTGGTTATATGTTCACCATTGGGAATACGGCAATATCTTGGCGATCTACCAAGCAGACCCTGGTCGCTACTTCCTCGAACCATGCAGAGATAATTACATTGCATGAATCCGTAAGGGAGTGCATTTGGCTTCGGTTAGTCATAGACCATATACGAGGAACTTGTGGATTAGATCTCACTACAGCAACCCCTACTTGCATCTTTGAGGACAATGCGGCATGCATTGAGCAGATGAAGTTAGGTTTCATTAAGGGTGACAATACCAAGCATATCGCGCCGAAGTTCTTTTATAATCAAGAATAAGAAAATTCTTTGAATATCGAAGTGAAACAAGTGAGTTCCGATGAGAATATCGCAGACTTGTTCACTAAGTCTCTGCCAAAATCTACATTTGAGAAACATGTGAGAAGCATAGGCATGTGTCGATTATCCGAGCTCAGCTAATGATAGCTCGTTGGGATGAGCTGTTATTTATACCTCACGGGGAGTATACTTCACATGATTCTGACATCTGTAGTTTGTGCGTTGTGCTCTTTTTCCTCACCAAGTCTTTGTTTTTCCCACGAGATTTTGTTTGACTTGGAAAGGTTTTTTATCGAGGCAACATCTTATGCACCATGATAGTATTAGTGCTCGACACAGGTGTAATATCCGTAATTTTTCCATTTTTAGCAGTTTCTATTTTTGGTGTATGTCTATTTTTATCGACTCGCTTGTAACCGTTTCGACATTTTGAATCTATTTTGTTCTTGGAGTTTTTCCATTTGGATGAGTTTTGATGATTTTTTACGTAATTTCGTTTTATGGCATGTTTTGCTGTATGAACGTTCGATTCTCGTAAAACTCATTCGTTTTCGTTGTTTCTTGGTTTGTACGAGTTCGTATGGTTGAGTTGGTCATGTGGAGACTTTCGGTTTGTAAATCCGACGTCGTTTCGTGATTTTCGGGCACTTGGGCCATTTTTGTAATTTCCTAATAGTTTAGGGAATCTTAGTTTCGTTGTCGTATTACGGACCCTCCGGTGGTCGGAATTGTATTTTCTTTTAGCGCTTAGCTCCGTTGTCTTGTATGCTTCGTGTCTATGTTCCTGGATTCTGGTCTCGTCGTGCGTTTCATGTTTTATACCCTCGACAGCAGCTTACTGCTGATGTGACAGCAGTGCTGAACTGCTGTGTAGGTAGCGCACGCTACCCCTGTTCCCTTGCGTGCGCTACCGATGTGCAGTAGCGTACGCTAACGCACTATTGTTAGCGTACACTAAGGAAGGGTGGCAGTAGCCACTGGACCTGTCACGGCCCCGTTAGCGCGCGCTACATATGACGGTTAGCGTGCGCTAACTCCACTGAAAATATAAGTCAGCGGACAGTTTCAGAACAGCAGTTTATTTCTTTTCTCTTCGTTTCTTCGATGTGCGACCTCAGAGACGATTTCCACCAGTTCTATTCGGAGTTCTCTTCAAATTCCATCACGGTAGAATCGAGCCATCATATCATAATCAGCATAATCACCTTTCATCAGCCGAATTAAAGGTAATTCCTCAGGAACCCTAATTTTGACGAATTTGGGGGATTTTCGGGATTTTAGGGTTTAGTTCCGAATTGTTCATCTATATTACGATATTCTTTACTGGTTGTGATTATTGAGTGATTCTTAATCCAACTTCCTTGATTTTAATCCGCGAATTATCGATACGGGGAGATTTTGTGTAAACCCTCGCCCGTATCGATTGATCGTTCATTGTTGTATCATGTAATTGGGGTTATGGGTGTATTCCAATAGAGTATTGTTGTCCGTGGAGACAGAACTGTGTTGATCCTTCGTTTAGGAACCGTCGTTTTCCACCCGGACCGTTCGTAGTCGTGTTTCAACCCCGTTTCTTCGAGAATGTCTCAAAGGCAAGTACTTTACATTTGTTTACATGTTCTAGTATTTGAATTATGGCTGTATCGTGGTTGTTGTGGATGGTTATGTGTATGTTCACCTAGGGACGGTCCGACGGGGCCTCTAGGGATACGTATTGCCGTGAGTGTGCGTATCGCGAACTGTGGTTAGCCACCCAGGGATGTCCGACGGGGCTCTGCGGGGTACGGTGGCCGTGAGTCTCGTACCAACGGTTAACTTTGAATTTTGATTTGTTGGAGATAATGTGTTTTGTGACTGTACATCATAAATATTCCGGAATATAAAATGTTTTCTAAAATGACTTTTGGCGCATATATTCATCTGATTAGAATGTAGTTCAAATGGATTGTACTTGCACTAGCAGTTGTCGCTAACCCCTTAAATTGGGGGAAATACTTTTTGTATTTTAGGTACTGATCGTGGGGATAAGCGAGCACTCGAGTGTATGAGGATGATGGGCAAGCATGATATTGTCCAGTAATTGATTTTCGGTGTTATGTCCGTCGGTTATTATTGATGTCTGATTTTGGGATTATGTATTATAAAATTAGTTTAAGTACTCGAGTACTTCCTATTTAAACTTGTTACTGTTGTGTCCCCGTTTAGGAAATGGATTTGATGTCAGAATTTTATTTGTCGGTTATAGTCTTTTATTTAGCTTGTCGTTTTGTTTATGATGGTTTGTCGTTGTCGTATGTCATGTTTGGTACGTTAGCCTGGTGGATTCCATAGTGTGGGGTCCATGGCGCTGTAATATGCCCTGAATGTCTTGGGGGTGTTACAGAATATGGTATCAGAGCTTAGGTTTATGGATACCTAGGCTGTCGGTTATTTGGGTCTAGTTAAGTGTCGTTTTTGGGATAGTATCACTGCTATGCCATCATCTCAGTACGCCGGTGCTCGTAAGTTTTCCTAACTTGACTCGTTTCACTGTTATGTTCCATTCCTGTCTTAGTATCTTGTTGCGTTTTGCGTTTGAACTGTACTTACCCGTTGCTTCTTCAGAATTCCTGCTGGTAGTGGACGCGGACGTGGTCGCGGACGCGGTAGGGGACGTGGCGCAGCCGGTGGGGCGGCCATGTCCGATCACTCAGGAACTGGTTCGGCGATGCCTTCCTTGTCGAACAGTGTTCCCCCTAGTTCCGGAGGTCAGCAGACGATCTGCTAGCTCGTGTAATGCACATGAGAATGTTGGAGTGGCCAACATTTTGCGGCAAATAGCGAACCGGATGACGCTGCGACTCGAGCCGTTCTAGTCGGCCAAGCTAATGCCAACCGGTTCCACCTCTGGATCCGGCAATGATAAGCTACTTGGGACGTGATTCGTATGCGTCCTCCGCAGCTTGATGGTGCTTGAGCCCTTACGGTTGGGAGAATTGGCTATTCGAGATGGAGAAAGTGTTTGAGGCTGCTAATTGTTCCGAGGAGAGGAAAGTACCCATTGCTCAGTACTTCCTCGCCAAGGAGGCAGCAACGTGGTGGCAAGCGGTGAAACCGCGTGACCGAGCAGCTACGTGGGCAGAGTTTCGGGATCTGATGGAAGACGAATTCTGTCCTTGGCCAGTGAAAGAGGGGAGGATCCGAGCCTTCTTTGAGGCTAAGCCCCAAGATGTTCCTTTATCTCAAGCTATCAAAGACTACAATCAACAACTGCATTATGTGAGGAACCAAGTCCGAGATGAACTTGATAAGATCCGCCACTTTGACATGTGGATGAAACCGAGGGTGCGCCACTACATGTCTGGTCTGGGGTGCACGACTTTGAAAGATTATCAGCATAAAGCGATGGCTTACGAGATGTCGTTTTCTGCGACAGAGACGGCAGCTGAAGTAAAGAAGCAGAAGACCTCCGGTCAGTTTTCGGGAGGCAAGTTAGGAGGGTATCCGAAGGCTTAGTCTGGTTCGCGAGTCTTCGGGAGTCAGTCGCCATCAGTTGGTCGAGGAAACGGTTCTAGGTCTGCTCCTGCTGGTTCCGTTCGTGGTCCTAAGTGTTTCAACTGCAGTCGTCCGGGCCACATGATGAGTGAGTGTGATAGGCCTCCGATTCAGTGTCTTGCTTGTGGTCGTATGGGTCATCGTGCTAAGTTTTGTACGGATGCAGCTCGGGCTCCATTTACTGAGATGTCAGCACCAGCCGCGGGAGAGACGAGTGTGAATCAGGCACCGACAGTTCCTCAGCCGCAGCAGAGTTTTGGTAGAGGTCGAGGACGTGGTCAGCCTTCTAGAGGGGGAGCTTCTAGTGCGGGGTCTGTTCCGCCCCGAGTGTACGAGATGAGACGAGCAGGGGATCCTGACGCGACGGTGGCTATAGGTACCGTCCACATCCTTGATCATCCTGTTTCCGTATTGTTCGATTCTGGTGCTACGCATTCTTTTGTATCTATGGATTGTGTGCGTCGTCTGCATATTGATTGCGTGGTTGCGTGTGAACCATTTGTTGTTAAACTGCCTAGTGGGGATAGCATCGTGGGGGATCGCGAGGTTAGAGATTTTCGAGTGAGTATCACGGGGAGGGTTTGGCCTTCTAATCTGATTGCGGTAGATATTAGAGATGAGGATTTGATTCTGGGTGAGGATTGGCTGGACCGTCATGGGGCGATCATGAATTATAGAACGAGAACTGTTTCGATGTTAGCCTCCGACGGTACCGAGCATTCTTTTATGGGGCGTAAACGGAGTAGCCAGAGACTACTGATCAGCGCCTTGAGGGCGGTGAGACTCCTTCGAAGAGGTTGCACGGCCTATTGGTGTTACGCTTTGAGATCGGAAGAAGGGGGAGTCGAGCTCTCGTCTATTCCGGTAGTGTGCGAGTATCCTGATGTTTTTCCAGACGAATTGCCGGGTTTGCCGCCGGATCGAGAAGTTGAGTTTACCGTTGATTTAGAGCCGGGTGCAGCACCGATTTCTAAGACGTCATACCGTATGGCGCCTGCCGAGATGCTTGAGTTGAAGAAACAGTTGGGAGAGTTGCTAGACATGGGGTATATTCGACCGAGTGCTTCACCTTGGGGCGCACCGGTCCTATTGTGAAGAAGAAGGATGGGTCACTTCGTTTGTGTATCGACTACCGAGAGTTGAACAAAGTGACCATCAAAAACAAGTATCCGCTCCCGAGGATTGATGATTTGTTTGATCAGTTGCAAGGGGCAACTGTATTTTCGAAGATTGATTTGAGATCGGGGTATTATCAGCTCCGAGTGAAGGATACCGACATTCCGAAGACGGCCTTTCGGACGAGATACGGTCACTACGAGTTTGTGGTTATGCCTTTTGGGCTAACCAACGCCCCAGCCGTGTTCATGCAGCTTATGAACAAAGTCTTTATCGAGTACCTCGATAAATGTGTAGTCGTCTTTATCGACGATATTCTGATTTACTCGAGGAGCGAGGAGGAGCATGCCCGTCATTTACATATTGTGTTAGACATTTTGAGAACTCAGCATATTTTTGCGAAGTTCTCAAAGTGCGAGTTTTGGTTACGGGAGGTTATGTTTCTCGGTCATGTGATCTCGGCCGAGGGTGTTCGTGTGGAACCACATAAGGTAGAGGCAGTGTTGGATTGGGCGCCGCCCAAGAACGTGAAAGAGGTCCGCAGTTTTCTGGGATTAGCCGGGTATTACCGCAGATTCGTCGAGGGGTTCTCTAAGCTCGCTCGACCGGCTCGGTTATTCTGAAGTCGAGAGAAGTTTGTGTGGACCGATGAGAGGCGTAATAGTTTTGAGGAGTTGAAGAAGCGGTTGACGACCGCTCCCGTTTTGGCTTTACCGAGTGGTAATGATGGTTTCTCCGTTTATAGTGATGCTTCGGGCCAAGGGCTCGGATGCGTACTTATGCAGCACGGGAGGACGATTGCCTATGCTTCCGTCGGTTGAAACCGTATGAATTGAATTACCTACGCACGATCTTGAGTTGGCAGATTGTTTTTGCGTTGAAGATTTGGCGTCATTACTTGTATGGCTCGTCGTGTCGATTTTGACCGATCACAAGAGCCTAAAGTACATTTTCACCCAGAAAGAGCTTAATATGAGGCAGAGGAGGTGGTTGGAATTGATTAAGGATTACGATCTCGAGATCCTTTATCATCCGGGCAAGGCTAATGTGGTAGCAGATGCCTTGAGCTGGAAATCGGTATCGCTTCGGGCGCTTGAGTTGCTTACGGCCCAGTCGGGACTTCAGCGAGAGTTTATGAGGTTGAGCATTGAGATTGTACTGCCAGAGAGTTCCGGGCAGTTGCGTACTCTTGAGATTTCTTCATCTCTCGTCGAGGACATTAAATTGGGACAGTTGGAGGACCCGATGTTTATTCAGCTTCGGGAGAGTGTAGGGAAGGGGAAAGCCCCGGGATTCGTTATTCATGAAGACGGAGTGTTGAGATTCCGAGGTCGGTTGTGCATTCCGAACGACTCGGAATTGAGACAGAGTATCATGCGAGAGGCTCATGCATCACCTTACTCAGTCCATCCGGGCTCGAGTAAAATGTATAAAGATCTGAGGAAAAATTTCTGGTGGAACGATATGAAGAAGGAGGTAGTTCAGTTTGTGGCTAAGTGTTTGACTTGTCAGCAAGTCAAGATTGAGCATCAGCGGCCAGCCGGATTATTGAAGCCACTTCCCGTTCCGGAATGGAAGTGGGAGGACATCTCTATGGATTTTGTCACGAGTTTGCCGAGGATGAAGACTGGTATGAATATGGTGTGGGTGATTGTAGACCGACTGACTAAGTCGGCACATTTTCTGGGCATCAAGGATACTTGGGGTCCAGAAAGGTTGGCTCGTATTTTTATCGCTCAGATAGTGAGGCTTCATGGTACGCCGAGGACCATTATTTCAGACAGAGATGGCCGATTTGTATCGCATTTTTGGCAGGCGGTACATAAGGCATTGGGGACACAGTTGCGTTTGAGCACTTCGTTCCATCCCCAGACCGATGGGCAGTCCGAACGTACCATTCAGACGTTCGAGGATTTGTTGCGTGCGTGTGCGTTAGATTGGAGTAGTGACTGGGAGGATCATCTGGCTTTAATTGAGTTTACTTATAATAATAGGCGCAGCGTCGATTAAGATGGCACCGTATGAGGCACTTTATGGCGGCGTTGCCGATCACCGATATGTTGGGATGAGCCGTCCGATTTGGTTGGCACCGAGCCGGACCTTGTGTTGGAGACGAGGGAGAAAGTTGAATTGATTAGAAAGAGGATGTTGGCTGCTCAGAGTCGACAAAAGTCTTATGCGGATGTTAGGCGTAGACCCTTGGAGTTTGAAGTGGGAGATCATGTTCTGTTGAGAGTGTCCCCGACGAAAGGAGTTTTCCGTTTTGGGAAGAAGGGGAAACTCAGCCCGAGATATATTGGACCTTTCGAGGTATTAGAGAGAGTCGGTGAGTTAGCGTACCGTTTGGCGTTACCTCCGTCGCTGAGTCATGTTCATAGTGTATTTCACGTTTCCCAGTTGAGGAAGTACGTTCTGGACCCGTCCCACATTATTGACTTTGGGGACGTGGAGATCGAGAAGGATATTACGTTTGAAGAGAGGCCCGTCAGAATTTTGGAGCGTCGTGACAAGCAGTTAAGGCACAAAACCATTCCTTTGGTTAAGGTGCAATGGTCGAGGCACGGAGTAGAAGAAGCGACGTGGGAGCTAGAGGAGGATATGCGTTCGAGATACCCCGAGCTTTTTGATTCTTAAGTTTCGGGACGAAACTTTATTTTAGAGGGGGAGAATGTAATATCCGTAATTTTTCCATTTTTAGCAGTTTCCATTTTTGGTGTATGTCTATTTTTATCGACTCGCTTGTAACCGTTTCGACATTTTGAATCTATTTTGTTCTTGGAGTTTTTCCATTTGGATGAGTTTTGATGATGTTTTCACGTAATTTCGTTTTATGGCATGTTTTGCCGTATGAATGTTCGATATGACGAGTTTTATTTTATGACATGTTTTGCGCGCTACATATGACGGTTAGCTTGCGCTAACTCCACTAAAAATATAAGTCAGCGGACAGTTTCAGAACAGCAGTTTATTTCTTTTCTCTTCGTTTCTTCGACGTGCGACCTCAGAGACGATTTCCACCAGTTCTATTCGGAGTTCTCTTCAAATTCCATCACGGTAGAATCGAGCCATCATATCATAATCAGCATAATCACCTTTCATCAGCCGAATTAAAGTTAATTCCTCAGGAACCCTAATTTTGACGAATTTGGGGGATTTTCGGGATTTTAGGGTTTAGTTCCGAATTGTTCATCTATATTACGATATTCTTTACCGGTTGTGATTATTGAGTGATTCTTAATCCAACTTCCTTGATTTTAATCCGCGAATTATCGATACGGGGAGATTTTGTGTAAACCCTCGCCCGTATCGATTGATCGTTCATTGTCGTATCATGTAATTGGGGTTATGGGTGTATTCCAATAGAGTATTGTTGTCCGTGGAGACTGAACTGTGTTGATCCTTCGTTTAGGAACCGTCGTTTTCCACCCGGACCGTTCGTAGTCGTGTTTCAACCCAGTTTCTTCGAGAATGTCTCAAAGGCAAGTACTTTACATTTGTTTACATGTTCTAGTATTTGAATTATGGCTGTATCGTGGTTGTTGTGGATGGTTATGTGTATGTTCACCTAGGGACGGTCCGACGGGGCCTCTAGGGATACGTATTGCCGTGAGTGTGCGTATCGAATCGTGGTTAGCCACCGGGGATGTCCGACGGGCTCTGCGGTACGGTGGTCGTGAGTCTCGTACCAACGGTTAACTTTGAATTGTGATTTGTTGGAGATAATGTGTTTTGTGATCAGACATCATAAATATTCCTAATATAAAATGTTTTCTAAAATGACTTTTGGCGCATATATTCATCCGATTAGAATGTAGTTCAAATGGATTGTACTTGCACTAGCGATTGTCGCTAACCCCTTAAATGGGAAATATTTTTTGTATTTCAGGTACTGATCGTGGGGATAAGCGAGCACTCGAGCTGTATGAGGATGATGGGCAAGCATGATATTGTCCAGTAATTGATTTTCGGTGTTATGTCCGTCGGTTATTATTGATGTCTGATTTTGGGATTATGTATTATAAAATTGGTTTAAGTACTCGAGTACTTCCTATTTAAACTTATTATCATGTGTCTCGTTTGGGAAATGGATTTGATGTCAGAATTTTATTTGTCGGTTATAGTCTTTTATTTAGCTTGTCGTTTTGTTTATGATGGTTTGTCGTTGTCGTATGTCATGATTGGTACGTTAGCCTGGTGGATTCCACAGTGTGGGGTCCATGGCGCTGTAATATGCCCTGAATGTCTTGGGGGTGTTACAACAAGGGGAGTGTTCTGGGATATCCTTCCCTTATTAGTGTCTTACCTAATACTGGTTGTAGGGGTATACAAAGAATGAAGGTTCTAGACCCTTCTAGAGGTAGTAGGATCCTATTAGATGTCTTACCTTATCTAGGAATCCTATGTATGGAATGACTCTCATTGTAATGCCTATATAAAGGTCCATCTATCAGTGTTATGAATACAATTGATATGACTCATATTTGCAGTCTTTTACTTTCTCCTGAAACACAAACTAATTTGAATAGTAAAATATATGAAGTAATTTTAAATCATTTATTTTCCAGGTAGGATTTTGTTCCATGTGGCATGTCTTTCCTTTCATTTCCATCAGCACTTTTTCATATATATATATATATAGTGTAACTTTATTTTCAGAACTCTGTTAAGTGCGAGAACTGCGAGAACCACCTTTTGTACTCCTAATAATACATAATGTATATCATGTCAATGCATACAACCCCTACTGATCATAACCCCTACTATATAGATAGATAGATGGCTCAAAGTGAATTGTGCCCTTCATTCAATATCTATTTTATAATATAGTTTTCCCAGATAATATTAGACAAGACACGGTGAATATGTTCTGAGTAATCATATCATCTTGACAGCCTGATTTATATTTAAATTATGTTGGATCATTTTTATTTTAATTTAGTCAGTTTTGATTCAATTTCAAATTAGTTACTTCAGCTTCTTACAATGATACAAGTTCGATTATTAAGTATATAAGTTAGATTTACCTGATTTTTAAAAAAATTATACCAATAATTTAAGAAACAGAAAAATATTTAGAAAACTAATCAATTAAAAATATCAAACCGGTCAATATTTAAAATAAACACAGTCAATTTTAAAAAAAAATAAACTACAAATAACTTATGAAATAATGGCAGAAACTACATAATCATATAATAAATGATAAACTAATCGTAAGATTCTAAACATTAGTTATACAAAAATAAATTAACTAAAAATAATAATCAAATAAAATAAATCCTAAGAGATAAGTTCAGTCAGTATTGTGAATAAAAAAAAAGTTTTTCAAAACTCTAAAAATAAAATATAATACAATTAAAAACTACATAATAATAAAATAAATTTTAGAAATGATAAAATCCTAAAAATTATCAAAAAAATTTAAAAGAAATAAAACTATTAAATAAATAAAGATAAATTCTGTAAAAAATATGTAACTCCTTAAATATAAGTCTTAAAATATTAATTAGTAGGAAAAACAAGATGAAATAATAAAGAAAACAAACCATAAAATAAATTCTACCTACATATTAAAAGAGAGCCTTTTGTCCAAATGCATATCTATAATCTATTTTCTTTATAATTTTAAATAAATCACTATTCAAAAACATATTTTATATTTAGTAAATTCAAACAAAGAAAATTAGTTAGTTGAATGAGATCTGTAAGGAAATAATAATAAATATTTTGCAGAAATATATAATTTTCAGTATCACATTTTTAACAGGCAATGTATTTAATAAATATTAATTAGTACATGTCATATAAAAATTAGATGAGATAAAAAAATTAAGGTCTAATTCTAATACATAACTCACGGTGAATATAAAGCAACATATAAGATAATTAATAAAACTATCATATATTGAAAAAATTAGATGATATAGTAAATTAATACACAATCAGTTTGTACTAAAATGTGTACTTATTAATGTTAATAAATATAATTCTTATATAATATCTCATCTAATATGAAAAATAGATGTAATTTCTTATAGAAAATAGTATTAGTTATCTCCATATTTTATGGAAATGGTAATACAGAAATAATAATTTATATATAAAAATAATATAGTTAATTGTGCTCAAAGATATTTTAGAACAATAACTTTTGTGATTGTTATTTGCTGATGATCCTCTATTCCAATTTTTTCATAAGATTTATTTTTAATATATATAGTAAATGCAATTAAATTTAGGTTTCACGGGCAATTGGCATTTTAATTATTACTAACAAAACATTAATTGATATTTATTAATTAACTAAATGTAGTTATTCACTTATTTCATTTACCTTAGGAACGTTAAAATTATTTAAAATCCACTTTATATTTCGCCTAATTTCTCTATATTATAGTTATTTTTATGTGGTTTGGAATGATATAAGATCTCATATCGTTCTAAGGACACGATACTCATCAGGATCCAAGTGTATTTAATTTAACTTATGTCAAGAAATTACGACACGTCTGGACATCGCGTTATGAAGATGATTCTTTCAGCACATACTACTACGTGATTAGATTCTCAGAATATCAAATATTTAAATGACATACTATTACGTGATTAGGTTCTCAGCAAACCAACTATTTAACTTATCATTTCATTAAAATTTAACAAAGACAATGGTACTAAATTTTAATATATAAAAAAAGGTTATCATAAAAAATATATTTGTACCGTTTATTCACGTTTTTACTAGTAATCTTTAAAAGAAGATATAAACCCTAAAAATAAATTGTTAGAGCATAGGGTACGAGCACGCCATAGTGCAGCGCCAAGGAACAACGCCAGAAACACGGTTGGCGCACCACACCAGTCCTCGCGCCGTTCTCTCCTGCGCCGAGGCAACCAGCCAGCGCCGAGCATTTTTTTTTTTTTTTTTTTTTTTCGAATTTGGAACGTTGGGAACAAAAAAATTTTTGAATATAACGGCTTTATAGCCGTTTGACCCCTTTTTTGAGTAAAAAAAAAAAAAAATACCCAATTAAACACCAAAAAAACCTTATAAATACCCCTTATCACTTCATTCTTCAAACACACTTCCAATCTCTTCAACCATGAATCCAAACAATCCAAACCAAACTATGCTCAACGATTTCGATCCGTATGATGTTTATTTTAACGATCAAGAACGTTATCTTCAAAGTTACATGGCGTACGAACAATATGTATCTTTGTATGAAGAAGAGGATCGGGATCGGGTGAAAAGAGAACGAGGACATACATACCACGTGAACGAGAAGATGCGGAACAACGTTTACTCGATGACTATTTTCAACGCCGAGAAGGCTCCTAAGTATACGGAAGAAAATTTTAGGCGAAGGTATCGTATGAGCTCTCGACTTTTAATAGAATTCTCAACGATATATTAACTTATGATGTTCAATTTATTCCCGAGTACTTTAGTTTTTTTCACCAACGTTACGATTGTACCTGGTCGTAAAAGTATTGGTGCGCTTTGAAGTGCACATCCGCCGTACGCCAATTGGCGTATGGCAATTCTCCTGATGCATTTGATGAGTACTTGCAAATTGGTGAACGTTGTTCTCGAAAATGTTTAGAGTACTTTACCAAATGTATAAACGATTTATACTATGAAAAAGATCTTAGAAGGCCCAATTCGGATGACATTGAAAAATATATGCATTGCATGAAGAAAAACATAATCTCCCGGGAATGCTCGGGAGTATTGATTGTATGCATTGGGATTGGAAAAATTGTCCAAAGGCCTTACAAGCTCAATTCAAAAGGCGTGATCATAAATACCCAACTCTTATGTTGGAAGCGGTTGCGGATCAAAGATTATGGATTTGGCATGCATATTTTGGGGTTCCAGGGCAAATAATGATCTTAATGTGTTATATGGTTCCCATTATTTGATGATGAGCTTGCCGTTTAGCTCTAATGTCCGTTTGAAGTAAACGGAAATACGTACAACAAAGGTTACTATTTAGCCGATGGCATTTATCCAACATGGTCCGTGTTCGTGAAAACGTTTAGTGTTGCAAGGTCAGAAAAGGTTTTGAACTTCAAAAGGGTTCAAGAAAGTGCTAGAAAAGATATTGAACGAGCTTTCGGAGTCCTACAAGGTCGGTGGGGGATTATACGACAACCCGCACGTGCTTTACAAATCAACACTTTGAAACAAATCATGTATTGTTGTATAATGTTACACAACATGATATTGGAAGACGAAGGATTCGAAGTGAATTTACGAGACATATTTGTCGATCCACGACCGAACATGCCAGATTCGTGGATAGAAAGATGTGATTTGCATGTTAGAAAAAATAAAGAACTTCGAGATCGAGTAGTTCACGACGCCCTTCGACAAGACCTTGTGGATCATTTATGGAACTTGCATAATTAGTTTGTATTTTTTTTTATGTAATTTGTGGTTTTTTTTCATGTAATGTTGTTTTTTAACTATGTAATGTGTGTTTTTTAAATTAATGAAGTTTATTTAAGTTTATATTGTATTTATTTTAATTTTTGAAAAAAAAAAAAAAAAAAATTAGACGGCACTGTAAATTCTAGTGCCAACAGTAACCCTAAAATGTGGTGCCGTGGCTTTAAGTGCCGTGGCACCACTGCACGATCTTTCTTAACAATAAGTTCATGTTTTTACACTAGTATAATCTTTAAAAGAAGATATAAACTCTAAAAAAAAAAAATTGTGAGCATTACTTTTTTGCTTTCCAGAAATTTTAAATATTATCATTTTGAAAATATGGATGTGAAAGAGGTCTAACCTACGTGTGTCTAGACTGAAAGCGTAACTAAATTGAAGAAATTCCAGCAAAATGCATTGATTAAAAAGAAGAATTAATCTACTTTCACAATGTGATTCACAATGTGAATGACAATTTACTCACATGTTGGTGGGGCCATAAAATTCAAAAATTTATGACCCCACCACCCACATGTGAATGTATTGTCATCCACATTGTGAATCACATTGTGAAAGTAGCATTGTTCTAAAAAGAAATTCCACCAAAATTACATGTACCAAGTTAAAATTCTGAATTTTGTTTGGCTAAATAAAAAATGACCCTCAAACATTGACGACCCGTAATTTCCGCGGTCCAACCCTACCACCCTCTGCAACAGTGCAGATGAAGGTTTAAATTTCTTTACCCTTTACTCCTTTCTAGGCATGGCAAAAAACCCGTGGATCTAGGTACCCGACGGATTTTATCCGTTCGGGTTCAATTCGGGTCTTAAATTTTAGGTTCGGGTCCGGATCCAGACCGAGTAGGGAAAAAAATCGATTTTCACATGTTGGGTCCGGATAGTATCAGGCCCGTAGGATCCAGACCCGCAATATTAATCTATATATATATATATATTGACTAATATTATTTTATTACATAACATCATATATAGTATTATATAATTATATACTATATAATATTATATAATATATAATTATATATTATATAATTATATATTTCATTACATTACATAATATTATATAACATATAATTATATACTATATAATATTATATAATATTTTAATATATAATTATATATATATATATATAATTATTTTTTAGTTTTAATGTTAATTTTCAGGTACCCGGTGGGTACCCAGATCCGGACCTGGGCGGGCCTGGATATACCCGATCTGTAAATATTCGTGCCTGGGTCCGGGTCTGGGTCCAGTTTTAGATTTCGGGTCCGGGTCCAGATACCTATGAATCCGGCCCCGTCCCACCCCGCCCCGTTGCCATCCCTACTCCTTTCAAAATGATTACAGAAACAAGCTTGGTTCAAATAAATAATGTGGGAATACCTGACTTTGCCCTTTTATATATAGCATTATTTTTTTTTGGTCCTAAGTTTAACATCAACTCTTTTGATACCCAAATTGTCGGAATTGACCTTTACTCGAATGAATTCGAGTCATATATTGTACTTTCGAGTAACAAAATTTCGAATCAACCTGTAAAAATATATGATATCAGTTTTCGGGTAACACGAGTTACACAATCGAGTAAGAGTTACGGGTTACTCAAACGAATATGAGTTACTCGATTGGTGCAACTCGAGTATTCGAGTTACTCGGGTAACATGTTCGAGTTACTCGCATTTCGCATTCGAGTTACCCGATTGTCCATTCGTGTTACCCGATTGTCCATTCGGGTTACTCGCCTGACCGAGTTACCCGAAAGGGATTAGTCGCATGAATTCGAGTTACCCGAAAGCGGCATTCGAGTTACTCGAGTAACAGATTCGAGTTACTCGCATTTCGCATCCGTGTTATCCGATTGTCTATTCGTGTTACCCGATTGTCTAATTCGTGTTACCCGATTGTCAATCTTCCTCAATATTGTATATTTTTTAAGTTGAATAAAAATTATGTTACTCGAAGGTATAATATATGACTCGATTGTATTTGAGCAAAGGTCAATTCCGACAATTTAAGTATCAAAAGAGTCGGTGTTAAACTTGGACAAAAAAATAATACTATATCTAAATAGACAAAACAAGATTTCTCCCACAAATAATCCATTTGTTTCCCTTGGATGTAATGTAATACAGTTAAATCTCGGTAAATGAATGTTCGATAAACGAATAACTGCGCCAAATGAATAATTTTCTCTGGTCCCAACTCTTTATAACATGTTCAAATTTTCTTTCGATAAATAAATAATTTTAATAAATAAATATTTTTTTCTGATTTCAATCATATTAATTTATCGATGTTTTACCGTATACTCCATGTTTCCCTTGGGTTGCTATACATTATCATAGTGGAATTCTTGTTGGAAAGATGTCATGCTACCGTATCTATTCCACCACAATAGTCAAAAAGAAAAAAGAAACAGAGAGCACTTTCTTTTGTATAATTCTATCGAACAAATAAAAAGTGGTTACTAGTTAGGAAAAAACAAGTGTTGCCGAGTTGTGTTCTGTTCCTTCCGATTTGATTTCATCACCTTTAAGATCCGCTCAATTCGTCCAATTTAACGATATTTAATTAAATTTAATTCAGATCAGTCCAATTCAATTTAATTAAGTTCAGTTCAAATTTATTTAATTCTAGATAAAATATTATTATTTTTATTATCATGATAACACAACCATTATTATTAATTGTTATTTTTTTAGGATTATTAATAATATTATTGATATTAATGTAATTAATAATATTCTACATTATTATTGTTATGAACCTTATTTTTCTCATTCATAATTGTTGTTGTGGTAATTAAATGTTATTACTTTAAGTATATCGGTATCTAGTATTACGAGTCATTCAGATCCGGGCGATGCCCCGGGCTGTATATGATGGTATATATATTTAAATTATTATTGTTCAGCATAAATTTTCGTCATTTTGATCATGGATCCGTCATTTATTTTCGTCATTTTATATTCGGGACGTATTTTTGTCATTGTATATATAAGTTGTCATGGTAGTATACATTTTGTAGCATGATACGTATTTAAAATAGTTTATTGACATGTAATCTTTTAAAATGTATTTTTTACGTAATATTTTTTGTCTATTTATTTTGGTATTGACTCTGTCATTTTTAATTGGAACTAACTAATATTAATACATTGGGCTAAGTTATAACTATTTCTTATGATAGTCAACGATGCCCGTGCGATGCACGTGTGCTGTATAGAAGTTTTCATAGATTTAAAATACGTGCGATGCACATGGGCTATATAGAAGTTTTCATAGCGTAATATTCGGCATTTATTTTCGTCATTTTATATTTAAGTTTTCATGGTGTCACACATTTGCTAAGCTTTATACGTACTTAGAATACTTTATTGAGTTGCACATGTGCTGTATATAAGTTTTTATATCGTAATCTTCAGAACTTATTTTCGTCATTATATATCTAAGATGTGATGGTATCACATTTCTAAGCATGACACACATTTAAAATAGTTTATTGACATTAAAAGAGTATATGTGAAGAGATTTTTTTCAAGATGTTACATTGAAAAGAGTCTATTCACATGTAATTTTTTAATATGTATAAGTTACATAAATTATTTTAAATATGAAGCGATGACATTAATGTTGGAGACCTTTTATATTCATCTACGTGCAATGCACACAGGTTTGGACTGCCTCAGGACCCATGCGATGTACTCAGGTTAGATCTAATTGTTTTTTTCGTAATGTTCGGGACTAATTTTCGGTTCATGTTTGAAACTCTCATTTTTTGTGAAAGACGGACTTCGTTGTTCAAATAAATTACATTATTAAAAGCGAACTATAAAACAAATTTCCTTTTTAACAAAACTATAAAAACATAAAATATTAAAGTGATTAGTATATTCAAGAGTATAAATTATAATTCGTATAATAAATTATAATTCGTATAGTAAAATGTTGCATGTTTAATTTGTAACGTACTATTAATATGAATGCCAGGTATTCATATATATTGATACCGGTGGCCGTGGCGTTGTTCTTATTGTTGTTGTTCTTCTTGTTGTCTTTGTCGTTGTTGTTCATTGGCATTTTGCATGTTTTGTTCTTGATACAATTTTCGTGACTTGTCAATCTCTTTCTTTAATGTGAAGAGGTTTTTTGCAAAATGTTATATTTAAATGAGGCTTTTCATATGTAATCTTTTAATGTGAGTAACTTACATAAATTATTTTTTAATTAATGCATTATTACAACATTTTTCCATAAACTATAATATCGAATTTGGAGCATTCATTAGTAACTCATTCTAAGTATTTACAGTATGACGACATGAATCACATGATCTCAAACTCAAATGAATAATGCTTACCTCGTGATATGTCGATAACATTTGAAATACAATTTTCTTCTCCTTTATATACTTCTTCGATTTAGAAGATTCTCATTGTTATGATGATAGTGTGAAGATATTTTTATTATATTTTTATTATATACTACCATTTACAATATGTAACATCGACATAATTTACACAGTCATATCAAATATCAAAGTCACACAATATTCCAAGACGTTTAATTAAAAAAGTGACATTAACACAACGCAAGACAAAAAACTGCATTAAGAGCAAAAATATTAAAATGCACCAACAAAGTGTAGTAATAATTATTGACTAAAAATTGAATGCTCGTCACATTATTTTCAATAAACTTACTTGCTAACGAATCAATAGTATTAGGGGGGAACGGATGGAGGCCTTAGGTAATGTCTGGGGATGAAACCATTAACCCTGCCCGGGCCCAGTAAGCGCGGGCCTGTAACCCAAGTGGGGGACAATGAGGCGATCAGGTCATGCTGGCAAACTTACCTCTAGACCGGGGGTGAGCTCGAGCCTCTTGGGGGGGACTCAGGACAGGGGACGATCCTCCTTGTGTGCGTGTGTGGGAAAAACAAACGAATCAATAGTATTAGCCCGTTTATCGGTATTACATGAAGTAAAATATTGCATGTTTAATTTGTAACGTACTATTAATACGAATGCTAAGTATTCATCCCACCGGTGGCCGCGGCGTTGATCTTGTTGTTGTTGTTGTTTTTGTTGTTGTTGTCTTTGTCGTTGTTGTTCATTGACCTTTTGCATGTTTTGTTCTTGACATAATTTTTGTGACTTCTCGATCTCTTTCTTTAATGCTTCTTGATGCGCTACAAAAAAATAGATATAGTTGATCGTTAGTAACTTAAATACAGTTAATCAATATATTGCATTTTCGATCAAAGTAAAAATGTTCGTACATGTTCCACTTAATTGATAAGACAACGATGTGTATGATCTCTTAAACCATTAGAAAAGATGATGTTACTACCAAATCTCCTAAGCTACCATCTTTATGTCCTACATTATTACACACAAAAAACACACGTGAAATTTACATAAAATAATATAAATCAATATGCTAAATAAGTAAGACGATATGATGCTTACTTTACCACCATAATAAGTTGTAGCCCAATGTGCACGCGGTGTGGAGGAAGTTGTGGTTTGTTGTGTGTGATTTTTGACACATTATATAGTTCATAAAATATTTGTAACTCATGGACGGGAAGATAAAAAGACTAACCACTAATTGGTGTGTTTAATTTATGCATTCATGGCATTTTTGGTTTGTATTCTTTGAGGTTTAGAGATGGCTTGTAACTCATGGACGGGAAGGTAAAAAGACTAACACATGAAGCTTTCACAGTTCACTTTCAATTCATGAAACATTTATTGTGAGCACTTTGCATTTATAAGACAACTTAAGCTTTTAGTATATAAGATTAGTTATTATTATTATTGTTATTATTATTATTAGAAAAAAATATATTTTATTAGATGAATAACATTTTACAAGAAATTAGTAGGAAGCCGAGATACTATCTGGAGTCCCACTCCTTTTGCAATAACAAAACCAACTCGGGTAAAAATATGAGCAGCAGCACGCCTCCCAACATCCTGAGATGCCGAAATCTTCTGAACCCGTTTTAGTAATGCAATAGCACCCGTCTCCAACTCCCCCAGCGAAGAGAACGAGAAGGGTAAGAAATCATATCCCCGCGCCTCACACAAGTCCTGGTACTTGGCACATTTACGCCGAGCAGCATCAATCACAACTCGTCCAGACGCATAGTCAGCCATAGCAAACTGGGTTATTATTATTATTATTTATATTATTTATATTAATATCTATAATATTATACATAAGTTTATTATTATTATTATTGTTGGTATTATTATTGTTATTGTTGAAATATATATATATATATATATTATTATATTTTATATATTGTTATATAAAAGTATTAGTTATTATTATTTTTTAATATTAATATTACCAATAAGCTTAGACATAATTTTTATATTAAATGATTATAATCTTATTATTATTGTTTTTGTTATTATATATATCTGTATATATTGTTACCTATTATTATTAATATTATTATATAATTTAATTTAGTTCAACAAAATTTAATTTAATTCATTTCGTCCAATAAATCTCAGCCCGAACGGACAGAATCTAACACTTTCTTTCTTTGAATAAAACAAATGATGAAAGATTTGTCAACAACCGATCACGCAGATGTAGGGTAATTAAAGATACACCCAAGAACGAAGGAAGAAAGAAGTGGAAAGTAGTAAAAAAAAAAAAGAAAAGAATAAAAGAGCCTCCGTCGAAATGAAATATAGATAAAATAAGCATTACAGTAATAATTATATATTTCATTACATTACATAATATTATTTAACATATAATATATGCTATATAATATTATATAATATTTTAATATATAATTATAATATATATAATTATTTTTTAGTTTTAATGTTAATTTTCGGGTACCCGGTGGGTACCCAGACCCGGCCCTGGGCGTGCCTGGATCTACCCGCTCTATAAATATTCGTGCCTGAGTTCGGGTCCAGTTTTAGATTTCGGATCCGGGTCCAGATACCTATGAATCCGGCTCCGCCCCGCCCCGCTGTCATCCCTACTCCTTTCAAAATGATTACAGAAACAAGCTTACTTCAAATAAATAATGTGGGAATAGCTGACTTTGCCCTTTTATATATAGCATTATTCTTTTTTGTCTTAAGTTTAACATCAACTCTTTTGATACTCAAATTGTCGGAATTGACCTTTACTCGAATCAATTCGAGTCATATATTGTACTTTCGAGTAACAAAATTTCGAATCAACTTGCAAAAATATATGATATCAATTTTCGGGTAACACGAGTTACACAATCGAGTAAGAGTTACGGGTTACTCGAAAGAATACGAGTTACTCGATTGGTGCAACTCGAGTATTCGAGTTACTCACATTTCGCATTCGAGTTACCCGACTGTCCATTCGTGTTACCCGATTGTCCATTCGGGTTACTCGGCTGTCCGAGTTACCCGAAAGGGATTAGTCGCATGAATTCGAGTTATCCGAAAGCGGCATTCGAGTTACTCGAGTAAATGATTTGAGTTACTCACATTTCGCATTCGTGTTACCCGATTGTCTATTCGTGTTACCCGATTGTCTAATTCGTGTTACTCGATTGTCAAACTTCCTCAATATTGTATATTTTTGAAGTTGACTCAAAATTATGTTACTCAAAAATATAATATATGACTCGATTGTATTTGAGCAAAGTTCAATTCCGATAATTTAGGTATCAAAAGAGTTGGTATTAAACTTGGGACCAAAAAAATAATACTATATTTAAATGGACAAAACAAGATTTCTCCCACAAATAATCCATTTGTTTCCCTTGGATGTAATGTAATACAATTAAATCTCGATAAATGAATATTCGATAAACGAATAACCTCGCTAAATGAATGATTTTCTCTGATCCCAATTCTTTATAATTCAAATTTTCTTTCGATAAACGAATAATTTCGCTAAATAATAGTGGATTAGACCCATTCTTGTTGGAAAAATGTCATGCTAGCGCTACCGTATCTATTCCACCACAATAGTCAAAAAGGAAAAAGAAACCGAGAGCACTTTCTTTTGTATAATTCTATCGAACAAATAAAAAGTGGTTACTAGTGTGTTGCCGAGTTAGGTTCTGTTCCTTCCGATTTGATTTCAAACACTTTTAAATCAAATCAAACCAAATTTACCCAGTATATCCCGCTCAGAGCAGAGTCTGAGGAGGGTAAGATGTACGCAGACCATGCCCCTACCTATTACGGTAGGGAAGTGTTGTGAGGAAATTACTCACACTATGCCGCAAGTGCACGGTGTCAACAAGTAATAAAGTGATAAGTAAGATATCGTTCCCTCGAGAACTGATTTCACTAAGTACCAAAATATAGTCGACTCGTAATTTTATTTGAAGAACAATTATATAGAATTTATTTCTAAACTAATTTCAGAAAAATAAATAATAATAGTAATAATAAAAATAATAATAATAAGGGCGTATGATTATGATTTTCACTTCAAACAATCAGGAGTGATGTTTATTTAATTCAATTCACCTTTATTCAATTGATTGTAAGCCAGGAATTCCTAAATTATTCTAAAGTCTTTCCCAAGGTCGATAGAAAATACTAAGAATTATTAACTCGATATATCCCTATTCGAATTAGATAATTAATAGATAAAACAGTTCATGAATCCCCACAATAAATATGCTTCACAATTCCCATGAGTATATCCCTATCTCACGACAATAATGATTTTTCTCACAAGAACTATGACTAAATTTCATCTCTCGAATCCATAAAGACATTCAAAACAATTCAAATGTTGGTCAGACAATTAAAAAGCATTAAGAACAATGAGAAAAATCCAACTCAATACGAATAACGAGTAAATTGAAATAAAAATAAAGAAATCAAACCGTCATGTAATCAGCTACAATCACAATCCTACTCAAACAGATCTAGAAACTAAGATACGGAAAAATTAAGAAAAATCGTCAGGGGTCCGTGGTCTTGTCGTCGCCCACAAATCTCCTCCACTAGTTCCTTGATGATGTCCTACGATTCCATGATGCCCTTTTTCTGACCTTCCATCTTTATTTATAGTTATCCTAAGACTCCAAAACGCGTCCGAGAATTAGGTTGGGAACATGCTCCAAAAACGGCCCAGACGCGCGGAAGACTCAGCAAAAACCGCCCCGTGGGCCGCGGCTCACTTAAGCTGTGCCGCGGCTCACGTTGTTCAGCGCCTATACCTGGCGCTTGTTTTTTCTTCTGGGCCGCGGCTCAGCATCCTTGTGCCGCGGCTCACGGTACAGTGGGTTCGGCGCTTGCTGGTCACCTGCGTGTGCCGCGGCTCGCTTTCCTTGTGCCGCGGCCCCAGGACAAAAATTGCCTTTTTCGCCCGTTTTTCGTCGTTCGAACTTCTGGACTCCAATTTCCTGCAAAACATAAAAGGATAGTGCATTAAAAGCTCATTTATGCAGATTTAGACCTCAAATGAATATAAAATAATGATAAATAAGCGTATAAAAATACGCCTAACAGGAGGCTGTTTCCGTGAAGACCCTCAGCTTAGTGCACAACAATATATTGAGTGAAAAATATATTTTAATTCGTCAAGTTCCGGTCAATTCGTCCAATTTAACTATATAATTTAATTCAGTTCAGTTCAAGTTCGTTTAGTTCTAGACAAAATATTATTATTTATTTTCATGATAACATAACCATTATTATTAATTGTTATTTTTTTAGGATTATTAATAATATTATTGATATTAATATAATTAATAATATTCTACATTATTATTGTTATGAACCTTATTTTTCTCATTAGTAATTGTTGTTGTGGTAATTAACTGTTATTACTTTAAGGGGCTCTCTCTTTTTTAGTACCAAACCATAAAAGTAACAAGTTATATATCCCCATTCATAAAACTATAAGTTTTTGATACCAAAATGTGTTAAAAGACTTTATTACCCTTAAAGTCTACCAATAAGAGAAAAAAAAAAACTAAAAAAGAAAAAGGAAGATTATTAAAACTAAACAACAATAAAAAAAGGTCCCACAACTCAATATTGCAAAAAACTCTCCTCCTCTCTGCAAAAAAAGTCTCCCGTCGTGAAACCCTTCGCCGGCAAGAAAATGTCGACCTCCGACTACCACAATGAATCAAGACGCCGAAGTTCCGCTAGTGGCACTCCATCTGAAGAGCAATTCGTCAATGAGCCGCCGGTTAGTGTATTTCATTCACAAACGATCGTGCCACGATGGTTGTTCATCTTCCCACGATCGTGCTGAAGAAGATGAGACCATCGTGTACACGATGGTCTTTCGTGGGCACGATGGCTACACACGACGGTCGGCGATCGTGTGTGCCGTCGTGTGCTAGAAGTGCAAAGCTCCTGCCTTGCACACGATCGCCGCACACGATCGTTTCCCGTCGTGTGAACCGTCGTGTGACACACGATGGTCTTCACACGACGGGCATCGATCGTGTGCATGCGATCGTGTGCAAGCGCGTAATTTTTTTCGTTCTCTTAAGCATTTTATCATATTCTTATTAGTTGTATGTCCATATTGCATCAAGTTGCGTATGGAAGAGACCGACATTGCGTTTTGTTACACGTCAAGTGAATCTTTACATACGGGAGGCGGTATTTAAAGAGATCATTGAGACATTAAGGAGTATGGGCCGCAATTCATTGCCGATCGAGCTATCGAGAGCTTGACCGAGGGGTCTGGGCGCTTGATTAAAGTTAGGAGGAATGGGAGTTCAAATACTGCCCTACATCACTTGATTGCTCGTCAATTGGAGGGTGATCAAATCCCCCCGGATGAGTCGTGGTTCCAGGTTTGCGGGAGGACCATTCGTTTTACCGCCCGTGATTTCGCCTTGATCACGGGACTCCATTTTGGAAACTCTACCTTCCATCCCAGGACGACCATCTCCTTCCGTCCGACGGTATTTTCCACAGAATACTCCATGGCAAAAACATTAAGGTTAGTGTTCTGCGGAAGAGGTTCAATGCTCGAGATTTTGGTAGAGACATAAGAGATTATCTCAAGGTTGCCAATTTGCTTATCTACTACTACTTTATCCTATGCCGTGACGACATGATGGTCGAGACATGGGCATGGGCATTAGTGGAGGATTTCGAGCAGTGGGATATGTTTCCTTGGGGTTCTTATGCCTTTGGGGTTTTATCTTACTACATAGGCAACGTTGCCATGAAGGAGGGACAAGAGCACAAGGACTATCACTTCTATGGTCCTGTTTGGGCTTTACAAATATGGTCCTATGAGATGATTCCTGCATTGGGAGCATTGTGTGGTAGTCGAGATAAAACTGTCCAAGTCCCCCAGTGTTTGATGTGGACTATGAGGAAGATGTTTTGTGATTTCACTCATTTCTTCGACGATAAGGTACATAAATTTGTAAACGTATTTTCTCCTAACTTCACTCATCTCTTCAACATTATGTGATTGCCCATCTAATGGTATGCTTTAATGACTATTGTTGCAGCACAAAGTACTTCCCTCTTTACCGCATCTGGAGGAGGATGAGGCGGAGTATTACTACCTGAGCTTTGAGAATGGCTCGCCTTATGACGTTAAGTTCATTAAGCCTGTAAGAATAGCTGTGAGGAATAAGGCGGATGAGCCTGCGCCGATCCCGAGGAAGAAAGTTATGGATAGGTTGAAGAAGGTCAGGAAAATTGATTACATATGAGTCGGCACATAAAGTGTCGAAGCGACGCCGGCAGAGTACCCCACCAGTACATGGTGGGGAGACATCGGACCGGGAGAGGCAGCCAGAGAGGGTGTGTTGTGTCCACGGACTTCCTTGTCCGGACCACACCCAGGACACGAGCAGGGATGAGTACTTCGATCGCCGTTTGAAGGCGATCTTGTACGACGATTCTGAGTCCGGATTTATTGCTCGAGTTTCTCGCCGGTGCTTTCGGGATCGTGGATTTCTTCGGACCTATGCATAGGCGTTCTAGGAGCCCGTACACTACTCGGTGGGAGCCATGATAGGCCTCGTCATTACGCCTCGATAGCGGCGCCCGGCGGAGGATTCCCGACCCTCCACGTCACTCGGTCTCGGGCGCGGACACAGTCACCATTCTCATCGTCGGCTAGTCATCCTTCGAGTCACCATTCTCGGCGTCACCGAGTCACCATTCTCGGCATCCGCCTACCCACCATTCGAGGTCCAGACAGTCACCATTCTCGGATTCATCATTACGTTGAGCGGACTCGCGGCCCCTTGATTACGAGCATCGGTATGAGCCATTTGAGGCGCCCGTTTAGCCATATGGGACGATGTTCGACCGGTTTCGGGGACGAGCATCATTACGATCTGATGTTTCGCAGTGAGGGTGGTGGTCTGAGCGGCAACCTCCATTTCGGATCGAGCGGCCGATTTTGAGATCGAGCGGCCATTGCATGACTCTCGATCGTTATAGTTGTGAGAGGGATGCCGAGGGTGACGAAGATGGTGAGAGTGCCGAACGCAGATTTGGGTGAGCGTAGTCTTCCACCGAGAGTGAGTCGACCATCCGCCGCTCTTCGAGAGCCTTTTGTGGTTGCGCCTCCCGGAGATAGCGAGGCTCAAGAAGTTGTACCTACGGTTTAGGAGGGAGCAACCACGTGATGCTATTGTCCGGTGTTTGGAGACTGGGCATGCTCTCACCCAGGCGTTATTTGACCGGATAGAGTCTAGCCGTGAAGACTTCGATGCCGAGGTGATAGGCGTTATGTGCTTGCGACTCGAGCGAGGCTTCGGAGGAGTCCGTAGTGTTGGTGTCGGTAGAGTTGGCCTTTGTACTTGCCGGCTCCCAATTTTACGTAAGTTCTATAACCTACTCACTTGTATATCATTGGTTTGATATCGATATTTAATAATTTTGTGGTTTGGCTTTTTGTAGTTAGTTTTGGCCAACGAGTTTGCAAGACTCCATCCGGATGATCCACTTTGCATCAAGGTGACGGGGAAGCCGTTTTACAAGGAGTGGAAAATTCCTAAATGCATCGATGACTACATGACAGTTATTGATACACCACATGCGGTTCCATGGTTAAATTGCAACGAAGTAAGTTTGAAATTTATATTTATATATAATTGACGATTTGTTGCGATTTGAAATTTATATTTATAAATGATTCGCTATGTTTGATGTGATGATCTTATATGATTACATATTGTGTTTGAATAGATCATTGCCATTTGTTGCCTCGACCAAAGCCACCGGGTGACTATCAAGATTGACATCATAGCATGGACCGTGGAGTTGTACGATTCCTTGTCACACCACCACGAAGATGGTCGTTACCGCTTCAACCAACTGCGACCGATTCTGCGTCGATGCCTCGTGTGCTAGCTCAATCCGGTATTGGATGAACAACCAATCGAAAACGAAGTATGACACGGAGATGAGTTTCAAAATTATGCCACGAGAGCTACAGTTCATACGAGCGACAATCACGATTGTGGCCCCTTCGCGTGCATGTACTTGGATCGACTCGTCTCTGCAAACCCGGGAGCAAGGCATCAAATCAAGGAACTTAATGAAAAATATATTAAGAAATATCGATATGGCCTAGTTGCTAAAATCTTTATGTTGTCTTTAGACATGTAGAATGGTTTATGTTGTGTTGTACAATATTTATGTTGTATTTAGACGCTTTGGATGAATGTGTGAGTGTTGTTAAATCAATGTGTTGGCTCTGTGTTACACACGATGGATGCACACGATCGTGGCCATCGTGTGTTGCGATCGTGTGCAACCTACCCACGGTCGTGCGATCTTTGTCGTGTGCGCACGATGGCGGCATGACCGTGTGCACACGGCCGGGAACGGCCGTGCACACGATCGTGTGTTCAATCGTGGCCACGATTGAACACGCGACCACGACCCGAACACACGATCGCTGCTCAATCGTGGCCACGTTCTTGTGCACACGATCGCGTGTTCAATCGTGGCCACGACCGTGTACACGATCGTGTGCATATGAACTTTTGAAATTTTTGCAAATTTGAAGTATTGTATTATCTAGAATGATGTTTTGTGATTCAAACATCGCTTGTTCAAACATTAATTACAATATGGCTTCTTATACGAACTCCTATTTGTCATTTCGTTGTAATTCATTAGTATATGAGGTCATTCATCCGGATGATTGAACTTATCCGTACGCATTTACTAATAGAACAATTGGACGACACATGATATGCAATATATTATGGTAATTCAATCAATAACTTGTTATATAAGTGTATCATTAACAAATAATTGTTAATATATAAGTAACAACACCTAAATTGACGAGTAATTTGAGAAATTGGTGAAAATTCTTGACGTTCTTGTGCACACGATCGCTTGTTCAAACATTAATTACAATATGGCTTCTTATACGAACTCCTATTTGCCATTTCGTCGTAATTCATTAGTATATGAGGTCATTCATCCAGATGATTGAACTTATCCATACGTACTAATAGAACAATTGGACGACACATGATATGCAATATATTATGGTAATTCAATCAATAACTTGTTATATAAGTGTATCATTAACAAATAATTGTTAATATATAAGTAACAACACCTAAATTGACGAGTAATTTGAGAAATTGGTGAAAATTCTTGACGTTCTTGTGCACACGATCGCTTGTTCAAACATTAATTACAATATGGCTTCTTATACGAACTCCTATTTGTCATTTCGTCGTAATTCATTAGTATATGAGGTCATTCATCCAGATGATTGAACTTATCCATACGTACTAATAGAACAATTGGACGACACATGATATGCAATATATTATGGTAATTCAATCAATAACTTGTTATATAAGTGTATCATTAACAAATAATTGTTAATATATAAGTAACAACACCTAAATTGACGAGTAATTTGAGAAATTGGTGAAAATTCTTGACGTTCTTGTGCACACGATCGCGTGTTCAATCGTGGCCACGACCGTGTACACGATCGTGTGCATATGAACTTTGGATATTTTTGCAAATTTGAAGTATTGTATTATCTAGAATGATGTTTTGTGATTCAAACATCGCTTGTTCAAACATTAATTACAATATGGCTTCTTATACGAACTCCTATTTGTCATTTCGTTGTAATTCATTAGTATATGAGGTCCTTCATCCAGATGATTGAACTTATCCGTACGTACTAATAGAACAATTGGACGACACATGATATGCAATATATTATGGTAATTCAATCAATAACTTGTTATATAAGTGTATCATTAACAATTATTTGTTAATATATAAGTAACAACACCTAAATTGACGAGTAATTTGAGAAATTGGTGAAAATTCTTGACGTTCTTGTGCACACGATCGCGTGTTCAATCGTGGCCACGACCGTGTACACGATCGTGTGCATACGTGGATACAGCGCCAATTTGACACCTGGTTGCCAACGTGTCACACGATTGGAACACACGATCGCGGCGATCGTGTACACGATCGTGTGCATACGTAGATACTGCCCAATTTGACACTGGTTGCCAACGTGTCACACGATTGGCACACACGATCGCGGCGATCGTGTACACGATCGTGTGCTTACGTTGATACTGCGCCAATTTGACTCATGGTTTCCATCGTTTCACTCGATTTGAACACACGATAGCGGCGATCGTGTACACGGCCGTCTGCATACGTGGATACAACGCCAATTTGACACTGGTTTCCAACGTGACACACGATTGGAACATCCGATCGCGGCTATCTTGTACAATGTCGTGTTTAATTCAAAGTTCATTATTTTATTATAAAATACCGTCGGTCCCCCCTCCTTTATTATAATTCGGTCCCCCTTTATTATAAAATCCCGTGTCCCCCTTTACTTTAAAATCCCATCGTCATTGGTCTCCACCCCTTTTTCACTTCAAACCCTAATCAATTAACATCGCTTAAAATTCATTAAAATCAAATACGCGAAATGAGCGGCCGATTACGAGAAACCGATTTAGGAGGAAGCGAAGCACCACCACAAAAAGAAGAAGGAGGATACCTACTCCCAACCCACCATACTGAACTAGGCCGAGAGGAAGATACTCAATGCTCGAGTAAGTTTTTGATTTTGTTGTATGTGTAGTGACTATCATTGCAAATTAATGTGTTTCATGAAACAGGTCTATTTAAAAACAACTGCGAGCACTCCGGTCATACTAGATGGTGATGATGATAATGATTTGGAGATTTACGAGAATAAAAGCAAAAAGTTATTTTGGAAGAGGAAGTTCATGAAGACGGTGATACAAGACTAAAGATACAAGCAGATTGGGGAAAAGGGATCCAATTGATTGTTTTCGTTATGTTATTATTAGATATTTTGTGTGATGGTGATTAAAATTTGTTTTGTAAAGTTATATGCTTTGGGCTGTAAACTATTGCTCTTTGAAGTGAGCTACTTTGTTATGGTTAATGTTTGGCTCCATAGTCACCTTTATTTGCTTTACATTCTTGAACACTTAAATTTCAATTCAAAGGTAAAGAAAATATACACAAAATTATGCATTTCAACTAATAATCGAATCTTTGAATCAATACATGGTCGATCAAAATATCAACACATTATTGTTGCTAGTAAGTCACATGATATAAAAATACATAAGGAATTTAAGTTTCACGGTATGGACATCCCCTTATGTCATGGTCATCATTACGGCAAATGCTACACCTCTTCTTCTGCCGGCGCCTTTGCCTCGGTTGTGCATCGATTTCTTGAGTTTCTTCGAGGATATTCAAATCCACACCCCCTATGGGAATGAATGCTTTGCAAGATTTTCTATTGTGGCGGTTCCTTTACACCTACCGCACACTGAGGCCGTCCACTGCGTGCAAATTTTCAACAATGACCGTGCGCGACTCATCCTTGGTCGGCCGGCTTGTCGTACCTCCTCTGGAGGTACGCAAACGATGGATGAGATCTCCGGTGGGACATTCCACTCATCAGGATGTGGGATGGGACTAATATGCTCCTTATAAGTCTCTCTAAGGCCTTGTTGCTTGAAATAACGACTAACAAAATCATACACGGACAAACCATTGCCGGCACGCCTGTTACAATAAGCAATTATGTCAAGGATGTTGTATAGGATAATGTATTTTTTATATTGATGAGGTGATAAATCCAGACCATCCCTGTTTTGCAAATGATGGGAAAACACGATCGCGTCGATCGTGTGTTACGATCACGGGGATCGTGGGGTCACGATCGTGTGTTACGATCACGGGGATCGTGTGTTACGATCGTGCCCATTGTGTTACGATCGTGCCCATCGTGTGTCCCATCGTGGGTTACGATGAGGGCGATCGTGGTTACGATGAGGGCGATCGTGGTTACGATAAGGGCGATCGTGGTTACGATCGTGCCCATCGTGGGTAACGATCGTGCCCATCGTGGGAAACGATCGTGCCAATCGTGGGTAACGATCGTGCCCATCGTGGGAAACGATCGTGCCCATCGTGGGAAACGATCGTGCACACAACAGCAAAGACATGTACCTTATAGCGGCAGCGGCATGACGACATGGAATCTGATCCAAATCAAACTCACGACAACAACATGTCCATGTTCGAAGGTCGACCTCATAAGAAACTTTGTTTTCTTCGACTTTATAAACAAGTGGGGTGGTAGCTCGAACGGTAAGAGTCAGACTGGCTTGCACAGAGTTAGAAAGCTTTTCAAAAGTGTGCATTGTCAACTCATGGTCTCTTGACGTAGCTTCTCCCCGCTTCTCATCAAACCAATTCTCTAAAATTAGGCGAAATATCTCAAGTAACGAGCAAACAGTAAACGTCTAGCCCACAACATACGATTATTAAAGCATTCAAGATTGGATGTCAAGAAGTTATAGCGTCGTCAGGACACTTCGACCTAGCCCACCTCTCTCGCCCAATTTGAGAAGGCGCCCATGCGCCCCATTAGTGGCTTTCGATATGTAGTTTCGAAAAGTAGTTTTCAAAACTTCTTCTCGATGCGTGTAGGCGTGATTCTAAAGAGTCCTATAGCATGCGCACCATAGGAGGTCAGATTTTTGCAAGATGGTGATAGCAAAACCCGTGGAATGCATTCGGATAGGCGGCTCGAACGGCATTACGAATGCTCTTATGTTGGTCACTCACAATCGATAAATCTTCCGTCGGATTGTAGCATCTGCGCAGTTATACGAAAATAAGTCCATGACTCGTCGTTCTCTATCGGACCGAGACCAACAAAGAAGAGGAAAAACTTGCTCGTTCCCATCAAATGTGACGGCCGCAAATAGAGTTCCTTTATTCCTTCCCTTTAGGTGGGTCCCATCAACTATAATCACCGGTCGAAGGCACGTATCAAATGCCCTAATACTGTCCGAGTGCAACGAACATGTGGCGGAACACTCCCTCACGAGTCTGCAAATCATAAATTGTCCCTGGATTACGCTGTTTTAACAAATACGAGATAAGATGGGAGCCTCGATACGACTCATCGAAGCCGCCATATGTATTCTCTATCGCTATATTCCTCGTCAGGAGAGCAAAGTATAGCATGTCAATGCCATACTCCCTACACATCTCTGCAATCATCTCCTTTGGCCTCAAAGTGACCCCTCACCGGTCAATCTTTTAGCAAAATAATGGGCGGCAACCTCGAAGTGACCGATCGTGCGGCGGACGGTTCAAATCGGTGGTAACAAATGTGCTCCAATGTCAACTTAGTAATTCTCCAAATAGTTGCGCCCTCAATAGCACACAACCTAAACCGACAATTTCGCCCACTCTTACAGACAAACACTATACGTTTATCGGCGGAGCGATCGGTGATACACCGTAGCATGTTTTCCAAATGATACATTCCTACGGTTATCCTCAACTCGTCTTGAGCGAAAGGTGGACCCCACCTCTAGCCGACCGTGAACGGTGGAGGCCGCCGACCTAACCCAAAGTCCCGGCACTACCGGGTCCGAAATGGAATGATCCGATTACGCATTGATTGTAGATGCTCATGCTCGCATGATTGATGGTCGGATGAGAAGTTCCGACGACTCATAATCCTATCCATTTGGGCCGGTTGGCGAACCCAAGCAAGAAATTCCGTAGATAGTGACTCAAGCAAGTCTTTACAACAATCTTCATCTTCGGATGTATGCACCTCTTCATCTTCCTCATCTTCCTCGTCTTCCTCATCTTCCTCGTATTGATACTCTTTGGAAGGCATGTCATAATTTATGTTGCCGGGCTCTACTCTCGAGCTGCTACATCCCATATTAACCTCGGGAGTGGAGGAGCTGCTGTTCTCAACATAGACCTCAGGATCCTCCTTGTATTCTACTAGTAATCGAAGTATCTCGGTATCGCCCCTTAATAGGACTTTTACTTTGTTTCCTTTGGCCATGTGTGTCAAGTACCATAATTTGTAATCGGACTCATTTGGACCACCCAAACCCTCTCTGATAACCCCCACGAGGTTTGCACGACTAACTTTGCTCGTGTCGATATAGACAAAAAAGGAGTCCCCGTCTACATATGTCGATCGCTCCCAATGACCACCGTGATGTATCAAAATACGCTGCCACGACATCTGATTACAAAAAGATGAATAACTATTCAGATAAATGAGCGAACAATATTACGGTCTGCCTTGGACACGACCGATGCACACGGTCGTACACTACCGTGTGCAGTGATCGTGTGCAAGTTTCTGTCCATGAACACGATCGCTGCACACGATTTTATACGATCGTGTTAAACGATCGTGTACACGTTAGTGTTGCGCACGATGTTAAGGTCGTTGCACACGGTCGTTTCTGTCCATGAACACGATCGCTGCACACGATTTTATACGATCGTGTTAAACGATCGTGTACACGTTAGTGTTGCGCACGATGTTAAGGTCGTTGCGCACGGTCGTTGGACACGATCGTTGCACACGGTGGCTTCCCATCGTGTGCAGCGATCGTGTCCGTAAGAACAGATCTGGAATTTTTTTTCATCGTTCAAATAATGATACATACCTTCTTTATGAACTCAGAAGCACGACAAATGAAGTCCTATTTCAACGTCAACTTTTATTTTCGAACAATCTTGTGATTTCTATAAGATTTTTGAGAGACCCTTTGTCAAAAATAAAATGGCCGTGTTGTTTTGATGTATATGTTTGTAGTTAAATTTTGGTTCTGGACATTAATATCGATCGGAGGAGGAAAGTAAAAAGAAAAAGAGAAGAAAAATAGTTTAAAATAAATATATAAAAAAAAAAGAGAGAAGTCAAATATTAACACAAAAAGAGAGGACATTTTATTATATTCAATCAAAATGGTACCAAAAACTTATAGTTTTATGAATGGGGCTATAGAACTTATCAATTTTATGCTTTGGTATTAAAAAATTGATTCCCACTTACTTTAAGTATATCGGTATCTAGTATTATTAGTTATTATTATTATTATTATTATTATTTATACTAATATCAATAATATTATACATAAGTTTATTATTATTATTATTGCTGGTATTATTATAATTGTTATTGTGGAAATATATATATAATTATTATTTTTTTTATATATCGTTATATAAAATTAATAGTTATTATTATTTTTTAATATTAATATTATCAATAAGCTTAGACATAATTTTTATATTAAATTATTATAATCTTATTATTATTGGTTTTGTTATTATATATATCTACATATATTGTTTTCTATTATTATTAATATTATTATATAATTTAGTTTAGTTCAACAAAATTTAGTTTAGTTCATTTCGTCCAATAAATCTCAGCCCCAACGGACAGAATCCAACACTTTCTTTCTTTGAATAAAACAAATGATGAAAGATACACTAAAGATAATGATGAAAGATTTGTCAACAACCGATCACGCAGATGTAGGGTAATTAAAGATACACTAAATATTTTTTTTTAACTAAAAAAATAAACATTTTTTTTTGCTCAAGTAATGTATTGTAAGATGCGTTATAGTCTCTAGTGATCTTATATATGAGTCACCACTATTATATCTGTTGGTAGTCCATCCTACTCAGAATCCACGTAGACACTCCAGGCAGCTAAACCGGCCGAGCAGAGTCCGAAGTCGGACCGGACAAAAAATCCGATTTCCAACCGGGCTCGCTAAAAACCGGACCGGACGGTGACTCCAAGGCCGACCCGGTATCTGATCCGGGAAGGCCGAGCAGAGAAAGGACAAAAATGTCATGATTCAAGATTACGGCAAGACCGACCTGAACGGCGGGAGACCCGAAGCCGACCTGAACGGCGGAGGACCCGAGGACCGACCCCATCGGATAGACATCACCGGAAGTCGGCAAGACAGACCCGCATACCAATTAACGCATGCAGTCACGCCCCTTCCCAAGGCACTCCTCAGAGGCCGCCACGTGTCCAAGACTTAAATGCAGACTGACAAGTGTTATGGGCATATTCCCCAAACATGCGCCAGCTGTCATCTCTCCACTGGCCCAGATTGTCTATATATAGAAGAAATGTACAGTGAAAAGGGGATCTTTGGATTTTCACAATTAAAAAGAGAGAGAAAAAAGAGAGATTTGATATAGACTGTAAAAGAACGATAAAGACTTGTAATTAACAAGCAAACAAGATAGACCGGCTCACATTATTCTGCTCGGCTCTATTCTATCAAAAGGTCATTAATAAAATTTAGTGATCAAACATCTTCCATCTTATTCATTATTTTCTACGTGTCTTCGATCCACTTGTCCAGATCAGCACACGTGACGTTGACCAAATCAGCCGTCAACAGATTGGCGCTAGAAGAAGGGGCCTCCGATAAAAAAGGTAGATATATACCATTCACCAGAGATGTCTCACAATAGTTCGAAAAACCCTCAGCCCGCGACGGAGGAAGAAAACCTCCTTAAAGTGGTTGAGTGCTTTAAACACCCTACCTTCATCCAAGGCATGGCGGCCCTTATGGCAAGAGTTACAGGGGGCGGAACCCTTCAAAAACCCAAGGATCAGCTCGAGGCAGAATCTCAGACGGCCCGCCCCGCTGCCTCGGGACGAAACATAAAAAGGACGGCCTCTGGGGCCGCCGGAGAAAGGGCAGAGAGCCACGGCGAAAGCTCACATCCCTCACGGAAAAGTAAGCTTTCGCGCCCCCCCATCCGTTTTTGATCGCCTTGGGGCGGGAAGGAAAATCGAGAAGGCAGCACCGGCTCCTACTGTCCAGAGTCAGAGCCGTAAGGAAGAGAAGGCTCACCACCCGTCCCTAAATCCAACGCAAATATTACCTCCAACTCCGGGCGATAATTCGAGCGAGATCGAGTTTCTAAAAAAGCGCCTTACGGAGCTCGAAAATAAACAACTCCAGCCATCCCAAAGTTCGGAATGGCTCAACGGCAGAGAGTCCACAGGCCCTAGCGTTCTGGCGGAACCCCTCCCGGAGAAGTTCAAAATTCCTCAAATTCCGCTATACAACGGAGAAATAGACCCTAACGCCCATCTTGGGCATTATAATTCCTGGATGGATCTATACGGGTCTCAGGACGCGTTCTGATGCCGAATGTTTTCCCTAACTCTAGGGGAGAGGGCCCAGAGGTGGTATCGGACGCTGCCCCATCATTCGGTTCAAACATGGGCTCATCTTTCGGCGACGTTCCGATCCCACTTCATGTTGTCCCTTGTGCGGGTCGCCCCACGCTCATCCATTGCTTCCGTGATCCAGGGGCCGAACGAGTCCCTTAAAGATTATATATCCCGTTTCAATAAACGGATATTAGAGACGGAACCTATGTCCGACGATGCGCTGGCCATTATTGCCCAGGCCGGCCTTCTCCAAAATTCTTTCTTTCGCTGGACGGTGTGCCAGAATGTCCCACACACCTACCAGGAATTTTTGGAGCGCGCTAGCTCCCACATAGCTGCCGAGGAAGTCATGCCGGCACCAATGTTAGTCATGCCCTCCGATCAGAAAGAATCGTATAAAAAGAAAGAAGAAAGGCGTGACTACAAAGAGACCCGTCAAGAACCTCGACGGGAAAATAAAACCCCTGCCTCTTCCTCGACAGTCCCGGCCACTCAAAGCTATCGCCGGCCCGAGCTCATGGCCAATTTCACTGAAATATATTCCATCGGAGCCGCGGCGATATTCGATCAGATAAAAGACAAAAACCTGCTCCCAGTCCCTCGGCCGATCTACAAAGATCAGAAGGACATGGACCAGACCCGCTTTTGTAAATATCATGAGTCAGCGGGTCACAACACCGAACAGTGCCGAGACCTCGTCGCCGCCCTGATCGCGGTATGCGACGAGACAGGCTTGAGGCGGTTTACCCGGAACCCACCTCGGGATCGCCAGGATAGGGCCGACCCGACGAGATCCAAGAATGATCGGGTGCCTCCGGCCCCCAAATCCCCCCGGGAAATTCTAACGATTATGGGCACCGCCGAGGTCGATGATCATCGGTCCAAGCGCCAGAAAAAGGCATCCATCCGAGAAGCCACCACTTCCTATCAGCGGACCGAGCGCCGAGCAGAAGGGTTTCTATCGGTGGCCGAAAAAGCCCCCCAAAACCCCCAGCTGGTAGTTACTTTTGAGGAGTCCGACGCCGACGGCTTGGACCATCCCCATTCGGACGCCCTTGTCATCACTCTGCCCATAATGGGGATCCCGGTCCACAGGGTATTGGTGGATTCCGGGGCCTATGCAAGCATCATATACCTTCACAACCTTCGTAGGATGAAGGTAGATCAATCGTATGTCCGGCCCTGCAACGAGGACATTCGGGGATTCGCCAACTGCCGCACCTCCCCACTGGGGGAAATCGACCTCGCCTTGGAATTTGGTCAGGGGCCGATCAGAAGAACGATGATCACAACCTTTAAGATCATCGACGTGCACAACGACTACAATGCCATCATAGACCGACCTGTGATGTCGAGGCTAAGAGCCACTCAGTCCACCTACCACCTGTGCATGAAATTCCCCACTCCGGACGGCGTCGGGGTACACAGGGGGGATCAAAGGGCTGCCCGGGAATGCAATCTCAGCATCCGGGCTCGCGAGATCAACACCGCAGAAGCCATCCCGGAAAATCTGCCGGAAGAAATGGAGACTACTAGCTCCGAACAACAGACGGGAAACACCCTGCTTGACCGGGGGCCCGGCGGTCCCGGGGCCGCACAAACCCCCGAAATGAGAATTGGACAGGAAACGGACCGTGGCCGCAGGCCCGGGAAAGAGCCGATCTTAGAAGAAGATCCCGTCGACCCGCGGTATCAAAATCCAAAAGGAAAAATCCATCACGCTGAGCCAACAGAAGAATTAGACCTGGTCGACGTGGATTCATCTAATCCAACCCGACGGCTAAAGATCGGCCACAACCTCCGAGAGCCGATCCGCTCCGAGCTAATCTTCCATCTAAGACAAAATCTCGATGTCTTTGCTTGGACCCATTCTGATATGTCGGGGATTGATCCGGAACTGGCATGCCACCGACTGAACATCGACCCCAGCTCAAAGCCGGTTGTTCAGAAGAGAAGAAAAATGGGGCCGGAACAACAGAAAGGGCTGGAAGAGGAGGTAGAAAAGCTAATCGATAACGGGTTTATTCGGGAAGCCCAGTACCCGACCTGGGTAGCCAACCCGGTCCTGGTAAAAAAGCCGACCGGGCTATGGAGGCTCTGCATTGACTTCTCCAACCTGAACAAAGCCTGCCCGAAAGACAGCTACCCGCTCCCCCATATCGATTACATGGTAGATGCAACGGCCGGGCACGAGCTAATGAGCTTTATGGATGCGTATTCTGGATACAACCAGATCCCAATGCATCCCGCCGATGAGGAAAATACCTCCTTCTACTCGGCCCGTGGCTTATACTGCTACCGGATGATGCCTTTCGGGCTCAAGAATGCCGGCGCGACATATCAACGCCTGGTAAATAAAATGTTCAATAGCCTGATAGGTCATACTATGGAAGTATATGTAGATGACATGTTAGTTAAATCTCTACGCTCGGCCGACCATGTACATGACCTCAATAAAATGTTTGCTATTTTGCGAGAGTATAAGATGAAGTTAAATCCGAAGAAATGTTCATTCGGGGTAGGTTCTGGAAAATTCCTCGGCTACATGGTAAGCCAGAGAGGGATTGAAGCCAACCCCGATAAAATTAAAGCGAGCGAGCTTGTTCCTCCAAACTCGGTCAAAAGGTGCAAAGCCTAACTGCCGCCTAGCCGCACTGAGCCGTTTTATCTCTCGCTCAACGGATAAATGCAAACCTTTCTTTGAGGCGATAAAAAAGAACAAGGATTTTCAATGGACAGAACCTTGCCAAAAAGCCTTCGAAGCTATCAAGAAAGTCCTAGCGGAAGCCCCGACCCTGCAGAGACCGACCCGAGGGGAACTTCTTAACTTATATCTCGCGGTCTCCGACTCCGCAATCAGCGCCGCTCTGATTCGAACGGAGAATGCGGTGCAACATCCGGTTTATTATGTAAGTCAGGCCCTTCATGATGCCGAGCTCAGATATGCCCCGATGGAAAAATTGGCCTATGCGCTCATAATAGCATCCCGGAAGTTGAGGCCCTACTTTTTGGAACATCAGGTAGTCGTCTTAACCAACTATCCATTAAAACAGGTTATGCACCGACCTGATGTTTCCGGCCAGATGGTAAAATGGGCCGTCGAACTCGGACAGTTTGACATAACTTACGAATCGCGCACTACTATAAAGGGACAAGCCCTTGCGGACTTCATTGCAGAGTTCACGCCCGCGATCGCCCAGGAGGACGACCGATCAGAAGAATGGTCACTCTATGTGGATGGGTCCTCTACCGCTGATCGATCGGGTGCGGGATGTAATATCCGTAATTTTCCATTTTTAGCAGTTTCCATTTTTTGTGTATGTCCATTTTTATCGACTCGCTTGTAACCGTTTCGACATTTCGAATCTACTTTGTTCTTGGAGTTTTTCCGTTTGGACGAGTTTTGATGATGTTTTCACGTAATTTCATTTTATGACATGTTTTGCCGTATGAACGTTCGATTCTCGTTAAACTCGTTCGTTTTCATTGTTTCTTGGCTTGTACAAGTTCGTATGGTTGAGTTGGTCATGTTGAGACTTTCGGTTTGTAAATCCGACATCGTTTCGTGACTTTCGGTCACTTGGGTCATTTCCGTAATTTCCTATAAGTTTAGGGAATTTCATATTCGTTGTCGTATTTCGGATTCCCGGGTAGTCGGATTGATATTTTCTTGTGATGGTTAGACTCGTCATCGAATATTCTTCGTAGTCGTATTTTTGGTTCGATAGCAGGTCCGGGTTTTGGGGTCGTCCGGACTCGTTTGGACAGCAGCTGCCAATACTGCTGTCCAGTAGGGTGTTACGGCCGTAACACCCAGAAGTTACGGCCGTAAGTTGGCCATGTTACGGCCGTAAGTATCCTATTCTGGGCAATGACCCATTGCTTTAAAGCAATGGCAGAGGTCCAATACCTCATTTTCTATCCCTTCTCTCGTTTTCTTCACGGCGACTCCAGGCGATTTCTTGATTTGATCGAAGAATCTTTTGTATTCCATCACCGTAGAATCATAGTAGCATATCACCATCGGCATAATCATCCTCCATCGTCCGAATCCGAGGTATCTTCTTCAGAACCCTAACTTGTATAAATTGGGGGTTTTTCGGGTTTTTCGTGATTGACTCGAATTGTTCATGTATGTTGCGAAACTTATTATCAATTGTTGTTATTGGATGATTCCCAATTCGTTTTTCCTCGAATTAATCCATGTATTGTTGATACGGGGAGATTTTGCACAAACCCTCGCCGTATCGATTGAGCGTCTATTATCGTGTTTTGTAATCGGGGTTTGGGAGTATTCCTTTCGATTATTGATGTCCGTTGGGACTGAGTTATGCTAATTCTTCGTTTAGGAACCGTCGTTTTCCATTCGGATCATCCGTAGTCATTTTCACTTCCGATTCTTGAAGATGTCTCAAAGGCAAGTACTTTACATTTGTTTACATGTTCTAGTATTTGAATTATGGTGTATTGCGGTTGTTGTGGATGGATATGTGTATGTTCACCTAGGGACGGTCCGACGGGGCCTCTAGGGATACGTTTAGTGAGTTTCGTATCGCGAACCGTGGTTAACCACCCGGGGATGTCCGACGGGGCTCTGCGGGGTACGGTGGCCGTGAGTCACGTACCAAGGTTAACTTTGAATTGTTTTGGTTGGAGAAAATGTGTTTTGTGCTTGTGCATCGTAAATATTCCGGAATATAAAACGTTTTCTAAAATGATTTTGGCGCATTATTCATCCCGATTAGAATGTAGTTCAAATGGATTGTACTTGCACTAGCGATTGTCGCTAACCCCTTAAATGGGGAAATACTTTTTGTATTTCGGTATTGATCGTGGGGACAAGCGAGCACTCGAGCCGTATGAGGATGATGGGCAAGCATGATATTGTCCAAGAATGCTTTTCGGTGTCGTGCATCGGTTATTATTATTGATGTCTGATTTTGGGATGTATGTATTATAAATTGGTTTAAGTACTCGAGTACTTCTTTTGAAAAATTGTTAAGGTTGTGTTTCTGTTTTGGGAAATGGATTGTTGTTGGATTCTATTGGTCGGATTGTAGTCTTTTATTTTGAGTTGTCATTTTATTGATGATTGTTGTCGTTGGCAAGGGTCTTGTTGGTATGTTAGCCTGGTGGATTTCACAGTGTGGGGTCCACGGCGCTGTAATATGCCCTGAACGTCTTGGGGGTGTTACAGAATATGGTATCAGAGCTTAGGTTTATGGATACCTAGGCTGTCGGTCATTTGGGTCTAGTTAAGTGTCGTTTTTGGGACAGTATCACTGCTATGCCATCATCTCAGTACGCCGGTGCTCGTAAGTTTTCCTAATTTGACTCGTTTCACCGTTCTGTTCTATTCCTGTCTTAGTATCTTGTTGCGTTTTGCGTTTGATTTGTACTTACCCGTTGCTTCTTCAGAATTCCTGCTGATAGAGGACGCGGACGCGGTCGCGAACGCGGTAGGGGACGTGGCGCAGCCGGTGGGGCGGCCATGTCCGATCACTCGGGAACTGATTCGGCGATGCCTTCCTTGTCGAACAGTGTTCCCCCTAGTTCCGGAGGTCAGCAGGACCAGTCTGCTAGCTCCGGTAATGCTCATGAGAATATTGGAGTGGCCAACATTTTACAGCAGGTAGCGAACTGATGACGCCATCGGCTCAGCCGTTCGTCGGCCATGCTAATGCCAACCCGGTTCCGCCTACTGGATCCGGTAATGATAAGCTACTTCAGGACGTGATTCGTATGCGTCCTCCGCAGTTTGATGGTGCTTCCGACCCTTCCGGTTGGGAGAGTTGGTTGTTTGAGATGGAAAAGGTGTTTGAGGCTGCTAACTGCTCTGAGGAGAGGAAGGTACCCATCGCTCAGTACTTCCTCGCCAAGGAAGCAGCAACGTGGTGGCAAGCGGTGAAACCGCGTGACCGGGCAGCTACGTGGGCAGAGTTTCGAGATCTGATGGAAGATGAATACTGTCCTTGGCCAGTGAAAGAGGGGAGGATCCGAGCCTTCTTTGAGGCTAAGCCCCAAGATGTTCCTATTTCTCAAGCTATCAAGGACTACAATCAACAGTTACATTATGTGAGAAACCAAGTCCGCGATGAGCTTGATAAGATCCGCCACTTTGACATGCGGATGAAACCGAGGGTGCGCCACTACATGTCTGGTCTGGGGTGCACGACTTTGAAAGAATATCAGAATAAGGCGATGGCTTATGAGATGTCGTTTTCTGCGACAGAGACGGCAACCGAAGGAAAGAAACAGAAAACCGCCGGTCAGTTTTCGGGAGGCAAGTCAGGAGGGTATCCGAAGACTCAGTCTGGTTCGCGAGTCTTCGGAAGTCAGTTGCCATCAGTTGGGCGAGGAACCGGATCTAGGTCTGCTCCTGCTGGTTCCGTTCGTGGTCCTACGTGCTTCAACTGCAGTCGTCCGGGCCACATAATGAGTGAGTGTGATAGGCCTCCGATTCAGTGCCTTGCTTGTGGTCGGATGGGTCATCGTGCTAAGTTTTGTACGGATGCAGCTCGAACTCCAGTTACTCAGATATCGGCCCCAGCCGCGGGAGAGCCGAGTGTGAATCAGACACCGACAGTTCCTCAGCCACAGCAGAGTTTTGGTAGAGGTCGAGGTCGTGGTCAGCCTTCTAGAGGGGGAGCTTCTAGTGCGGGGTCTGTTCCGCCCCGTGTGTACGAGATGAGACGAGCAGGAGATCCTGACGCGACGGTGGCCACAGGTACCGTCCACATCCTTGATCATCCTGTTTCCGTATTGTTCGATTCTGGTGCTACGCATTCTTTTATATCTATGGATTGTGTGCGTCGCCTGCATGTTGATTGCCTTGTTGCTTGTGAGCCTTTTGTTGTTAAACTTCCTAGTGGGGATAGCATCGTGGGGGATCGTGAGGTTAGAGATTTTCCAGTGAGTATCGCGGGGAGGGTTTGGCCTTCTAATCTGATTGCGGTAGATATTAGAGATGAGGATTTGATTCTGGGTGAGGATTGGCTGGACCGTCATGGGGCGATCATGAATTATAGAACGAGAACCGTTTCGATGTTAGCCTCTGACGGTACCGAGCATTCTTTTGTGGGGCGTAGGCGGAGTAGCCAGAGGTTACTGATCAGCGCCTTGAGGGCCGTAAGACTGCTTCGAGGAGGTTGCACGGGTTATTGGTGCTACGCTTTGAGATCGGAAGAAGGGGGAGTCGAGCTCTCGTCTATTCCGGTAGTATGTGAGTATCCTGACGTTTTTCCAGATGAGTTGCCGGGTTTGCCGCCGGACCGAGAGGTTGAATTTACAGTCGATTTAGAGCCGGGTGCAGCACCTATCTCTAAGACGCCATACCGTATGGCGCCTGCCGAGATGCTTGAGTTGAAGAAACAGTTGGGAGAGTTGCTAGACATGGGATATATTCGACCGAGCGCTTCGCCTTGGGGCGCACCGGTCCTATTCGTAAAGAAGAAGGATGGGTCACTTCGTTTGTGTATCGACTACCGAGAGTTGAACAAAGTGACCATCAAAAACAAGTATCCGCTCCCGAGGATTGATGACTTGTTTGATCAGTTGCAAGGGGCAACTGTGTTTTCGAAGATTGATTTGAGATCGGGGTATTATCAGCTCCGAGTGAAGGATACCGATATTCCGAAGACGGCCTTTCGGACGAGATACGGTCACTACGAGTTTGTGGTTATGCCTTTTGGGCTAACCAACGCACCAGCCGTGTTCATGCAGCTTATGAACAAAGTCTTTATCGAGTACCTCGATAAGTGTGTAGTTGTATTTATCGACGACATCCTGATTTACTCGAGGAGCGAGGAGGAGCACGCCCGTCATTTGCATATTGTGTTAGATATTTTGAGAACTCAGCATCTTTTTGCGAAGTTCTCAAAGTGCGAGTTTTGGTTACGGGAGGTTATGTTCCTCGGTCATGTGATCTCGGCCGAGGGTGTTCGTGTGGACCCACATAAGGTAGAGGCAGTGTTGGATTGGGCGCCGCCCAAGAACGTGAAAGAGGTCCGCAGTTTTCTGGGATTAGCCGGGTATTACCGTAGATTCGTCGAGGGGTTCTCTAAACTCGCTCGACCGCTGACTCAGTTGTTACAGAAGTCGGAGAAGTTTGTGTGGACCGATGAGAGGCAGAATAGTTTTGAGGAGTTGAAGAAGCGGTTGACGACCGCTCCCGTGTTGGCTTTACCGAGTGGTAATGATGGTTTCTCCATTTATAGTGATGCCTCGGGCCAAGGGCTCGGATGTGTACTTATGCAGCACGGGAGGACGATTGCCTATACTTCCCGTCAGTTGAAACCGTATGAATTGAATTACCCTACGCACGATCTTGAGTTGGCCGCAGTTGCGTTTGCGTTGAAGATCTGGCGTCATTATTTGTATGGCTCGTCGTGTCAGATTTTCACCGATCACAAAAGTCTGAAGTACATTTTCACGCAGAAGGAGCTTAATATGAGATAGAGGAGGTGGTTGGAATTGATTAAGGATTACGATCTCGAGATCCTTTATCATCCGGGCAAGGCTAATGTGGTAGCAGATGCCTTGAGCCGGAAATCGGTATCGCTTCGAGCGCTTGAGTTGCTTACGGCCCAGTCGGGACTTCAGCGAGAGTTTATGAGGTTGAGCATTGAGATTGTACTGCCAGAGAGTTCCGGGCAGTTGCGTACTCTTGAGATTTCTTCATCTCTGGTCGAGGACATTAAGTCGGGACAGTTAGAGGATCCGATGTTTATTCGGCTTCGAGAGAGTGTAGGAAAGGGGAAAGCCCCGGGATTCGTTATTCATGAGGACGGCGTGTTGAGATTCCGAGGTCGGTTGTGTGTTCCGAACGACTTGGAACTGAGACAACATTATGCGAGAGGCTCATGCGTCACCATACTCACCCATCCGGCTCGAGTAAGATGTATAAAGACACGAGGAAGAATTTCGGTGGAGCGATATGAAGAAGGAGGTAGTTCGGTTTGTAGCTAAGTGTTTGACTTGTCGAAAGTCAAGATTGAGCATCGGCCACCGGATTATTGAAACCGCTTCCCGTCCCGGAATGGAAGTGGGAGGACATCTCTATGGATTTTGTCACGAGTTTACCGAGGACGAAGACTGGTATGAATATGGTATGGGTGATTGTAGACCGACTGACTAAGTCGGCACATTTTCTGGGCATCAAGGATACTTGGGGTCCGGAAAAGTTGGCTCGTATTTTTATCACGCAGATAGTGAGGCTTCATGGTACGCCGAGGACCATTATTTCAGACAGAGATGGCCGATTTGTATCGCATTTTTGGCAGGCGGTACATAAGGCATTGGGGACTCAGCTACGTTTGAGCACTTCGTTCCATCCCCAGACCGATGGGCAGTCCGAACGTACCATTCAGAAGTTCGAGGATTTGTTGCGCGCGTGTGCGTTAGACGGGAGTAGTAATTGGGAGGAGCATTTGGCCTTAATTGAGTTTACTTATAATAACAGCTGGCACGCGTCGATTAAGATGGCACCGTATGAGGCACTTTATGGCCGACGTTGCCGATCACCGATATGTTGGGATGAGCCATCCGATTTGGTTGGCACCGAGCCGGACCTTGTGTTGGAGACGAGGGAGAAGGTCGAATTGATTAGAAAGAGGATGTTGGCTGCTCAGAGTCGACAAAAGTCTTACGCGGATGTTAGGCGTAGACCTTTGGAGTTTGAGGTGGGAGATCATGTTCTGTTGAGAGTGTCTCCGACGAAGGGAGTTTTTCGTTTTGGGAAGAAGGGGAAACTCAGCCCGAGATATATTGGACCTTTCGAGGTATTGGAGAGAGTCGGTGAGTTAGCGTACCGTTTGGCTTTACCTCTGTCGCTGAGTCATGTACATAGCGTATTTCACGTTTCCCAGTTGAGGAAGTACGTTCCGGACCCGTCCCACATTATTGACTTTGGGGACGTGGAGATCGAGAAGGATGTTACGTTTGAAGAGAGGCCCGTCAGAATTTTGGAGCGTCGTGACAAACAGTTAAGGCACAAAACTATTCCTTTGGTTAAGGTGCAATGGTCGAGACACGGAGTAGAAGAAGCGACGTGGGAGCTGGAGGAGGATATGCGTTCGAGACACCCCGAGCTTTTTGATTCTTAAGTTTCGGGACGAAACTTTATTTTAGAGGGGGAGAATGTAATATCCGTAATTTTCCATTTTTAGCAGTTTCCATTTTTGGTGTATGTCCATTTTATCGACTCGCTTGTAACCGTTTCGACATTTCGAATCTACTTTGTTCTTGGAGTTTTTCCGTTTGGACGAGTTTTGATGATGTTTTCACGTAATTTCATTTTATGACATGTTTTGCCGTATGAACGTTCGATTCTCGTTAAACTCGTTCGTTTTCATTGTTTCTTGGCTTGTACAAGTTCGTATGGTTGAGTTGGTCATGTTGAGACTTTCGGTTTGTAAATCCGACATCGTTTCGTGACTTTCGGTCACTTGGGTCATTTCCGTAATTTCCTATAAGTTTAGGGAATTTCATATTCGTTGTCGTATTTGGATTCCCGGGTAGTCGGATTGATATTTTCTTGTGATGGTTAGACTCGTCATCGAATATTCTTCGTAGTCGTATTTTGGTTCGATAGCAGTCCGAGTTTTGGGGTCGCCCGACTCGTTTGGACAAGAAATGCCAATACTGCTTTGTCAAGAGGTGTTACGGCCGTAACACCCGTGGTTACGGCCGTAAGTTGGCCATGTTACGGCCGTAAGTATCCCCTATTCTGGCCAGAATGTACCGCTTTAAACAATGCGTGAGGTCCAATACCTCATTTTCTATCCCTTCTCTCGTTTTTCTTCACGGGGCGACTCCAGAGGCGATTTCTTCAGTTTTGATCGAAGAATCTTTCGTATTCCATCACCGTAGAATCATAGTAGCATATCACCATCAGCGTAATCATCCTCCATCGTCCGAATCCGAGGTATCTTCTTCAGGAACCCTAACTTGTATAAATTGGGGGTTTTTTGGGTTTTTCGTGATTGACTCCGAATTGTTCATGTATGTTGCGAAACTTATTATCAATTGTTGTTATTGGATGATTCCCAATTCGTTTTTACTCGAATTAATCCATGTATTGTTGATACGGGGAGATTTTGCACAAACCCTCGCCCGTATCGATTGAACGTCTATTATCGTGTTTTGTAATCGGGGTTTGGGAGTATTCCTTTCGATTATTGATGTCCGTTGGGATTGAGTTATGCTAATTCTTCGTTTAGGAACCGTCGTTTTCCATTCGGATCATCCGTAGTCATTTTTCACTTCCGATTCTTCGAAGATGTCTCAAAGGCAAGTGCTTTACATTTGTTTACATGTTCTAGTATTTGAATTATGGCTGTATTGCGGTTGTTGTGGATGGATATGTGTATGTTCACCTAGGGACGGTCCGACGGGGCCTCTAGGGATACGTTGCCGTGAGTTTCGTATCGCGAACTGTGGTTAACCACCCAGGGATGTCCGACGGGCTCTGCGGGTACGGTGGCCGTGAGTCACGTATCAAGGTTAACTTTGAATTGTTTTGGTTGGAGAAAATGTGTTTTGTGCTTGTGCATCGTAAATATTCCTAATATAAAACGTTTTCTAAAATGATTTTTGGCGCATTATTCATCTGATTAGAATGTAGTTCAAATGGATTGTACTTGCACTAGCAGTTGTCGCTAACCCCTTAAATGGGGGAAATACTTTTTGTATTTCAGGTATTGATCGTGGGGACAAGCGAGCACTCGAGCCGTATGAGGATGATGGGCAAGCATGATATTGTCCAGTAAATGCTTTTCGGTGTCGTGTCTGTCGGTTATTATTATTGATGTCTGATTTTGGGATGTATGTATTATAAATTGGTTTAAGTACTCGAGTACTTCTTTTGAAAAATTGTTAAGGTTGTGTTTCTGTTTTGGGAAATGGATTGTTGTTGGATTCTATTGGTCGGATTGTAGTCTTTTATTTTGAGTTGTCATTTTATTGATGATTGTTGTCGTTGGCAAGGGTCTTGTTGGTATGTTAGCCTGGTGGATTTCACAGTGTGGGGTCCACGGCGCTGTAATATGCCCTGAACGTCTTTGGGGTGTTACACGGGAATAGTCCTCGTTAGTCCCGACCAGCGCCTGTTCTGCTCGGCTATTCGCCTGAATTTCCCAACCACCAACAATGAGGCAGAATATGAAGCTCTCTTGTCTGGTCTAGAAATGGCGACCTCTCTCGGCCTTACCCGCCTCACCATCCTGAGTGTTTCTCAGTTGGTGGTCAACCAGATCAACGGCGAATATGAAGCCAAAGAGCCCAAACTGGTTAAGTACCTCACTCTGGCACGGGCCCGGCTGCGAGATTTTCAGGGAACTATACAACATATTCCCCGAACGGAAAACATCCAGGCCGACTCTTTGGCCAAACTCGCATCTAGCTCCGGGGCCGAGCATATGGATGAGGTCAGCATAGGGTATCACGCCTCATCGGCCCTGGAAACGGCCGAAATCCGAGCAGTAATGCGATCGCGAGGGTGGATGCACCTATAATGCAATACCTTCAAAGCGGCATTTTACCCGAAGACCGAGCTCAAGCAAGATCCTTACGAACTCGGGCCTGCCGGTTCACTATCGTGGACGGAGCATTATATAAAGAGGATATTCGGTTCCACGTCAAGTGCCTGTCCGAATCAGAAGCCGAATACGCCCTCAAGGAGGTGCACGAGGGTATATGCGGAAACCACTCTGGCGGCCAGGCATTGGCCTATAAGTTAATCCGACAAGGCTACTATTGGCCCGATCTCAAAAAAGATGCCATTGCGCTCGTGCGGAAGTGCGTCCGGTGCCAAATCTTTGCTCCGCAGATCCGATCCCCACCGGAAACCCTCACGTCCGTATATTGTCCATGGCCATTCGCCAAGTGGGGAATCGACTTGATCGGCCCTCTGCCTAAGGGACGGGGAGGAGTGCAACACGCAATCGTCGCAGTCGATTATTTTACGAAATGGGCCGAGGCCGAACCTATGGCACGAACAACCGAACAGAAGATAGTCGACTTCATATGGAAGTCAATCATATGCCGGTTCGGGATCCCTCAATCCATTGTCTCGGATAATGCGAAACAATTTGACAACAAGAAGTTCCGAGCTTTCTGCGACGGCCTCCAAATACGAAATAACTTTTCCACGCCCTACTATCCACAATCCAACGGGCAGGTCGAGGTAGTCAACAAGATTTTAAAGCAACATCTCAAGACTCGCCTAGAGGAACTCAAGGGTTCTTGGCCAGAGGAGCTCCCCGGGACCCTATGGGCCTACCGAACAACGCATAGATCCGCCACCGGGGAAACGCCTTTCTCTTTGGCTTTCGGCTCTGAAGCCGTTATCCCGGTCGAAATCGGGGCACCTACCTACCGAGTAGCACATTTTGAAGAACACGATAACGACTTGGCCCTCCAAGTGAACCTGGACCTCCTTGCCGAAAAACGAGCTCAGGCAGAAATGCGAAACGCCGTCTACAAAAAAAGGAGGGAAAAATATTACAACTCCAAGGTTCACCCGAGAAGCTTCCAGGTCGCGACCTAGTCCTTAAGAGGATATTGGGCCCGGATCCCGGACCGCTCAGGCCCAAATGGGAAGGGCCGTATAAAGTTAGTGAAGTCCTTCAGAATGGAGCCTACCGGCTGGAATATCTGAATGGCCAAAGATTAACTTACCCGTGGAACGCTATGTATTTAAAAAGGTATTATCAATAAAAATTTAATGCTATTTCATTTTTTAATATTGGTACACCTCGTTAGACCGGCTCCCCCGGCACTATAAGACCGAGCTCGTCTCGGCACCTCGAATGACCGCTCCCGACACTATAAGACCGAGCCTGCCTCGGCACCTCGAATGACCGGCTCCTCCGACCGTAAGACCGAGCCTGCCTCGGCACCTCATAATGACCGGCTCCTCCAAGATCGTAAGACCGAGCCTGCCTCGGCACCTCATAATGACCGGCTCCTCCGGCACTATAAGACCGAGCTCGTCTCGCACCTCATAATGACCGGCTCCTCCGCACTATAAGACCGAGCTAGCCTCGGCACCACATAATGACCGGCTCCTCCGGCACCATAAGACCGAGTTCGTCTCGGCACCTCGAATGACCGGCTCCTCCGGCACCATAAGACCGAGCTCGCCGCACCTCATAATGACCGGCTCCTCCGCACTATAAGACCGAGCTCGCCTCGGCACCTCATAATGACCGGCTCCTCCGGCACCATAAGACCGAGCCTGCCTCGCACCTCGAATGACCGGCTCCTCCGGCACCATAAGACCGAGCTCGCCTCGACACCTCATAATGACCGGCTCCTCCGGCACTATAAGACCGAGCTCGCCTCAGCGCGATCAACCAAGAACAATAAAAAGAACAACGAAAACTGCAAGGAAGATTTTATTTCATCAAGTCGTTGCTACAAAATACAGACGATTACAAAAGACCTAAGGCAGGTTGGCACGCAGGCCGTACATCAGATGAAACAAAAGAAAGACAAAAATAGGCACGCAGGCCATGCTAGAAGCAAAATCTAAAGGAAACTACTCGGCCCCACCATCCTGGCCGACCGCCAAAAGATTGCCCCTCGCCTTCGCCTTGCGGAGCCCGACCGGCATCCTCATCCTCGGCCACCTTCGGCTCGTCGACCCGAGCAATGTCAACATGAAGATCGGCCGCTTGAGAGGTGATGTAAGCCTCAATCTCCTGAACGGTCTTTCCACCTTTCATAAGATCTAAAATCTCGAAACAAGTGGAGACGTAGTTCAGATTGATCAGCTCCTCAAAGGCAAAGGCCTCCTTGAAGGCCTCCACCCTTCGGACGGCCCCTAGCGTAGCTCGAAGCCTCGCAAGTGTTGATACGCCTGGTCGCTTTCAACCCAGGCCTTGGTCTCCTTCAAATAAGCCTCGTGCTCGGCCCGATATCCAAGCACCGCTTGCGCCCGATCACCGCATCGGTCATCTCCTCGGCCTTCAACCTCCATATGGTCGGCCTGGAGGGCCCGACCGTCCAGAAGCTCCATCTTGCCCCTCATGGAGGTTATCTCCCCCTCTAGAGACTTGATGAAAGAAGGGCACAGGTGATGCTCCTCCTGCAGAGCTTTGAGGTCGGCCTCCGTATTCTTGTGCTTCTCGGTCGAGGCCAGAAACTCATTGGAAGCCTTCACGTAGGTGCACATGGCCCGGCCGACCAGGGCATTTCCGAACTGGATCTGCTCAACCGGATCCATATCATTAGTCATCATTTCCAGCTTGGGCGTCCAACCCCGGATCGGAATATGACTAGAGACAGCCACCCGAGGAGGGACCCGGCTGAGCATCTCAGGAGTCGGGGTAGCGGCCCGGACATAATCAAGGAACCAGCGCGGCCGTCGCCCCTTCATCTGGTCACACGGCTCCACCCGCTCCTGGTTGACCGGGAGATAATGGCCCTCCAAGTCAATGACGGGCTCCTCCCGACCCGCCCGGACAGGAGTCGGGGCGGACACTACGACTTCAGGGGCAGACGAACCCTCGGCCTTGTTCGCGCTGTCCTCAGGCCCAGTCTCCACCCTCTGGCGCTTGCCGGCCCGCTCCCTCCGCTCAGCGGCCTCCGCTGCCAGCCTTGCCACACGCTGCGCGGGCGTCTCCTTCCGACCGGATGAAGTCTTTGCCTTAGGAGCTCGAAAAGGAAGACATGTCAAAAAAAAAAAAACCTGAAGAAGACATTGTACTCGGATCGGTCGATCTAAGTCCGGCTGCCCAAAGATTCGCCTCGGTCACTCAACGATGAGACTTCCTTTGTTCCAGAGGAAGGTCCAAAAGCCGCTCGACCATCGCCGAAATCGGAAGAAGTCTCGACGCCGGGATGCGTTCTGCACAGCAACAAATGATGAGCGTTAGACAAAAAGGAACAAGAGCAGAAAATACTACACTCACTCATTTTGGCCGTAAAAAGCACAGGACCCGCAGCTCGGATCTATCACCCCCGGCTCCCACTCATCCAAAGAGCTCCTCCACGACCCCCGATAAAGAACCACTGTTCTTTCCAAATATGGATGGTCTCGGTACCCCCACTAACTCCTTGTGCATAGCATGCCGGCCGTCGATAAACCACCGAGCTGCACTCGCCAACCGACCTCCATAGATAGAGGTTGTTGAACTCCTCAAAGTCGGGCTCTGCCACCATGCCGATTAAAAAGAATAAAAAGGCCCACCACCCGAGCCTGTGAATTCGGATGAACTGGGACAGAAGGCCCCACCGCCTCAACCACCGGGAAAAAGTCAACTAAGCGAAACCGAAGCCCGGCCAAGAGAGAGCGGTAATACACCGTCGTGCAACCGACGGCGATCATGGCCTCTCCTCGGGATTCGAGCAAACATCCGCACCCTCGCCGGAATTTTAAATCGCAGCTCGCCAAAGCCGCCAATTGTTCCTCCGTAACGGTACTCTAATCGGTCAATCCCAATCCGCCTCCACGAAAGGGGACGGACGAGGGCGAGCCCGGCCACCACCACTCGACTCTCCTCCGCCGGAGTTTCTCCGACAACCGCGCCGGCGCCACCATCTCCACTCCCCTGCATCCCGCGACTTCACAAATTGCCTCCCTCTTCCTCAACACTCCGGCCAACAGAGCTTCGCCAATCGATAGATCCGCCACACCCGGCGGTCCGGCGACACACCAAAACCACCTCCGTCTCGTCCCTTGTCTCCGACATCTTAAATAGAGAAGGAAAAAGAAAGAAAAGCGAGCTTACCGGAAAGGTCTGTGAAATCGGAAAAGAAGAAAAAATCGCCGAAAAATTTTTCTTTCTCTCGCAACAATACGTAAAATGGCGGAGGGAACACCGAAAGAGAAGACAAAGGGAAATGTAGGCATTAAATGCCGTGCGCAGAAGCAAGAAATTCTACCGAACTGTCGCGAAGTTCGAGAACGCGTGAGCGCGCGCCTGGGCCGCTTATGCCACGCGTCCCCACATGATGACACTTAAACACCAGGGAAGCGATTCGACGCGACTCCCGAAGAGACGCCTATTCGAAAGGTCTTATCCTCCCACAAACCGGATCGGTCTCAACATCAAACGACTCCACCGGCCCACTGCAGACGGCCCTCGACTCGGGGGCCCTTGCTGTAGCCCATCCTACTCAATCCACGTAGGCACTCCAGCACTAAACCGGCCGAGCAGAGTCCGAAGTCGGACCGACAAAATCCGATTTCCAACCGGCTCGCTAAAAACCGGACCGGACGGTGACTCCAAGGCCGACCCAGATCTCGATCCGAAGGCCGAGCAGAAAGGACAAAAATGTCCCGATTCAAGATTACGGCAAGACCGACTGAACAATGGAGACCCGGCCGACCGAACGCGGGGACCCGAGGACCGACCCCATCGGATAGACATCACCTAAGTCGGCAAGACAGACCCGCATACCAATTAACGCATGCAACACGCCTTCCCAAGGCACTCCTCGAGGCCGCCACGTGTCCAAGACTTAAATGCAGACTGACAAGTGTTATGGGCATATTCCCCAAACATGCGCCAACTGTCATCTCTCCACTGGCCCAGATTGTCTATATATAGAAGAAATGTACAGTGAAAAGGGGATCTTTGGATTTTCAGCATTAAAAGAGAGAGAAAAAAGAGAGATTTGATATAGACTGTAAAAGAACAATAAAGACTTGTAATTAACAAGCAAACAAGATAGACCGGCTCACATTATTCTGCTCGGCTCTATTCTATCAAAAGGTCATTAATAAAATTTAGTGATCAAACATCTTCCATCTTATTCATTATTTTCTACGTGTCTTCGATTCACTTGTCCAGATCAGCACACGTGACGTTGACCAAATCAGCCGTCAACAATATCTGAGTCTCTGATGGATGTCTACTGGGGAGAGAGGGAGAGAGAATGATTGTTTTAACTGAAAAATGGCTAGAAGATGCGTAGGAAAAAAGAGATAGAAACATTCAAAAAGAAAATAATATAAATTTAAAAATAATAATAAAGTAATACTTTCTCGTTTCATTAGAAGAGAGTACTTTGATTAAAATATAATTTTTTACCCAATCAATTAATATTGTAATTTATATAACAAATAACTTTTACTCTTAAGAAATATTATATAAATTCTACTTGGCTATTAATATTTTTGTTGGAAATATAAGATAAAATGGAGGAAATGGGCTATTTTGAGCAGCTCATTTGAGAGGAAATTTTGAGTGGGTTCGACTACGAGTTAAAGTCGGGACTTAGTTGGAATACGTAGTACTCCGTACGAGGTTTCCAAAACGTGTAAGAACACTCAAAATGATTGAGGTATGAATGAGATATAATGTTCTAAAGTGAACCCTTTAAAAATGAATTTGGGATGCTATCCCACAATGGAAAAAGAAGGGAGGAATTGTGAGTATATAAGGAGATATGGACAAATGCATGTTCAAAATGAGACATGTGTGGATGTGTGACTAGGCGCCCCTCGCGCGCACACACACACGCGCGCCGCCGTCCGTCCGGTCGGGTCGGTCTCGGCCTCTTGGCCGCAGGCGATTTGTCTCGCATCTCGAAGTTATCTTTTACCGCAATTTTATTCGTGAAATTTTATTTTACCGAAAATACTTCAATTAATAAATTCGAATTTTTCGATCCGATAAAATCGAACTGGATAAGTATTTCGATCGGTTTAGAGTTCCTCCGTAAAACCAATTTCGATCGGTTTAGAGTTCCTCCAGATACCCAGCACACAACCTCCTCCAGCTTTCACCTATAAATACCCGGCTGAGGGGGCTCATTTTACACACTTATTTTATGCGGACGGATTTCAGAGCCAAATTACAGCGAAATATTTTCTTCCTCATTTTTTCTTCTTCGATCGGTGATAGTAGTCAGATTTTGTTCTAGTTCGTTGAGGGTGCAATGGATCACGTATTCGTTACATCGAGCCGTTGTTTTATCCTCGGGAGGCGACGCCATACACCGTGGTGAGGAGGAATTTGCTTTAAGGAGACAGCTCTGGACTCACCAGCGAAACTTTCGTTTCACGTACGGGATAGGCGGATTTCGTTTTGCTAACAATTTTCTGCAGGATTTATAATATATATATATATATATATATATATATATTCGATACATATATATATATATATATATTTCTATTATGTTCTTTTCAAGTAATCTTTTTCAAATTAATTCAACAATCTTAAAGCAATTCTTTTTACTTGATTAAAACAGATCTATTTTCGTAAAAGCTAATCAGTATCAAAACCCAAGACTGTCTACGGACGTTTCTGGAGGTGCGCCTCAGAAAATCGGCTCGGGTTTAGCGACTGGAGGTACGCCTCTAATAACTGGATCGGATACAGCTTCGATTTCGATAACTACTTCGGTTTCGATTCCGGCAAACCATGCAGACAAACCAGAGAAATTCAACGGGCAGAATTTCAAGAGATGGCAGCAGAAGATGATGTTCTATCTGACCACTCTAAGCTTGTCTCGATTCCTCAAGGAGGATGCGCCAAAATATGACGAGGACAGTGACCAACAAACTCTGATGGCCATTGACGCTTGGAAAACTTCCGACTATCTGTGTCGGAACTATGTGATGAATGGCCTTGCCGATTCACTGTACAACGTGTACAGCAGTGCTAAATCAGCTAAGGCGTTATGGGACTCACTAGACCATAAATACAAAATCGAGGACGCCGGTGCCAAGAAGTGGATTGTTGGACGGTTTCTCGATTACAAGATGATGGACTCCAAGACGGTAGTGAGTGAAGTACAAGAGCTGCAAGTGATCATTCACGAAATCCATGCTGAAGGAATGGTCAGTAGCGAATCCTTCCAAGTGGCTGATGTGATCGAAAAATTGCCCCCGACTTGGAAAGATTTCAAGAATTATCTAAAGCACAAGCGCAAGGAAATGAGCATGGAAGATCTGATCGTTAGACTTCGCATAGAGGAAGACAACCGAGGATCAGAGAAGAAAGTAAATATTGTTGTGGCAAAGGCCAATGTTGTGGAAACTGGACAGACATCCAAGAAAGGCAACAATGGAAAGGGAACCAAGCTGGGACCTAAAGGAGGAATTGGGAAAAAGAAAGAAAAATTCCTTGGAAAATGCTACAACTGTGAAAAGATGGGTCATAGGGCGACCGACTGCAGGCTGCCAAAGAAACCAAAGAAAAAGGAGGGTAATGCAGCACATCTGATTACCGAACAAGTGGAACATCTTGACTTATGTGCTATGATCTCCGAAGTGAACCTAGTTGGTTCAAACACCAAAGAGTGGTGGATTGACACTGGAGCAACTAGGCATATATGTGACAACAAGACTATGTTCTCCTCCTTGGAAGAAACGGATGCCGGTGATATACTGTATATGGGAAATTCTGCAACCTCAACTACCTTGGGCGAAGGCACGGTGATCTTAAATATGACGTCTGGAAAGGAAGTGACTCTTAAACGCGTGTTATATGTGCCTGATATTCGAAGGAACCTTATTTCGGGTACCTTGTTGATGAAGCATGGCTTTAGAACAGTTTTCAAGTCCGATAAAGTTATTTTGTCGAAAAATGGTGTGTTTATAGGCAAGGGATATGAATGTGATGGGCTAGTTAAGCTCAATGTAATGACTATAAAAAATAATGAAATGAAGAATTCTTCTGCTTACTTGCTTGAGTCTCCTAATTTATGGCATGCTAGATTAGGACATGTTAATTTTAATGCAATGCGTAGACTTATTGCATTAGATCACATACCAAAGTTTAAAATTGATTTAAACCACAAGTGTGAAACTTTTGTAGAGGAAAAATTAACTCGATCTCCATTCCGACAAGTGGAAAGAAACACCAAACCTTTAGAATTAATACATAGCGACCTATGTGATTTGAAGTTTGTTCAAACTAGAGGTGGAAACAAATATTTTATTACTTTCGTGGATGATTGTACTAAATATTGCTATGTATACTTGCTTAAAAGCAAAGATGAAGCCATAGAGAAATTCATTCTCTATAAAACGGAAGTTGAGAATCAATTGAATGCTAAGATAAAAATCTTGAGAAGTGACCGCGAGGTGAATATGTGGAACCATTTGGCGAATTTTGCTCGCAACATGGGATTATTCATGAAGTCACCGCCCATATGCACCACACCAAATGGCGTGGCAGAACATAAGAATCGCACTCTGAAAGAAATGATGAACGTGATATTACTAAATTCAGGTCTGCCGCAAAATATGTGGGGAGAAGCCATCGTAACGGCGAACTATCTTTTAAACAAGATATGCCGTAAGAACAGAGACAAAACTCCTTATGAATTGTGGAAAGGAGTCAAGCCTTCCTACAATTACATGAAAGTGTGGGGGTGTCTAGCAAAGGTGCCGATACCTACTTCTAAGAAAGTTAAAATAGGCCCAAAAATGGTTGACTGCATTTTCATTGGATATGCACACAACAGCAATGCTTACCGATTTCTTGTGCATGAATCCAAAGTGCCTGAAATTCACAAGAATACGATTATGGAATCAAGGAATGCGTCATTCTTTGAGAATATCTTTCGTTGCAAAACTGCAAGTGAACCCCTTATCTTATCCGAACAGACTTCTGAACTAATGGATGAAGATAATGAGGACGAACCTAGAAGGAGCAAGCGATAAAGCACGGAGAAATCTTACGGACTGCATTTCATCACCTACTTGCTCGAAAAGGCTCCTCAAACTTACAAAGAAGTCAGTAAGATCGACGGATGGACCTCTCTGGAAGGAGGCTATCAAAGAAGAGATTGATTCTATATTACAGAATCATACCTGGGAACTAGTGGAATTACCTCCTAAGTGTAAACCATTAGGAAATAAGTTGATCTTCAAGAAGAAATTGAAAGATAGAGCAGTTGATAAATATAAGGCTAGGCTCGTAGCGAAGGGATATAACCAACGTGAAGGCCTAGACTATTTTAATACTTACTCTCTTGTGACGAGAATAACTTCCATCAGGATGATACTTGCCATCGCAGCATTACGAGGCTTAGAAGTTCATCAAATGGATGTTAAGACTGTCTTTCTTAATGGGGACTTAGAAGAGGAAATCTACATGGAACAACCCGAGGGGTTCTCTGCTCCTGGACAAGAAAGGAAAGTCTGCAAGCTCGTAAAATCATTGTACGGATTGAAGCAGGCACCAAAACAGTGGCATGAAAAATTTGATCATGTCCTGATAAGCGGTGGCTTCAAAATTAATGAATCCGACAAATGTGTATATGTGAAAGACACAAAAAATGGCTACGTCATTTTGTGTCTATATGTAGATGGCTTACTCATTACCGGCAGTGATGAAAGAATAATCAAATCGACCAAAGACATGCTGAGGTCGAGATTTGATATGAAGGATATGAGACTCGCAGATGTAATTTTAGGGATTAAAATCACACGAACGTCGGAAGGTCTCATGCTGAGTCAAGCCCACTGTGTGGACAAAATCCTTGAAAGATTTAATAAAGATGACTCGGCATAGCCAAAACCCCGTGGATATGACGTTGAGACTATCCAAGAATAAGGGTGAAGGAGTATCTCAACTCGAATACTCACGCATAATAGGAAGTCCGATGTACTTGATGAGTCAGACAAGACTGCACATAGCCTACTCGCTTAGTAAACTAAGTAGATACACGAGCAACCCCGGAAAGGATCACCGGAAGGCGATCATAAGGGTACTAAGATACTTAAGGGGTACTCGAGAGTATGGGTCGACTATACCAAATATCCAAAGAAGATTTGAAGGATATAGTGATGCAAATGGATATCGATATAAAAGACTCCAAGTCTACAAGTGGATATGTATTCACACTAGCCGGTGCAGTAGTGGCATGGAAATCTTCGAAACAGACACTTATATCTCGGTCAACGATGGAATCCGAGTTTATAGCCTTAGATAAATGTGTAGAAGAGGGAGAATGGCTACACCATTTTCTAGAAGATATTCCAAGATGGGCAAAGCCTGTGACCGCAATATGTATTCATTGCGATAGTCAATCTACGATTGGCAGGGCACAGAGTGTAATGTACAATGGTAAGTCTCGTCGTATAAGGAGGATACATAATACCATTAGACAATTGATATCAACAGGAGTTATCACTATTGATTATGTGTCATCAAAGGATAACATTGCGGATCCGCTAACCAAAGGGTTATCAAGAGACCTTGTTGATAAATCATCAAGAGGAATGGGTCTATTGCCTTGAGCTAATGGTTTTATGGAGGATACCCAACCTAAGCTAACTGGAGATCCCGAGATCTAGGTTCAATGGGACAACCAATCCATAAAACTGGGCACGATCACTGTGGGGGTTACCCCGAACCAACCATTCCTAGGATGAAAACAGTGATACCCGTAGGGAGAGGTTAAGCTTATGCTTTTAATGATTCTTAAGTCGACAACGTATAGTCGGGTGGAGTAAAATACGGGTTTACTCATAACACTTAAAGAGAATCACCTATGTTAGAGAGAAGAGGGGCCGCTTCAAAGGAGAATTGCTAAGGCACAATTCTTTAGAAACTCTCGCAGAACCAGGACGGTGTTTACGGCCAAAATGGGCACAATAATGAGAACAGAACAAATCAGGAAGGGCACTTGTGAAGGATATACGATCACTTACACAAACGGTCAGACAATTCAAAGGCATCTAGTCACACTGTCTAGCCAGTAAGGAGAATATATCTTTTCGAGGGAAGGTTCAAGGAGCATACTCTACCTATCCTATGCAATGCCTAACCGTAGTAACTATCACCAAGTCAACTCCGTGTCTGACGTGTGCTGCTGGACCATCAATCTCATTCATGTGAGGGATTGTTGGAAATATAAGATAAAATGGAGGAAATGGGCTATTTTGAGCAGCCCATCTGAGAGGAAATTTTGAGTGGGTTCGACTACGAGTTAGAGTCGGGACTTAGTTGGAATACGTAGTACTCCGTACGAGGTTTCCAAAACATGTAAGAATACTCAAAATGATTGAGGTATGAATGAGATATAATGTTTCAAAGTGAACCCTTTAAAAATGAATTTGGGATGCTATCCCACATTGGAAAAAGAAGGGAGAAATTGTGAGTATATAAGGAGATATGGACAAAGGCATGTTCAAAATGAGACATGTGTGGATGTGTGACTAGGCGCCCCTTGCGCACACACACACGCGCCGCCGCCGCCGTCCGTCCGGCTCAGGTCGGCTCGGTCTCGGTCGAAGGGCGATTTGGGCGAAATTTTATTTTACCGAAAATACCTCAATTAATAAATTCCGAATTTTTCGGATGCGGATAAAATCGAATCTGGATAAGTATTTCGATCGGTTTAGAGTTCCTCCAGAAACCAATTTCGATCGGTTTAGAGTTCCTCCAGATATCAATTTCGGTCGGTATAGAGTTCCTACAGCACACAACCTCCTCCAGCTTTCACCTATAAATACCCGGCTGAGGGGGCTCGTTTTACACACTTATTTTTTGCGGACGGATTTCAGAGCCAAATTACAGCCAAATATTTTCTTCCTCATTTTTTCTTCTTCGGTCGGTGATAGTAGACAAATTTTGTTCTAGTTCGTTGAGGGTGCAGCGGATAACAGATTCGTTACATCGAGATGTTGTTTCATCCTGGGAGGCAGACGTCATACACCGTGGTGAGGACGAATTTGCTTTAAGGAGACAGATTATCTGGACTCAACAAATAAACTTTCGTTTCACGTACGGGATAGACGGATTTCGTTTTGCTATCAATTTTCTGCAAGATTTATATAATATATATATATATTCGATACATATATATATATATATATTTCTATTCTGTTCTTTTCAAGTAATCTTTTTCACATTAATTCAACAATTTTAACTCGAAAGTACCCATTTTTATTAAGACCAAATTATATTTTGAAAGTGCCAACTTGAATAGATAGAATAATAAAGAATGTAACCAATCGCCTTGGCATTGGCCACCGACCTTCAATTTAGTTGGAGGTCGGGGTTCAATTCCTAGTGGCAACACTTTGGAATTGAATTTCTTAAGGCCTAATGATCCCTTAGTCTTTGACTAAGGGTTAGAACTAGCCCTCCCGGTACGCCGGTGGAACAATTAAATATTGAGGGCTTCAAGCGGCAGGTGGGAGGCCGATCTCGGTGGAACCTCGCGGTTGGATTTGGGGGTCCAGATGGAGCAATCACTGGGGACGACTCCTTGTGCGCGGTAGTTGAGGATATTTAAGAACCCGGGAGCGATACACATCTCGCGATTTAACCGGTAGCGATCTTGTGGGCCGGATCGTTATCCCGAGGACTAGTCGGGTGTAAGCTTGAACCCTGTATCAAAAAAAAAAATAATAAAAATAAAAAAGAAATTTGAAATGTAGAAATATATTTAGCTTAAGGAGAAGAAGAGGAAAATGGGAAAAAAACAAAGAAAAAAAAAAAAAAAAAAAAGATATTTGAGAAAAAATTGTGGAACACACTTCTAATTTTTATTTCCATCTCTCTTCTAATAAACTCACCTTTTTCATGTACTCTGTCGTCAAGTTCTAGATTCAAAGCAAACAAGGTGCATGGAAAGAAATCCTAGAGCATAGACCGATGGTAAGTTGCAAGGTGATTGGAGTAGAAATACTCCGATATCGCGGGTTTGAATTCGTGTGGTGACAATACTTTGCTGAAATATTGCAAGGTTTGTTGTTGGGTTCGTGTCTCGTTGGTTCTCTCCCTTGCACGGCTGCTATTAGTGCACATCCCTCGATTTAACATCCGCCTGATCAAAGGACATTTGATACAAGCGGGGGAATTTCCCGACTCTCCTTCAACCAATAAAAGAAAAAAGGTGTGGAAAGAATAATGACGAGGAGTTTAATTCCTATTTTTATATCAAGTACTTTAGGACGTAGAGATTGGTGTGGAAATAAAAATGAAATCCAAGAAACCTTTTGAGCTATAAGTTAGTTCCTCTATCTAGTTCAAGCTTGACAAATAGTATATATTTGTATTTTAAGTAATTATTGGTGTAGATAATAATAATAAATGCGTGATAGTGATTAAAAATAAAAAGTATTGATACTCGGTGTGGTGAAAATTAAAAAGTAAAATATGGTTGTTTGATTTGATTGTGAATGTTGATAAATGTAAAAATTCTAAAGTGATAACAAGAAATGGTAAATGTAAAGCTGAAATGGCATTTATGAAAGACATTATATATCCACATGTGTCCTTCCTAATTATGGTTGTTAAGCCTTTTAGTAAATACTACATCCGCTCGTTTTAGTTGCAATATTGGATTAAATACGAGGTTCAATGTGTAATTTTAATCATATTTGTAAAATTATAAACAAATTTAAAATATACATTGAAACAAATTAAGCAGTATTTTACAATATTTATTTTTATATTAATGGAGTAAAGTACAATCGAAAATTGGACGTGAATAGTGTGAAATAATAAAATGTTGAAATTAAAAATAACAAAAGAAGTAATATACTAAGACAAAATATCTAGGCTGAGATTCAAAATTTGCTTTTGCTGAAAAATTAAGTTCTGAATACTCCATCAGTAACTTTTAATACATCATATATCTATCCATTTTCACGAAAATACAACTACTTCCTTCTTTTTTATCACATCACCTTCTCTCCTCTTTTTATCATTAAACTATAGATAACTGGTGGCATAATTAAATTAAAATAATCAAAATACGATATTACATTCCTAGAAAAAAAACAAATTAGCTACTGGAAGCCTATCAACATGCGGTCGTACTAAAAAACTGTTGGTGGTCGGCCGCTGCTCCGCGGGTGTATGGTCGGAAGGCGGCAACACTAAAAGAACTGAAAAAAAATTAGCCGTCACAGGAGGTCTGCCGACCGCCGGCCCGGACGCCGACAGCGCCGTGCCCCCCACCCTAAAAAAATAAAAAATAAAATTGACCGATCGTCGAAGGTCTGCCGGCGACTGCTCCGCCAGAAAGCAGGTCGACAAGAAGGCGTTTAAAACAAAAAATGGCCATCACCAGAGGTCTACCAGCAGCGGCCCCACCGGAAAACAGGCCGACGGGCCGGTCGAAAAAAAAAAATAATTGGTCGACCGCGTCCCTACAGAAAACATATAGTAGGTCGTCTGGAAAAAAACACCACCTTCGGCGACGGCTCCGCCAGTAAACATGCCGATATGCCGACAAAGAAAAAACTTGCATCTCCAGCTAGGGGTGGCATTTCAGAACTGAAAACTGAAAATCGAACCGGAAAACCCAAAAAATGAATCAAAAAATCGAAACTAGGTAAGACCGAATCGAAAAATAGAAAAAGAATCAATCGTTCGACCAGCTTCGGCCCGGTCAGGCAGAACCGAACCTAATCGAAATGGACCCAATCAAAGTCAACATACTAAAACGACATCATTTTTTGATTTTGTGTGTTTGTGATTTTAGTGTAATTGGTTTTTTCTTTTTTAAGACCCTCATGAGTCCAAGGAGGACCGATAATATGCTTATGTATTTCGTGATTCAACTAATTTAGGTTGAAAGAATGAGTTACTATGATTTGTGATTGTTATATGTTTTTAGATATTTGTAAATTGCTATGCAACTCTAACTTTATCTGGAGCATATGTATAACTCTTGTTGGCTTTTTGTTATATACTCCACCCGTCTCACAAGTAGTGATGGCAAAAACCCGTGGATCCGGTACTGACGGATTTTACCCGTTCGGGTCCAACTCGGGTCTTGAATTTCGGGCCCCGGTCCGGGTCCGGACCGGGTAGGCAAAAAAAATCGGTTTTCACAGGTCGGGTCCGGGTAGTATAATATCCAGGCCCGTAGGACCCGGATCCGCAATATTAATATAAATAATTATATATATATATATATATATATATATTGACTAATATTATTTCATTACATAACATAATATATAATATTATATAATTATATACTATATAATATTATATATTATATATAATATATAACTATATTATATAATTATATAATATATAATTATATATTTCATTACATTTCATAATATTATATAATATATAATTATATACTATATAATATTTTAATATATATATATATAATTATTTTTAGTTTTAATGTTAATTTTCGGGTACCTGGATCTACCCGATCAGAATATTCGGGTCTGGGTCTGGGTCCGGGTCCGGGTCCAGCTTTAGATTTCGGATCCGGGTCCAGATACCTATGAATCCGGCTCCGCTCCGCCCCGTTGCCATCCCTACTCACAAGAGTGTGCTCAATTTGCTATTTTCGTCCATTCCATAAGAGTGTTTATTCCATTTTTAGAAAATATCCCTTATAGTTTTATTCCATCTTTTCAATTTATTTACAAATAATTCCAAAGATGGCTCACACCCTTATTATTTAATCAATCAATAACAATAATTAGCATATCCCTACAACAAAAAGTGAGACCATTTTCCCACTCAAATCCACCACTAACTAACTTTTATTAAATCTGTACCCATAAAGAGTGAGCACATTCTTGTGGGACAGAAGGAGTATAACTTATTCTATTGCATATAATATTTGAATTTATATTGTGAATAAACCAAAAAAAAACATCAAATCAAATCAGAATCGAACCGGATATTTATAAAATCGAACTTAATTGAACCGAACTTCAAAATAACCGAACCAAACCAAGACCGAATATTTGGTCTGCCTCGCCTCGGCCAAAAATAGAACCGAATGAAACCGAGTCCACCCCTACCTCCAGCGGAAGCCCCGCCAGTTAAGGGTGGACTCGATTCCATTCGGTTCGGTTGTTGACCGAAATTGAGCACCGAACCAAATATCTGGGTTCGCTTTGGTTCGGTTCTTTCTTAAGTTCGGTTCGGTTAAGTTCGGTTTTATAAATATTCGGTTCGGTTTCGATTTTGATATTATTTCGGTTTTTCACAATATAAATTCAAAATTATATACAATAGAATAAGTTATATATAACAACAAGCCAACACTAGTTATATGTGCTCAAGATTAAAGTTAGAGTTTCATAGCAATTTATAAATTTCTCAAAATATATAACAATTACAAATCACAGTAGTTCATTTTCTTAACCTAAATTAGTTGAATCACAAATTACATGAGCATATTATCGGTCCTTCTTGGACCCATGAGGGTCTTAAAAAAGGAAAACAAATTACATTAAAATCACAACACACACAAATTATAAAAACGACGTCGTTTTAGTATGTTGACTTTGACTTTGGTCCATTTCGGTTCGGTTCGGTTCTGTCCGACCTCGAACTGAGAACCGAACCAAACCAGTTCGATTCGGTTCTGTTTTTCTATCTTTCGGTTTGGTCTTCTTCAATTTTGATTTTTCGATTCTTTTTTCGGGAGTTTTTGGTTCAGTTTTTGGTTTTCCGTTCTGAAATGCCACCTCTACCGCTAGTAAACAGGCGGCCGGCCGACCCAGGGTCCCTCTCTCTTTTTTTTTAAGAATAATTCAATATTCTACGAGTACTTTTGGAAATTTTATTATTGTTTAACATTTCATTTTATTAAATAATATACAATAATACAACAGCATCAAGTTTTTCGGACACAGTTTGACCTAGAGTAAAAAAAAAATATGAATTCTCAATTCTACAACAAATAAATATTCTTACTATTTGTAGCATTTTCAATATCCAAGAATACTTGAATCTCAGTAAATTCTAGCATAAATATGTTGTAGAAGTGGGTCGACCTAATAAGTTTGACAATGGCCCCCTGAAATTGAAATTTTAAATTTAGTTAAAATAAAAGGTGCAAAAGATAGAAAAAATGAAATAAAAATAACTAAAATACTAAAAAAATGTATTATTAAAACATGAAAAAAAATATGGAATTGAAAAACTAAAAAAATTGTAAAAACACCTTAAATATAGATTAAATGAAAAAATTCTAAGTAATTGGAAATTAGAAAAACTGAAAAAATCACCTAAAACTAAAAAGGAAGGAAAAGAAACCCCCCCAAATTTTGGGCTCTATGTCACGGAATATATATCTTTTTGTCATTACTTTAGTTGCATGTTTGGGTACAAAATAAGCAATTTTGATACGCTATAAAATAAACTAACTAATATATTCACAAAGTCGGAATAGATCATATATACTCACTTCACATTTCATTCTTATTTTCAAAACTAGCCATTCATTCTGCATCCATTAATCATCAAAATCATTAATAATATTTCTCCTAACAAAAACAAGTTCCGCTGTTCCAATCTTGAAAGAAGATCGATCGATATGAGTGGAGTATTATATAACTACTCATTGCCTCCAGGTGCTAAACTCTTTTCTTTTTCAAAAAATGCTGATCATTCTATCCTTTTAATTTGTACTGAATCTGCATTCAAAATACATTATTATTAATTTGTCTCTCTTTATCCTTGAAATCAGTATATAATTAGTAGAACTAAATGGTTTTTGAATATTTGACAAACATTTTATTGTTACTTCTTCTTCGCATTTTTCCTTCAATTATAATTAAATTGTTTGTCTTTTTTACTTTAAATTAGCTCAGCCAGCAGAATCTCTACGAGATCACGAAAAACTTCCACCCCCTACAGAAGGTACTAAACTCTTGACTTTAATTTCTTAGTGGAAAAAAAAATGTCGTTTCTATCTTTTAATTGGTACTGCATCTCATTTCAGCAGGGCAATATTCCCGTCGACGCCGTCGTGAGGGATGGACCGGATGGTACTCTCTCTCTCTCTCTCTCTCTCTCTCTCTCTCTCTCTCTCTGTTATATATATATATATATATATATATATATATATATATATATATATATATATATATATATATATATATATATATATATATATATATATAGTCCCTAGAAGCATAGACTGATGGTAATTGCAAGGTGATAGGGATGGAAACACTCCGACATTGCGGGTTCGAATCCATGTGGTGACAATACTTTGCTGAAATATTGCAATGTTTGTTGCTGGGTTCGTATCTCGTTGGTCCTCTCCCTTGCAGGGCTGCCATTAGTGCATATCCCTCGATTTACCACCCGCCTAGTCAAGGGACCTATGATACAGGTGGGAGAGTTTCTCGTCTCCCCCTCAACAAAATATATATATATATAGTGGCACGTTCTATGCAGTACCAAGATTAGATGCAGTACTTTACAGTACTAATTTATGCATGAGTTTTGTACTAATTATGCATGAAAAATATGCATTTCGTGCATCAAAATTTCAATGCATTAAAACATGCAATATATGCATCAAAATATCGATGCATTAAAATATTAGATTATATGCATCAAATATATTGCATGTTTTAATACATTGAATTTTTTTTTTTTAGTTTACATGTTTTTAGAAAAATGAAGTGCATATGTTTTTTTTTTATTGTAGATTTTCATATGTTTTTTTGTGTACAATTGTTTATAATCAAATTTTTTTTTTTGCTTAAAATGATAATTGCACATATGTTTCTAGTGTATATTTTTAATCTTCAAAATCTATAACAAAAAACATAAATATATACATGTAACCTCGAAATTTATAACACACCAAAAATAAAAATAGTATACACAAAAATTGATATCAATTGAAATACAATTTAAATACAAATATATCTTGTTAAGTATATATGTACATGTCAACCAAAAACATGTGTGCACTCTTCTAAGAACATGTGTGCACTCTTCCACGAACATATGTGCACACTTCACTTTCTTATCAAATTTATTAGAACATATGAGTTCCCTTCTAAAAACATATGTGCACGTTGCGTCTCTCATCATGAAGAACCCGCAAACAAAAGATTGATCGCCAGTTCATTATCAAGATATAGGATCTACTTCAATTCCTTATTTGTGAAAGTGAACCTATATGTAAAAATCCAATAAGACCCTTTGTAACTGGATCTACACACATTACTACAAAGATAAGTCTCCAAAAAAATATACTAAAAAATCAAATACTCCACAATCTGTAATTTTCATGTCATTTTCTATTTCTTGATATTTTTAAAAGTCAAATAAAAGAAACACCATTTGTTGCGATTAGTGACAAATCAAAAAAAATGTAAGCCAACAACTCTACAAAAACCATTAACGAGAATTAAAAAACAATAAAGAACATTAAAAACACCATCAATAACAATCAAAACCACATGCTAATCCATACCATCATTAAGGAAGTAACCCACAAGAAAATTCACTAGTGGATTAATAATTCAATGTCAACACAACTTTTTTTTTAAATGATGAAAACATAAGAATGTTTTTCACAAGAAACCCAAACAAATCTAGCCTACCTTTTCAGTCGAAGATATTATTTAATCAAAAGAAGGTTTTCATTCATTTTTTTAATTCATAAAATACTATCATGAAATTACTGCCAAAAGAAGGTCTATCATAAAAAAAATCATGAAATTACTACCAAATCACAAGAATACGCACCTTTTCAATTTCATCGATAGAGATAGGTGGCCAGGTTTATTTCACATGAGAGAGAATAGCGTAGAATGTAAGTGTACTGGTTGATCATGGATTGAGATGACGATCCAAAAAAGATTGGTGATGTTTATTTTTTTTCTTCTGGCCAAACAATTGTTCTAGAGAGAGAGGCGGCATATAGGTAGGTTTATGGGTGGTGGATCTAACTGTTTAGGTGTAGTTACAAAATGAAAGTGTGAGATGAATCGTGTGGTGTTGAGATGTGTTTGAATGTGAGAGAGATAAAAGTGTAGTACCAATAATACCCTTTTAGCCTTTTGTTTAATTGAAAAAGAAACCCTCATTTATTGTTTAATTGCAATTTTAGCACTTTTAATCTTAGCCTTTGATCAAACTCATCTAATGACCTAGATTCATTTTAATGGTACTGTAAAGTACTATATCTAATATTTGGTACTTCATAAAATACAACACTTATATATATATATATATATTATACTTAGTTCTTTTTAGTGATAACGATTTGTGTTTTTATATGTTTTGTATTAATTTGTGACAGGTTTGCTTCTGTGTGTTGCTGTTTGGGGAAATCCCGATTGGAGAGTGTCGCTGATAATAAAGACAAATATATTCATCAGGGATGGAAAAGTGCATCTGTCATTTCCGTCTAGCGTTTTTTTTTTTTTCGAATCACTTTTATCTAGGCACAGTTATCTTCTGCAGCAAAATTCCAAATGCAAAATGTGTACAGGTTGTTGATGTTGTTTTTAGATGCGGTAGAAAATGCCAAATGATCTGAAATCGAGGCGAGTTGATTTCTCTCTCCGTAAGACGAAATTGCCTCGCATGACACACGGTTGAGCGGCAAACGTCCCAAGATACAACGGTTTTTCGACGAACTCGATACCCTGTACTAGGAATCGAATTCCGGGCGAACTACTGGATATTTGGGACTTGTAGTATGAACTTAGGCTAGTATGAATGTATTATTATCTTGGATTATTATGTGTGTGAAAGTGCAAAGTGCGCCTACGAAGCGCCCGTTGCGACAAGTGCGACGTGCACGTGCTCGGACTCGGACTCGGAAGGTGCTTTGCACCTTCCTCGTAGGATTCGGATTTTAGCCTTAAAAATTAATTAAAGCCAACTAGGGTGCACCATAATGGAGCACACTTGATTGCTCCTTTATGATGGAAAGTCCTTTATAAATAGCTCAACTTTTCCTTACTTCTCCAATGTGGGATGGGATTCCACACCACATTCCCAACTATTAAATGGCTTAACTTTGTGCATTAATTACTCACTCATTTCTTAACGAAATTGAACAAGTAAATACACTAAATTAATCTACACAAAATGTAGATTCCAAATATACCATTTAATGTCATTAATTACCATAATTAATTATGGTATTAATTAAGCTATTTTTCCAACAATACCCCACACGAATGATGATTAATGCAAATGCAACATGCACTAAGTCCCGACGACCTATTATTGCTTCAGGATAGGTGGTAGTTAGCCTTGAACCTTCCTTAGTGTAATGCTATCAGATTTACTCGTTGCTCGGTGAACGTGATGTCTTGAACCGGTCAACTTTTGTGTAAACCAAGACAATAACATACACACAATAATAGATCTAATATCTTTTGTTCTCACGTTGTGTCCATTTTGGCCTTGGACCATTTCTTGGATTTATAAGTGTTACTAATTTTATGAAGCGGCCTTACTTCTTCACTTATATAGGTGACCTCCTATGAAGAGTATCCTGCCATACTCCACCTATAAAAGACTATAGGAATCATTAAAAGCTTTAAAAAGCTTACCCTTTACCACAAACTGCAGGCTTGCACTTGAACAAATACGAGAATGGATTTTCAAGTGCTTTAACTTGAACTTTCACAACTTAGTTGCCATTATGAAAATTCTCAATGCGTGGATTTTAATCCCATTCCCCTTGCTGCATTATATAATTGATCACGGTTAATACCTTTCGTAAACGGATCCGCTATATTGTCTTTTGACTTTACATAGTCAATGCACATTATTCCTGTAGTGATCAATTGTCTAATGGTATTGTGTCTTCGACGAATATGTCGAGACTTACCATTATATATACTGTTCTTTGCCCTCCCTATGGCTGCCATGCTATCACAATGTATCATAACGGGAGGCAAAGGTTTTTCCCAACAAGGAATATCTTCTAAGAAGTTTCTTAACCATTCGGCTTCTTCGCCGGCTTTGTCTAAAGCAATAAACTCCGATTCCATTGTAGATCGGGCTATGCATGTTTGCTTATAAGATTTCCATGATATTGCTCCTCCACCAATGGTAAATACATAACCGCTTGTGGATTTAGAGTCTTTAGTATCGGATATCCAATTGGCATCACAATATCCTTCCAAAACAGCTGGATATCTCGAATAGTGTATACCATGATTGACAGTGTGTTTTAAGTATCTCAACACTCTTGTCAATGCGGTCCAATGATCCTTTCCGGGATTACTTGTAAACTGACTCAGTTTACTAATAGAATATGCTATGTCTGGCCTTGTACAATTTGCTAAGTACATTAGGCTTCCAATTATCCTAGCATATTCTGTTTGTGATATGGGTTCTCCTCGATTTTTGGCTAAGTGTAAACTTAAGTCAACAGGTGTCTTAGCCGGAGGTAGATCGTATGCCTTGAATTTCTTAAGCACATTCTCAACATAGTGAGATTGTGATAAGACTATTCCATCGGGTGTTCTGGAGATCTTGACTCCTAGAATCACATCGGCTAATCCCATATCCTTCATGTCGAAGTTCTTCTTTAACATTTCCTTAGTGCTTATGATGATTTTATTGTTGCTACCCATAATTAGCATATCATCAACATATAGACACACAATGACAAAATTGTCAGATGTACCTTTGATGTACACACATTTATCGCATTCATTGATCTTGAAACCATTTGACATCATTACTTGGTCAAATTTCTCATGCCATTGTTTGGGTGCTTGCTTAAGTCCGTATAAAGACTTAACAAGTTTACAAACTTTGTTTTCTTGGCGGAACCACGAACCCTTCGGGTTGTTCCATATAAATTTCATCTTCTAAATCTCCATTTAGAAAGGCCGTTTTACATCCATTTGGTGTATCTCAAGATTGTACAATGCCGCTATTGCAAGTAGCATTCTAATGGATGTAATCCGAGTAATCGTGAGTATGTATCAAAGTAATCATACCCTTCCTTTTGTTTGTATCCTTTGGCTACCAAACGTGCCTTGTATTTGTCAATAGATTTACCACCTTTGTATTTCTTCTTGAGAATCCACTTGCAACCTAAAGGTTTATTTCCCGGAGGAAGATCAACAATGTGCCAAGTGTGATTGTTCAAGATTGACTCGATTTCACTATTAATAGCTTCTTGCCATAGATCGGCATCGGAACCAGACAATGCTTCCTTGATTGTCTTTGGTTCATCTTCTAAAGAATAGACTATAAAATCCGGACCAAAGGTTTTTGCAGTTTTTATTCTTTTTCCTCGCCTTGGTTCCGGTGTTGGTCCATTACTATTTGACGAGATTTCATCATAAGTCCTCTTTTTCGGACTTATTTCATTCTTTTCTTTCTTAGGGAATATAGTTTCAAAAAATATGGCATTTCTTGATTCTATAATCATTCCCTCATTTATATCGGGTACTTCCGATTTGTGTACCAAAAATTGGTACGCACTACTATTATTTGCATATCCTATGAAAATGCAATCAACCGTTTTTGGTCCTATTTTTACTTGCTTGGGTTTCGGTACTTCAACTTTTGCTAAGCACCCCCACACTTTTAAGTATTTATAGGACGGCTTCCTTCCTTTCCATAATTCATATGGAGTTTTATCTTGCTTCTTTTTGGGTAATTTATTCAGAATTTTATTGGCCGAAAGAATAGCTTCTGTTAGGAAAAACAAACACCCTGTATCGATTCAGCCGGGATACCCGATCCCTGTATCGATTGTTATTTGTTATTGAAAAGGTTTTGACATATATGCCAAATACAGTAAAGGAAAACTGTATCGAGGATTCAAGGATTTATCATGTATCGAAGACCTGCCTCGAATCAGCATAAGTGAAGCTCGTCAGTACAGCAAGAAGACTTGTAAGAAGACCAAGTATGGAAACTGTCTCGATGCCCTAAAAACAGTCACCTTCCATACAGTTCATAAAAGGACAAGAAAGAACACAAGTCAAGTTCCGTTGAACAAAGAAGTATTTAAATACTCAAGGATAAAGTATTTAAATACTGTCAGTCTTCAGATCTTCAGAATCCCGCGAAATCCGGATCATGTCATATTCCCGTTGAAGGAAATCTTATTCAAACGGACATCTCAACGGATACTTTCTTCAGAGGCTATATATATCCTTGAAGACATTGAAGATCAGTAACTCACGAAATCTACTGAAGTAACCCAACTCTCAAAGCTATCAAAGTAATCATCTGAGCAAACATATCTCCAGAGCAAACTGCAAGTTAAAACGAAAGAGATATACAGTGCTCAAACATCAAGAACAACTATCATCAGATCTTGATATTCAAAGTCATTGTTCTTACAGTTACCTAACCTTTTACCTCGTGTAAAAACCGAGCTCTGTGTGAACTCAATAAGTTATTCGACTGTGTGGGACGAATAAGGACGAAGCTTTGGAACGTGTGTGAAGAAGCTAGTCAAGAAGGAAGCTTCAACCAATGCTGTGAACGGTTGAAAGTGATATTCTTTGTATCAATCTGTGTGAACGATACAAGGATAGGTTTGTTTATAATTACGTAGTTGTGTACGCAGTAATTATTTAATAAACTTTTACTCCTGTGTGAAGGACCGGTGGACGTAGAGGGGTTTACCTCGAACCACTTAAATTACGTGTTATTTACCTTCGCTTTTACCGTTTGAAATTACCGTGATATATTAAGTATACACCTAATACGTCGTTCTTGTATCCACGACAACTAACTGTATCCAAGACTTCCGCTACGCACTCAGATTTAGATTCCATACAGTTTGTTGTTTAAACTACTTTTCCAAACTGTATCCAGTATACTTAAGTGGCCTACAAGTGGTATCGGAGCGGTTGATTCTAAAAATAATCAGTCGTATTTCTTTTAACCGAATCAGATTCAAATCACTTATTTTCAAAACAGTTTCTTTCATTCCTATATTATCAGTATGGATACTTCTATGATTAACAAAGTCCCTATGTTCTCTATTAACGAATTTGACGACTGGAGAATTAGAATGGAACGCCGTCTACAAAAAAAGGAGGGAAAAATATTACAACTCCAAGGTTCACCCGAGAAGCTTCCAGGTCGCGACCTAGTCCTTAAGAGGATATTGGGCCCGGATCCCGGACCGCTCAGGCCCAAATGGGAAGGGCCGTATAAAGTTAGTGAAGTCCTTCAGAATGGAGCCTACCGGCTGGAATATCTGAATGGCCAAAGATTAACTTACCCGTGGAACGCTATGTATTTAAAAAGGTATTATCAATAAAAATTTAATGCTATTTCATTTTTTAATATTGGTACACCTCGTTAGACCGGCTCCCCCGGCACTATAAGACCGAGCTCGTCTCGGCACCTCGAATGACCGGCTCCCCCGACACTATAAGACCGAGCTCGTCTCGGCACCTCGAATGACCGGCTCCTCCGGCACTGTAAGACCGAGCTCGTCTCGGCACCTCATAATGACCGGCTCCTCCGGCACTGTAAGACCGAGCTCGTCTCGGCACCTCATAATGACCGGCTCCTCCGGCACTATAAGACCGAGCTCGTCTCGGCACCTCATAATGACCGGCTCCTCCGGCACTATAAGACCGAGCTCGCCTCGGCACCTCATAATGACCGGCTCCTCCGGCACCATAAGACCGAGTTCGTCTCGGCACCTCGAATGACCGGCTCCTCCGGCACCATAAGACCGAGCTCGCCTCGGCACCTCATAATGACCGGCTCCTCCGGCACTATAAGACCGAGCTCGCCTCGGCACCTCATAATGACCGGCTCCTCCGGCACCATAAGACCGAGCTCGTCTCGGCACCTCGAATGACCGGCTCCTCCGGCACCATAAGACCGAGCTCGCCTCGACACCTCATAATGACCGGCTCCTCCGGCACTATAAGACCGAGCTCGCCTCAGCGCGATCAACCAAGAACAATAAAAAGAACAACGAAAACTGCAAGGAAGATTTTATTTCATCAAGTCGTTGCTACAAAATACAGACGATTACAAAAGACCTAAGGCAGGTTGGCACGCAGGCCGTACATCAGATGAAACAAAAGAAAGACAAAAATAGGCACGCAGGCCATGCTAGAAGCAAAATCTAAAGGAAACTACTCGGCCCCACCATCCTGGCCGACCGCCTGAAAAGATTGCCCCTCGCCTTCGCCTTGCGGAGCCCGACCGGCATCCTCATCCTCGGCCACCTTCGGCTCGTCGACCCGAGCAATGTCAACATGAAGATCGGCCGCTTGAGAGGTGATGTAAGCCTCAATCTCCTGAACGGTCTTTCCACCTTTCATAAGATCTAAAATCTCGAAACAAGTGGAGACGTAGTTCAGATTGATCAGCTCCTCAAAGGCAGGCGTCTCCTTGAAGGCCTCCACCCCTTCGGCACGGCCCCTAGCGTAGCTCGAAGCCTCGCAAGTGTTGATACGCTCGGTCAGGCTTTCAACCTGGGCCTTGGTCTCCTTCAAATAAGCCTCGTGCTCGGCCCGGATATCCAAGCACTGCTTTTGCGCCTGATCAGCCGCATCGGTCATCTCCTCGGCCTTCAACCTCCATATGGTCGGCCTGGAGGGCCCGACCGTCCAGAAGCTCCATCTTGCCCCTCATGGAGGTTATCTCCCCCTCTAGAGACTTGATGAAAGAAGGGCACAGGTGATGCTCCTCCTGCAGAGCTTTGAGGTCGGCCTCCGTATTCTTGTGCTTCTCGGTCGAGGCCAGAAACTCATTGGAAGCCTTCACGTAGGTGCACATGGCCCGGCCGACCAGGGCATTTCCGAACTGGATCTGCTCAACCGGATCCATATCATTAGTCATCATTTCCAGCTTGGGCGTCAACCGGATCGGAATATGACTAGAGACGACCACCAGGAGGGACCGGTGAGCATCTCGGGAGTCGGGGTAGCGGCCGGACATAATCAAGGAACAGTAGCGGCCGTCGCCCCTTCATCTGGTCACACGGCTCCACCCGCTCTGGTTGGCCGGGAGATAATGGCCCTCAAGTCAATGACGGGCTCCTCCCGACCCGCCGGACAGAGTCGGGCGGACACTACGACTTCGGGCGAGACGAACCCTCGGCCTTGTTCGCGCTGTCCTCGAGCCCGATCTCCACCCTCGGCGCTTGCCGCCGCTCCCTCCGCTCGGCGGCCTCACTGCCCGGCCTTGCCACACGTCACGCGGCGTCTCCTTCCGACCGGATGAAGTCTTTGCCTTAGGAGCTCGAAAAGGAAGACATGTCAAAAAAAAAAAAAATACCTGGAGAAGACATTGTACTCGGATCGGTCGATCTAAGTCCGGCCGCCCAAAGATTCTCCTCGGTCACTAAAAGATGAGACTTCCTTTGTTCCAGAGGAAGGTCCAAAAGCTGCTCGACCCGGTCGTCGAAATCGGAAGAAGTCTCTGACGCCGGGATGCGTTCTGCACAGGCAACAAATGATGAGCGTTAGACAAAAAAGGAACAAGAGCAGAAAATACTACACTCACTCATTTTGGCCGTAAAAAGCACAGGGACCCGCAGCTCAGCATCTATCACCCCCGGCTCCCACTCATCCAAAGAGCTCCTCCACGACCCCCCGATAAAGAACCACTGTTCTTTCCAGCTATGGATGGTCTCGGGTACCCCCACTAACTCCTTGTGCATAGCATGCCGGGCCGTCAGATAAAACCAGCCCGAGCGGACACCTTGCCGACCTCCATAGATAGAGGTTGTTGAACTCCTCAAAGGTCAGGCTCGGGCGGCCATGCGATTAAAAAGAATAAAAAGGCCCACCACCTGAGCCCAGGAATTCGGATGAATCTGGGGGACAGGAAGGCCCCACTGCCTCAACCACCGGGAAAAAGTCAACGGAAGCGGAAACCGAAGCCCGGCCAGTAGAGAGCGGTAATACACCGTCGTGCAACCGACGGGCGGACTGTGGGGCCTCTCCTCGGGATTCGGAGCAAACATCCGCACCCTCGCCGGAATTTTAAATCGCAGCCGCCAGGCCGCCAATTGTTCCTCCGTAACGGTACTCGGAATCGAAGCTGAATCCCAATCCGCCTCCACGAAAGGGGACGGACGAGGGCGAGCCCGGGCCACCACCAGCTCGACTCTCTCCTCCGCCGGAGTTTCTCCGACAACTGTCAGCGGCGCCACCATCTCCACTCCCCCAGATCCCGGCGACTTCACAAATTCGTCTCCCTCTTCCTCAACACTCCAGTCAACAGGAGCTTCGCCAATCGATAGATCCGCCACACCCGTGCGGTCCGGCGACACAGTCAAAACCACCTCCGTCTCGTCCCTTGTCTCCGACATCTTAAATAGAGAAGGAAAAAAGAAAGAAAAGCGAGCTTACCGGAAAGGTCTGTGAAATCGGAAAAGAAGAAAAAATCGCCGAAAAATTTTTCTTTCTCTCTGCAACAATACGTAAAAATGGCGGAGGGAACACTGAAAGAGAAGACAAAGGGAAATGTAGGCATTAAATGCCAGGCGCGTGAAGCAAGAAATTCTACTGAACCGTCGCGAAGTTCGAGAACGCGTGAGCGCGCCGCCCAGTCTGCTTATGCCACGCGTCCCCCACATGATGACACTTAAACACCAGGGAAGCGATTCGACGCGACTCCCGAAGAGACGCCTATTCGAAAGGTCTTATCCTCCCACAAACCGGATCGGTCTCAACATCAAACGACTCCAGCCCCGGCCAGCTCGGTACGGCCCTGGACTCGGGGGCCCTTGCTGGTAGCCCATCCTACTCAGAATCCACGTAGGCACTCCAGGCAGCTAAACCGGCCGAGCAGAGTCCGAAGTCGGACCGGACAAAAAATCCGATTTCCAACCGGGCTCGCTAAAAACCGGACCGGACGGTGACTCCAAGGCCGACCCGGTATCTGATCCGGGAAGGCCGAGCAGAGAAAGGACAAAAATGTCCCGATTCAAGATTACGGCAAGACCGACCTGAACAGCGGGAGACCCGAAGCCGACCTGAACGGCGGGGGACCCGAGGACCGACCCCATCGGATAGACATCACCGGAAGTCGGCAAGACAGACCCGCATACCAATTAACGCATGCAGTCACGCCCCTTCCCAAGGCACTCCTCAGAGGCCGCCACGTGTCCAAGACTTAAATGCAGACTGACAAGTGTTATGGGCATATTCCCCAAACATGCGCCAACTGTCATCTCTCCACTGGCCCAGATTGTCTATATATAGAAGAAATGTACAGTGAAAAGGGGATCTTTGGATTTTCAGCATTAAAAGAGAGAGAAAAAAGAGAGATTTGATATAGACTGTAAAAGAACAATAAAGACTTGTAATTAACAAGCAAACAAGATAGACCGGCTCACATTATTCTGCTCGGCTCTATTCTATCAAAAGGTCATTAATAAAATTTAGTGATCAAACATCTTCCATCTTATTCATTATTTTCTACGTGTCTTCGATTCACTTGTCCAGATCGGCACGTGGCGTTGACCAAATCGGTAGTCAACAATATCCGAGTCTACGATGGATGTCTCTTTGGGGAGAGAGGGAGAGAGAATGATTGTTTTAAGCGAAAAATGGCTAGAAGATGCGTAGGAAAAAGAGATAGAAACATTCAAAAGAAAATAATATAAATTTAAAAATAATAATAAAGTAATACTTTCGTTTCATTAGAAGAGAGTACTTTGATTAAAATATAATTTTTTACCCAATCAATTAATATTGTAATTTATATAACAAATAACTTTTACTCTTAAGAAATATTATATAAATTCTACTTGGCTATTAATATTTTTGTTGGAAATATAAGATAAAATGGAGGAAATGGGCTATTTTGAGCAGCTCATTTGAGAGGAAATTTTGAGTGGGTTCGACTACGAGTTAAAGTCGGGACTTAGTTGGAATACGTAGTACTCCGTACGAGGTTTCCAAAACGTGTAAGAACACTCAAAATGATTGAGGTATGAATGAGATATAATGTTCTAAAGTGAACCCTTTAAAAATGAATTTGGGATGCTATCCCACAATGGAAAAAGAAGGGAGGAATTGTGAGTATATAAGGAGATATGGACAAATGCATGTTCAAAATGAGACATGTGTGGATGTGTGACTAGGCGCCCCTCGCGCGCACACACACACACACGCGCGCCGCCGTCCGTCCGGGTCGGGTCGGTCTCGGTCTCGGTCGCAGGGCGATTTGTCTCGGCATCTCGAAGTTATCTTTTTACTGCAATTTTATTCGGTGAAATTTTATTTTACCGAAAATACTTCAATTAATAAATTCCGAATTTTTCGGATCCGGATAAAATCGAATCTGGATAAGTATTTCGATCGGTTTAGAGTTCCTCCAGAAACCAATTTCGATCGGTTTAGAGTTCCTCCAGATACCCAGCACACAACCTCCTCCAGCTTTCACCTATAAATACCCGGCTGAGGGGGCTCATTTTACACACTTATTTTATGCGGACGGATTTCAGAGCCAAATTACAGCGAAATATTTTCTTCCTCATTTTTTCTTCTTCGATCGGTGATAGTAGACAGATTTTGTTCTAGTTCGTTGAGGGTGCAGCGGATCACAGATTCGTTACATCGAGCTGTTGTTTTATCCTGGGAGGCAGACGTCATACACCGTGGTGAGGAGGAATTTGCTTTAAGGAGACAGATCTGGACTCACCAGCGAAACTTTCGTTTCACGTACGGGATAGGCGGATTTCGTTTTGCTAACAATTTTCTGCAGGATTTATAATATATATATATATATATATATTCGATACATATATATATATATATATATATATTTCTATTATGTTCTTTTCAAGTAATCTTTTTCAAATTAATTCAACAATCTTAAAGCAATTCTTTTTACTTGATTAAAACAGATCTATTTTCGTAAAAGCTAATCAGTATCAAAACCCAAGACTGTCTACGGACGTTTCTGGAGGTGCGCCTCAGAAAATCGGCTCGGGTTTAGCGACTGGAGGTACGCCTCTAATAAGCTGGATCGGATACGGCTTCGATTTCGATAACTACTTCGGTTTCGATTCGCAAACCATGCGAGACAAACCGAGAGAAATTCAACGGCGAGAATTTCAAGAGATGGCGAGAAGATGATGTTCTATCGACCACTCTAAGCTTGTCTCGATTCCTCAAGGAGGATGCGCCAAAATATGACGAGGACGGTGACCAACAAACTCGATGGCCATTGGCGCTTGGAAAACTTCCGACTATACGTGTCGGAACTATGTGATGAATGGCCTTGCCGATTCACTGTACAACGTGTCTGCAGTGCTAAATCAGCTAAGGCGTTATGGGACTCACTAGACCATAAATACAAAATCGAGGACGCCGGTGCCAAGAAGTGGATTGTTGGACGGTTTCTCGATTACAAGATGATGGACTCCAAGACGGTAGTGAGTGAAGTACAAGAGCTGCAAGTGATCATTCACGAAATCCATGCTGAAGGAATGGTCAGTAGCGAATCCTTCCAAGTGGCTGATGTGATCGAAAAATTGCCCCCGACTTGGAAAGATTTCAAGAATTATCTAAAGCACAAGCGCAAGGAAATGAGCATGGAAGATCTGATCGTTAGACTTCGCATAGAGGAAGACAACCGAGGATCAGAGAAGAAAGTAAATATTGTTGTGGCAAAGGCCAATGTTGTGGAAACTGGACAGACATCCAAGAAAGGCAACAATGGAAAGGGAACCAAGCTGGGACCTAAAGGAGGAATTGGGAAAAAGAAAGAAAAATTCCTTGGAAAATGCTACAACTGTGAAAAGATGGGTCATAGGGCGACCGACTGCAGGCTGCCAAAGAAACCAAAGAAAAAGGAGGGTAATGCAGCACATCTGATTACCGAACAAGTGGAACATCTTGACTTATGTGCTATGATCTCCGAAGTGAACCTAGTTGGTTCAAACACCAAAGAGTGGTGGATTGACACTGGAGCAACTAGGCATATATGTGACAACAAGACTATGTTCTCCTCCTTGGAAGAAACGGATGCGGTGATATCTGTATATGGGAAATTGCAACCTCAACTACCTTGGGAGAAGGCACGGTGATCTTAAATATGACGTCTGGAAAGGAAGTGACTCTTAAACGCGTGTTATATGTGCACGATATTGAAGGAACCTTATTTCGGGTACCTTGTTGATGAAGCATGGCTTTAGAACAGTTTTCAAGTCCGATAAAGTTATTTTGTCGAAAAATGGTGTGTTTATAGGCAAGGGATATGAATGTGATGGGCTAGTTAAGCTCAATGTAATGACTATAAAAAATAATGAAATGAAGAATTCTTACCTTACTTGCTTGAGTCTCCTAATTTATGGCATGCTAGATTAGGACATGTTAATTTTAATGCAATGCGTAGACTTATTGCATTAGATCACATACCAAAGTTTAAAATTGATTTAAACCACAAGTGTGAAACTTTTGTAGAGGAAAAATTAACTCGATCTCCATTCCGACAAGTGGAAAGAAACACCAAACCTTTAGAATTAATACATAGCGACCTATGTGATTTGAAGTTTGTTCAAACTAGAGGTGGAAACAAATATTTTATTACTTTCGTGGATGATTGTACTAAATATTGCTATGTATACTTGCTTAAAAGCAAAGATGAAGCCATAGAGAAATTCATTCTCTATAAAACGGAAGTTGAGAATCAATTGAATGCTAAGATAAAAATCTTGAGAAGTGACCGCGGAGGTGAATATGTGGAACCATTTGGCGAATTTTGCTCGCAACATGGGATTATTCATGAAGTCACTGCCCCATATGCACCACAGTCAAATGGCGTGGCAGAACATAAGAATCGCACTCTGAAAGAAATGATGAACGTGATATTACTAAATTCAGGTCTGCCGCAAAATATGTGGGGAGAAGCCATCGTAACGGCGAACTATCTTTTAAACAAGATATGCCGTAAGAACAGAGACAAAACTCCTTATGAATTGTGGAAAGGAGTCAAGCCTTCCTACAATTACATGAAAGTGTGGGGGTGTCTAGCAAAGGTGCTGATACCTACTTCTAAGAAAGTTAAAATAGGCCCAAAAATGGTTGACTGCATTTTCATTGGATATGCACACAACAGCAATGCTTACCGATTTCTTGTGCATGAATCCAAAGTGCCTGAAATTCACAAGAATACGATTATGGAATCAAGGAATGCGTCATTCTTTGAGAATATCTTTCGTTGCAAAACTGCAAGTGAACCCCTTATCTTATCCGAACAGACTTCTGAACTAATGGATGAAGATAATGAGGACGAACCTAGAAGGAGCAAGCGATAAAGCACGGAGAAATCTTACGGACCAGATTTCATCACCTACTTGCTCGAAAAGGCTCCTCAAACTTACAAAGAAGCTGTAAGATCGACGGATGGACCTCTCTGGAAGGAGGCTATCAAAGAAGAGATTGATTCTATATTACAGAATCATACCTGGGAACTAGTGGAATTACCTCCTAAGTGTAAACCATTAGGAAATAAGTTGATCTTCAAGAAGAAATTGAAAGATAGAGCAGTTGATAAATATAAGGCTAGGCTCGTAGCGAAGGGATATAACCAACGTGAAGGCCTAGACTATTTTAATACTTACTCTCTTGTGACGAGAATAACTTCCATCAGGATGATACTTGCCATCGCAGCATTACGAGGCTTAGAAGTTCATCAAATGGATGTTAAGACTGTCTTTCTTAATGGGGACTTAGAAGAGGAAATCTACATGGAACAACCCGAGGGTTCTCTGCTCTGGACAAGAAAGGAAAGTCTGCAAGCTCGTAAAATCATTATGCAGATTAGGCAGGCACCAAAACAGTGGCATGAAAAATTTGATCATGTCCTGATAAGCGGTGGCTTCAAAATTAATGAATCCGACAAATGTGTATATGTGAAAGACACAAAAAATGGCTACGTCATTTTGTGTCTATATGTAGATGGCTTACTCATTACCGGCAGTGATGAAAGAATAATCAAATCGACCAAAGACATGCTGAGGTCGAGATTTGATATGAAGGATATGAGACTCGCAGATGTAATTTTAGGGATTAAAATCACACGAACGTCGGAAGGTCTCATGCTGAGTCAAGCGCACTGTGTGGACAAAATCCTTGAAAGATTTAATAAAGATGACTCGGGCATAGCCAAAACCCCGGTGGATATGACGTTGAGACTATCCAAGAATAAGGGTGAAGGAGTATCTCAACTCGAATACTCACGCATAATAGGAAGTCTGATGTACTTGATGAGCTGTACAAGACCAGACATAGCCTACTCAGTTAGTAAACTAAGTAGATACACGAGCAACCCTGGAAAGGATCACTGGAAGGCGATCATAAGGGTACTAAGATACTTAAGGGGTACTCGAGAGTATGGGCTGCACTATACCAAATATCCAGCAGTACTTGAAGGATATAGTGATGCAAATTGGATATCTGATATAAAAGACTCCAAGTCTACAAGTGGATATGTATTCACACTAGCCGGTGCAGTAGTGGCATGGAAATCTTCGAAACAGACACTTATATCTCGGTCAACGATGGAATCCGAGTTTATAGCCTTAGATAAATGTGTAGAAGAGGGAGAATGGCTACACCATTTTCTAGAAGATATTCCAAGATGGGCAAAGCCTGTGACCGCAATATGTATTCATTGCGATAGTCAATCTACGATTGGCAGGGCACAGAGTGTAATGTACAATGGTAAGTCTCGTCGTATAAGGAGGATACATAATACCATTAGACAATTGATATCAACAGGAGTTATCACTATTGATTATGTGTCATCAAAGGATAACATTGCGGATCCGCTAACCAAAGGGTTATCAAGAGACCTTGTTGATAAATCATCAAGAGGAATGGGTCTATTGCCTTGAGCTAATGGTTTTATGGAGGATACCCAACCTAAGCTAACTGGAGATCCCGAGATCTAGGTTGATGGGACAACCGATCCATAAAAGCTGAGCACGATCACTGTGGGGGTTACCCCGAACCAACCATTCCTAGGATGAAAACAGTGATACCCGTAGGGAGAGGTTAAGCTTATGCTTTTAATGATTCTTAAGTCGACAACGTATAGTCGGGTGGAGTAAAATACGGGTTTACTCATAACACTTAAAGAGAATCACCTATGTTAGAGAGAAGAGGGGCCGCTTCAAAGGAGAATTGCTAAGGCACAATTCTTTAGAAACTCTCGCAGAACCAGGACGGTGTTTACGGCCAAAATGGGCACAATAATGAGAACAGAACAAATCAGGAAGGGCACTTGTGAAGGATATACGATCACTTACACAAACGGTCAGACAATTCAAAGGCATCTAGTCACACTGTCTAGCCAGTAAGGAGAATATATCTTTTCGAGGGAAGGTTCAAGGAGCATACTCTACCTATCCTATGCAATGCCTAACCGTAGTAACTATCACCAAGTCAACTCCGTGTCTGACGTGTGCTGCTGGACCATCAATCTCATTCATGTGAGGGATTGTTGGAAATATAAGATAAAATGGAGGAAATGGGCTATTTTGAGCAGCCCATCTGAGAGGAAATTTTGAGTGGGTTCGACTACGAGTTAGAGTCGGGACTTAGTTGGAATACGTAGTACTCCGTACGAGGTTTCCAAAACATGTAAGAATACTCAAAATGATTGAGGTATGAATGAGATATAATGTTTCAAAGTGAACCCTTTAAAAATGAATTTGGGATGCTATCCCACATTGGAAAAAGAAGGGAGAAATTGTGAGTATATAAGGAGATATGGACAAAGGCATGTTCAAAATGAGACATGTGTGGATGTGTGACTAGGCGCCCCTCGCGCACACACACACGCGCGCGCCGCCGCCGCCGCCGTCCGTCCGGCTCGGGTCGGGTCGGCTCGGTCTCGGTCGAAGGGCGATTTGGGCGAAATTTTATTTTACCGAAAATACCTCAATTAATAAATTCCGAATTTTTCGGATGCGGATAAAATCGAATCTGGATAAGTATTTCGATCGGTTTAGAGTTCCTCCAGAAACCAATTTCGATCGGTTTAGAGTTCCTCCAGATATCAATTTCGGTCGGTATAGAGTTCCTACAGCACACAACCTCCTCCAGCTTTCACCTATAAATACCCGGCTGAGGGGGCTCGTTTTACACACTTATTTTTTGCGGACGGATTTCAGAGCCAAATTACAGCCAAATATTTTCTTCCTCATTTTTTCTTCTTCGGTCGGTGATAGTAGACAAATTTTGTTCTAGTTCGTTGAGGGTGCAGCGGATAACAGATTCGTTACATCGAGATGTTGTTTCATCCTGGGAGGCAGACGTCATACACCGTGGTGAGGACGAATTTGCTTTAAGGAGACAGATTATCTGGACTCAACAGCGAAACTTTCGTTTCACGTACGGGATAGACGGATTTCGTTTTGCTATCAATTTTCTGCAAGATTTATATAATATATATATATATTCGATACATATATATATATATATATATTTCTATTCTGTTCTTTTCAAGTAATCTTTTTCACATTAATTCAACAATTTTAACTCGAAAGTACCCATTTTTATTAAGACCAAATTATATTTTGAAAGTGCCAACTTGAATAGATAGAATAATAAAGAATGTAACCAACTGCCTTGGCGCAGTTGGCCACCTGACCTTCAATTTAGTTGGAGGTCAGGGGTTCAATTCCTAGTGGCAACACTTTGGAATTGAATTTCTTAAGGCCCAATGATCCCTTAGTCTTTGACTAAGGGTTAGGGCCTAGCCCTCCGGGGTACGCTGGTGGAACAATTAAATATTGAGGGCTTCAAGCGGCAGTGTGGGAGGCCAGATCTCGGTGGGAACCTGCGGTTGGATTTGGGGGTCCAGCATGGAGCAATCACTTGGGGGACGACTCCTTGTGCGCGGTAGTTGAGGATATTTAAGAACCTGAGAGCCAGATACACATCTCGCGATTTAACTGGTAGCAGTACTGTAGGGCCGGGACTGTTATCCCGAGGACTAGTCGGGTGTAAGCTTGGAACCTCGGTATCAAAAAAAAAAAAAATAATAATAATAAAGAATGTGGAAATGTAGAAATATATGTAGCTTACGGAGAAGATGAGGAAAAGTGGATAAAAGCAAAGAAAAATAAACAAAAAAAAAAGATATTTGAAAAAAAAATTGTGGAACACACTTCTAATTTTTATTTCCATCTCTCTTCTAATAAACTCACCTTTTTCATGTACTCTGTCGTCAAGTTCTAGATTCAAAGCAAACAAGGTGCATGGAAAGAAATCCTAGAGCATAGACCGATGGTAAGTTGCAAGGTGATTGGAGTAGAAATACTCCGATATCGCGGGTTTGAATTCGTGTGGTGACAATACTTTGCTGAAATATTGCAAGGTTTGTTGTTGGGTTCGTGTCTCGTTGG